>JAFELO010001310.1:1052074-1150368 GCA_017140195.1 Eumaeus atala | reverse complement strand
TGCTGCCTGAAAAGAAAATGACAAGGCTAGCAGTCATTTCTACAGTCGAGACACATTTTAAACCTGTGCAAGAATCTACTTAATAAATGTGGGCCCGACTATACAAGCGGCTACGAACTAACCTTGTCTTGTTTCTTTATGGGAGGCCGTTCCATGATAAACACAATATTTAGCCAAACTGGTCGTTATAAGTGAGGAAACTTATAATAAGAGGGGAAGAAAGATTTGATATTTAATATACATTTTTAAACCTCATTTACTGTCACACTAACATTGATTTACAAATATAACTGAGCAAAAAGCTCATATCCAATCGTATCCTCGACTTGAGAAGTGAAGTTGAAACGACATCGGCGGGTCTTCTTTCTTACGATATTAGATATTGCCTGTATAGTATAGGGGTACAAACGAGCTTTTGGATGACTACGGACACCCATAAACATTCGCATGGTTATATAAGAAAAAATGCAGATGCGTTTATCTCCTTTCCTCCTCCCCCTCTGATTGGTATTTATATTGAATATAAGAGCGAGGATATTATTTGTCCACTAAAACTCTTAAACATCATCTGAATGTGCGACCAACTGCTAATGCTAACCTAAGACGCGGAAATGGAGAGCTTTTGCCTTTATTCTGCGCTGAGCACAATATATACATTCATTCCGGGAGACTGGATTGCGAAAGTTGGTGACACCTCACAGGAATCACATCACACAGATGCCTCTCTCGGTGTTACCGATCCGATACGACTTGGGGGTCTTCAAGGAAGGAGCATAACTATTCCTTAAAAGCCGGCAACGCGCCTGCAAGTCGCCTAGCCTTGCAAATGTCTATGCGCGGCGGGAGTCACTATCCACCCGCTCGTTTGCCCTCTATCTCATTAAAAAGAACAAGTTGTTGGCAACTTTAGTCTTGGTGTAAGGAATGAACGCGAGAAAACTATAAAAACTTGTATAATTTTGCATACAGAAAAATATATGTATTATTATACACGTGGACATCCCGTGGAGCACGGCACCCCAACGGTGTAGACCTCGCACCTCCTTAACACATTACCGGTCTTTTCTTTTCAAACAAATAAAATATGGACTGGCAAACACCCCAAAATGAGGCGGGTTTCTTCAAAGTAGAGCAAATACTAAGTATCAGACAGCTTATCGAGAACTCTGCGAATACAACATCCAGATGGTCATACATTTCACCGACTACAGCAAGGTTCGAGGTTATAAATATTCCGAATAAAATTATTGATATGTGTATGTTAATAATCAGGCCTTCCTTATTCGTGGACGAAACCGGGGAGGTATACTTGTCTCCTTCCTATATCTAGATAAAACAAATTCCCCAAAGCTGTCTGTAGGTGACCGATCTTCTCAACACCTACAGAACGTAACATCAAGCGGATTTCACCAATGAATTGAGCGATTCCCGAGAAAGATTTTAGTTTATAATTCGGCTCTTGTTATTCACGGGCGAAGCCGGGTGTAGAATAAATTGACTAACGTTGTGCATGTGCCGATGATCGGTTTAGACTTGTCAACGTTGTGTAAAACCCGCTACTGATCTGCCATCCGTGACCGCGCGTAATGTTATGAAACAATAATTGAAGTTATTTAGCCTAAATGTTCAATAAACATATGTTGAATAACATGATTGTTCATGAGCCTGACAAACATCAACATATCTTCGAAGATTTGTTCTGTAATAACCCGATAATAATTTAGCAAGAGGTGGTGCTATGCTTTATTGGATCGGAGTTGGATCGGTGCGACGGGGAAGTTTGGTACTCCTCGTATACACGGTACCAGCGTAAAGTACCAACTTCCGTGTGGTTCATTTCGTGTGGCTTATGTAAAACCGGTTGGAGGGTAGGAGGAATGAAGAGCTACAGATCAGCATAGTAATTATGCGACTGTCCCTGAGCGTGGGTTCAGGAGCAGCGCCGTAAATAGCCGTGGTCGTAGTGGCGGCGCCTGCATGGACCAAGTCGGGTAACTTCCCTTGGGTAAAGGGAGAATCAATTGGTCACCAGCCTCACCATTCTTTGGCGACCAGCCGAGGATGAATGGCTGAAGGGTAAAATTTTAATGAATATAAGCGGCAAGAAATTTGGTCTCTCGGTGGGTCTACTCTGCCGTGGCGGTGCCAAGGACTGCACCACGTGCTACAGAACGAAAAAACAATTGACGACCTGGAATCAGGAATGGAGACGCCCAGAGAACTAGAAAAGGTGGTTATGAAGATCGGTATGAAGAGGAAAGGTGTAATCTGGAAAGAACACGATAAACTAATAATCTTTCAGCGAGTCGGAGACGGAGCGATCGGCCAGAGGGTAAATTTGAGTACTGCCCCGACAGCACGACGCGGCTCCAATACTGAGAGTATGAGCACAACTCTCAGAAGAGAGACATGGCCAACCAAAGAGGGCAGGGTCCGAGGCCACTCGTCACGCGACATATAGCTCGGCTCAAAAGAAGGCTGAAGATACTAAGGAGGTGGAATTCTTAGCGGCTATGGACGAAAAGGCGATTAGGAAGGAAGAGCTCAAGCTGGTGGTGATGCCACCACCACTCTGACATACATGACTCTCGTGAATATAGAGGACCCAGTGGCTGAGGAGCCCAATTTGGGCCACTGGGTCCTCTATATACTCGGAATTATCCTCTGGCCGATCGCTCCGTCTCCGACTCACTGAAAGATTATCGGTTTATCGTGTTCTTTCCAGATTACACGCTTCCTCTTCGTACCGATCTTTATAACCGCCTTTTCTAGCTGACCCGGCGAACTTTGTGGCAATAAATAAGCAGATTGTGTTTTTTTTTATTGGAAAAAATACAAAAAAAAAATAATTAAATAACTACTTTAATCATTTATTATTATTTCTGTATTTTACTACATAGGTTGCTCTTCACTTAAGTACCCTGTGATACACGACATTTTTTGTTTTATTATCAGGCGCAAAAACAAACAACGCAGATGGTCTTCCGACCCGTGAACATGCCACGTATAATTGACTATGGGAAAAACATGAATGTTCTAGATTTAAACCACAAACTTTTAAGGATTGGCCTTATGATTTGTTGATGGTCATGGCAAATGCAAGACGTATCGGAAATTGAAGTCTTTTAAATTCAAACGGCATATCGTTGGGATCATCGGGATCCTCGGAATGAGAACTTCCTCACCTTTGAATTTTCCTATCATTATCGTAGCGTAAATTACATTGTTCATCAATTTACTAACCACCAAACGCGTACCGTTGCACAGTTTTGGTTGGTTTATGTTTCGAAGCATGATTACTACGGAGCCAACCTTTAGGCGTAAATTGTGCGGTGGTAAGCCAGGCACGTCAGCAATTGCTCCGAGAAATCTTCAGCAGATGTATCATTAAGCAATGTAACTCTCATGTTTGTTGTCAGCTGCAGTTTCTTCACATAGCGCCATAGATTTGACGATTTGAGGCAAGCGTTTATTTCATCGTAAGCCGTAGATCTTTGAATTACTGGCAGTATTTGGCGGAAATCACCAGACAGTAAAATCATCGCTCCTCCAAAACATCTCGAGTCATTGCGAAAATCTTTTAATGTTCGGTTAAGTGCTTCTGATACACGTTTATGCGCCATTGTGCATTCGTCCCAGATGATGATTTTCGATGCCGCTAAAACTTTGGCCATTGCTGAGTGTTTTGCAATATCACACGTTGGTTCTTCAATAGTTTGAAGATTTAACGGTAATTTGAATGCTGAATGAGCCGTACGGCATCCTTCTAACAATGTGGCTGCTATTCCAGAAGGAGCAACTGCAACCGCTATGTTGGATCTCGCCTGAACAGTTGCTAAAACTAATGACATAAGGAATGTCTTGCCAGTTCCACCAGGGGCATCTAGGAAATATAAACCACCATTTTCTTTAACGATTGCCTTCATTAAAGTATCATAAACTTCCTTTTGTTGGTAATTCAACAGGGGTACATTCCTTTGAACTACTAAATCTAATTCCTGGTGATCATATTCACGTTCCCGTTCCAATTCTCGATTAAATGCGTCATTCATTTCTCGATTTGGCGCTGGCATTCCTAACCTGATTAATAAGTTACCGCACATGAGGTAACACATATCTTCGATCAAGAGTATAGCACGATTATGTGTCTCCTCATTCATCTCAATATCGTGATTTCTGGAACTGACACGACTTTGATGTAAAATATCTTCTGACATACTATCTTTGTATTTGTGCCACAGGTTACATGGGTTTGATGGAAAACATGTCGAAATTATGATAGCGAATAATCTGCGTATCTGACTTGGAGATGCAGAGATAGTTGCTTCAGCGATTGTCGTATCCCAATGGGTATCGTTTTCTAATAAGTTCAATTCTTCACATGCAGCACGATATGTTGGGAATATTACACCATTAACAGTTCGTAGTGTCTCAAATGAAGTTGGACCACGCACATTTATATATATATTTCGTCATATGATCGATGAGTTTCAGATATTTGTTGCATTTGCCCAGTATCGCGACGTGTAAGCACAATATCGCGTTTTTCCAATTGTTCACCAACAATCAGGATGGCAACTTCGTCTACTGTTGGAGCATCGTGTGTTCCAGATGGTCGTTTATCTGCTTGTATGACAACTTTATAGTCATCTTTTGGCATGCGCTCTAAAGCACTCTTAAACAACCTGACCAACACATGATGTTCATGAAGCAGACACTGCAAGTCCTGAATAATTGCTCGCTTCATTCCTGCATTGATCCCTAGGCGTCGATCAAGTTGTTCTTCCATGTTGCCCATGAAATATATTTGTAAAAATTTATTCTGTGTATCTTCGAAAGGTAGTATTGATCCAATTCGATGGTGAATCTTTCCTTGTATCTACAAAATAAAAACCAGACATTATTAACTGGGTTATAAACACTTTCTGTGGGAGAGTAAAGTTCAGTATTAGCAAATATAATACATAGCAATAGATAAAGTAAGTTATTCTTTAACTACATTCTATGTAAGTACAAAAATAAATACCTTAAATGTCGGATTAAATCCTCCTTCTTCGATAATGTCTGCACCAAATGACGTCATTTGGAAACAACTACTGTACTTTCGAGTATTTGCAAGAAAGTGGCGTGATTCTTGTGTTTCGTCACAAAGCAATGATTACAATGGCTCATGTGGCGGAGTCAACACTGGCAATTTCACTTTACCATTAAGGCAGCATAATCCAGGCGTTTCTCCGGAAAACTTCAATGCACCACAATACTCGCAAACAACGTCCATTTGCCCAATGCAAACGCATGCAAGCTGTAATCATTGCTGCAAACGTATCGAAACGCTGCTCGATTCAAATCACCTAAATATCTTGTTATGCGTCGCAAATTATCTATTTGTTGCCTTCTGTTGTTCGCTTGACGATTCTGCATTGCCAACCGAGCTGTTTCACGGGCTGCTTCACTTTGCTCTCGTGATTGAGAAGCACGAAGTCAAGTCATACTATCGCGGCGCTGTTTATTGTTCTTCTTCTGTCCTTTCATTTGCAGTATTTTGTATTCTTCTTGCATTACGGCTTTGACGGGATTCGATCGTCTTGGTCGCGGCATTATTAATTAAACTTCACTTCACTTCAATCCACTTCTTAATTATTTATTTAATAGAAATAGTTTTAATATTGATTTCTTACAAATATCAAATTGTCATCCATACGTCATTACATAGCTGTCATTTTACGTCAATTACATAGCTGTCATTTGCGTTTTGTTATTCCAAATCTGATTCTTTTTTGTTATACCACGTTATATAGTGACTGACGTTTCATGTCAAGTCACACGGGAACGCTGTCGAACGGGATAAAAAGTATCCTATGTCCGTCTCCTGGCTCTAAGCTGCCTCCCTACCAATTTTCAGCCAAATCCGTTCTGCCGTTCTTGAGTTATAGGTGGTGTAACTAACACGATTTTCTTTTATATATATAGATATATAATAATTATATTTGCAGTCAAAATTAGTCAGTGGACTTACCAGTTAATAAAAGATCGCCTCTGTAGTGTAACGGTGCGGGTGTCGCCTGTTAAGACCGGTAGACGCATGGGGCCCCGGGTTCGATCCCCAGGTCGGGCAACTGCTATTAAAATTTTCTCAGATTATTCTAAGCACGCATTACATTGTCCGGGATTGGAATGTGCCTGAAGTGGCCATAGGCTTGCCACCTATGACACCATGGGCCTCAGTACCTTGGCCAATCGAGGGTGTTCTAGTATATCTACTGGACTTACTAGTTGTGGATGTATTAGCACACCTCTGCCCACCTCTTCGGGGCTAACAGGCGTGAAGGTACTGTTTTCTTTCTTTTATATTAGAATACCTATTGTTATAATTAATAATAATTATTATACAAGTATTCAAGTAAATTATAAGTATTTTTAATTAATATTACAATTTGTCATTTAAAAATTCATTAATGTTACATTATAATGTATCTAGTAACAATTGAAATAAATATCCCTCAAAAGAAGCATGCTTCACATTATAACTGTTTGCACGTATATGGTCATAAATCCGTATTGCAGAACAATACACGTTCCCAAAGAAACTTAATCGCTGTTGTACTCGTATATACCCATATAAAGTTTATTTTTAGGTCTAGATAGTGAATTGTCCACTGTTTTTTGTTTGAAATATGCTTTCTAACAAAAAAAAACATATTTCATAAATGTATAAAAATGGAATTGGCAATATTTTGAGTCTTTTAAATAGTGGCTTACAGCTGTCATTATATTCTTCATTACATAAGGACCTTATGCAACGTTTTAGCGCCTTAAGTGCTAAATGCGCATCTGTTGAATTTCTCTAAATAATTATATCATATCTTAGAAGACTTGAGGCATAGCCACGCGGCACTTTTAGCTTACCAAAGCTAAAAGTGCCGCGTCCATCGAAACTATTTGTCGAATACACTTTACTACATATACGTATTTATCTAATTTTGTATTCAGCGATATGAGCCTTCCAGTTGCAATGCATCCTATTATTATACCTAGGAAACCAGTGTCACTTACTTCCTCAATTACATTACCATCATAATTCATTAAAATTTTTCGTGATTTTTTATGTTATTCTAAGTTTGAAAATGTATAATATTAGTTTTTGACATATCTTCTAGTTATTTTTATTAAGTCAATACTTCCTTAATTCTATTATTTATTTCATTTTCTATATTATTGAAATCCTTTAGCTTAATTAATAATATAAATAATGCTTTAATGAGTAGGGCAAGTCATTACTGTAAATTGAAAAGTAATGGACCTAGTATACTCCCTCGTGGTACTCCAAATATATTTTCTTTGTACTCAGATCGGAAATTTATTTTGATTTTGCCTACACAATGACTAATTTCAACACATTCTGTCTTTAAGATATGATTGAATCCAGTCATATACGGAACCTCTCATTCCATAACGTTCAAGCTTGCTCAGTGGAATTGAATGATGAACAAAATCGAACGTCTTGCTCATATCGAGGAATAATCCTATCTGACAGAACCCCGCATAGATACTTACACTAATATTTTTTATTAAATTAAAATATGCAAGTGTGGTTGAACTATTTTTGCGAAAGCCATATTGTTAATTTTTTAAATATTACGTGCACCAAGGAAACTACGTAATTTGTTCAATGTAAATTTTCAAATATTTTTGCCGCTACAGATACCAACGTGGCCGCTCTATAATTAAATATATTTATTTTCTCACCTTTTTTAAAGAGAGGTTTAATTAAGGAATACTTTAAGCGGGTGCGGGGTAAATGTCTTTTGTTAGAGTTAAGTTTATAGCATAACACAATGAACTGGCTAACATCATTATCACGTGTTACGTTATTATCTTGGTGCTTATGTTGAGTTGAATATTTTAATAATATCTTGTGGATTAACGGGTTATAAAAATATGATTTTACAATTAATTTAATTTTGTGTCAATGTTTTTATTGGTATTTATTATACTAGTGTTTTAGTCATGTCTATAAAATAATTACTCAACTTATTACTATTATTTTATGTATTAATTTTGGTTATGTATATATATTATATTTATATTTTATCTCTGTTATGTTATGACTTGTATTACCTTTGTAATTGAATTCCGTTCTAATTTTTTGCCAAGCGGATTTATAAGTATTATCACATTTTAACAGCATGTCACGGTTAACTATTCATTATGCGTTTAATATGTATGTTTTTAGAATAGATGAATAATTACGGTATTCAATTTTATGCTCATTTTTTAAATAATGTGGCTTTGAGAAATTATATTCTAAATACATATATCTGCAAAGAATGCAACACCTTTTAATGCTTTTCGTCATCCATTTAGGTTTTGTGACACTGCTATATATTTTACAATAATAATAGGAAAAGATACTCCTTCACGCCTGATACCAAAAGTGTAGAAAGGTGGGCAAACTAGTAGACAGCCGTTTGGTAGCAAGCGAGCCGAAGCTTTGCCCTCAGTTAATAATCACCCACCCTTAGCTGTGGTTTAGTAGCGGTGCCTCTAGCTGTCACAGACAAGTAATCTGAGCTAACGACTACGAGAAACTCTGCATTGGAGGCCCAAGTAAAAGTTGGTGTAGGAGGAGCGTGCTCTGCAGCACGGCCAGCTAAACTACGGAGTGGCCCTAAGAGTTAGAACTGAATAAAGTGGAAACGCTATGACCCGTCCGAGGGGCGGGGAGTGTAAGCGGGAAGGTGTGGCTCTCAATCAACTCGGGAGTAAGGTCACGGAGTTGTATGGCCAAGGCTCAGTAAAGTTTCTGAAGCCCTGGACGTCTTTGCATTCCACCTAAGGGCAGTCGAACACCATATGCACACATTTCCTTTCGCTCTTTTTCTCATAAGCATTCGTATTATATTCTCATACGCACGTTTCATATAACTAAAGAAGTTTTACTTCGGTTGTTTGGGCTATAATACGCTCTCGGTTTTAGGGATACGTAGCCAAATGGCAAACATGTAACATTATGACACAGCTGGTCTTTTTGAATGGAATGGAGGTTTTTAAGAAAGTTAAGGTTTGCGAGATATTTGCTTCTAAAGTGGTAAAAATTGAGTTGTTATAAAATTTACATACTAGAAATAAATGAAAATTTGAAACGATGATTACTTTGAACAAAATCGATTTGATGGTGTAATTTGATGCGTTTGTTTTGGTTTGGAACCATTCATGAGACCCCCGTCCTAAATAAAACATTGAATTTAATTTCAAAGAGTGTATCTGACTATCCGTGTGTCTAGAGTGTTACGCAAACGCAAACGGGTAATATTATAGAACCACTAACTTAGCAACTAGAAAAAGGTAAATATAAGCTACGTTTTCATTTTGAACTGGTTCAACGTCTAAATTTAATATATGGGCCCGCGTTTTGACTCATTAGTGCTATTTGAGACTGCTTTATTCAGGGTTACGTTTAAAACACCAACAAGCCATTAAGAGCAATAGATCATATCATCATTATCAAGCCTTATCGGTCCACTGCTGGACATATGCCTCCTTCAATGAACGCCAAGACGACCGACATCCTGCTACTTCTTTTAAATCTAAAATGTTTACTATATGTCAAAGAGGTGTAAATAATGTGTAAACTCATTTACGAATTGGAAATAAATGAAATATTAAATTAAAAAAAAAATTAAATCTACAAGTGTGTGCGCAGAAATAAGTGCACTTGACACCGGCGTAAAGTGACACCATCGGTGTCGCGTTTCGTGTGGTTTGTCAGTAGCCGATGGCCCATTGGGTGGGATAATATGAGGTGCGTAACATTCATGCGAATATCCATGGGCGCCGGTAGTCATTAAAAGGCTCCGATTCCTCGTGTGCCCTCGTATGCTATGTAAAATCCCAATGTCACCCAGTAATCGAACCAGTAACGTCACGACTGCGGTTGAGTATAGTTACCACTAGACCACGGGGCAGTCAAGGATAGCTAACATATTATACCATAGCAATTATGTTGAACTTGAAGTTAAAGTAAATACTGTGTGGTATACTTTATAATTATTGTAATTGTTAATTCTTGTATTGAAAAATGTTCTACGACTTTTGAAAAATTGTTAGTATTTATTTTCATACAAAAGTAAATATTAATTTTATGGTCTAATTGAATGTCATAAACTCTACGAAACTTGCAAGGAGCGGGGTTGAAGGCGAGGCGGCCCTAGCGTCTTGGATCATGGACTTACTTGCGAAAAAAGAATATGAAACATTATTTAAAATTAATGTGTAGTTATATCCAAAGGCAAAAATAAAAGTCGTTAAGTCGCTGACTTAATCTTTGATGCCTTTAAATAATTAAAAAGAAGCCGTTGCCCGTGACGTTAGTTATCTATTCCTAAGAACTGGATATTGTTGTTTTTGGTTTGAAGTAATCCTGTATATTTCTCGCACAGGCTATACTGTAGGCCTAGAGGCAGGCCTCGAAGTAATCCTGTATATTTCTCGCACAGGCTATACTGTAGCCCTAGAGGCAGGCCTCGAAGTAATCCTGTATATTTCTCGCACAGGCTATACTGTAGCCTTAGAGGCAGGCCTCGAAGTAATCCTGTATATTTCTCGCACAGGCTATACTGTAGCCCTAGAGGCAGGCCTCGAAGTAATCCTGTATATTTCTCGCACAGGCTATACTGTAGCCCTAGAGGCAGGCCTCGAAGACGCCCTGATGACTGTAACACTTCCACAGGTGTACAGATCAAGTCAATTACAGAATTTACAAAAAAATTGCACACTTTATTTCTGTTTGACCCCTGTTCAGCTACAGTTTTAGAGGTATGTGTGTTAATTGCTACAACGTAATATAAATATATATATATAAACTTATAAACCGTTATTTTTGAAAATGAATTCAAAGTTCAAAGTGTTACTTATTTGTTTCAAAATTGAAACCATGACTAAGTCAGTTTAAAACACTCTATTCGGTAATTACTAACTCCTCTACCTATAGGTAGGTAAAGGAGGTGTATAAAATAGAGAAGGGGGTAAAAAAAATGCTTCATATAACTAAAATATCCTCGTTATTTAATTTACTAAAGTAAGAACACATTTTTACAGAATGTTAATTATGCTACAAAATATCTACAACATTGTACACTATGTGAAAACTTACAAATATATTTAAATTTACAATTAACAGAAAATATTCAAGTTCAACAGGCTTTTTAATTTTCAACTACGTCTACGTACTTACATTAGTTCTTAATAAGGTCATGAGAAGAGTTTGTCAGTTTAAAGTCCCTTTGACCTTTTGCGATATTCTAGCAAGGTTTTCTACCTTTGTGTAGTTACGACCATATTTACAGTATAAAAATGTTCCAAAAAAAGGGATTTTTAACAATTGCTAATATTAAGGCACTGCCAAAATATCACAAACTTAAATTCTATGGAAGTATTGTAAAGTTGTAAAATAGTAATAAAATATTGTGTTCAGTATTTACGTAAGGCAGCGATCGATATGGACGTTTTGTCATGCGGCATCTAAAGCTAATTATGTACAATATAAAAAGATATGGAAAACGCGTTGGAAGACAGCGTTTCTTGCGCCGTAACAGTTAATGTATCACATACTTAACTTATACACGAATTAAAATCACAATTCTTAAATTTAAATTGTTCCCCGATTACAATAATACGTAATAAAAAACAAAAATCCAAAATAATAAAACAAAAATCAGGTATAACGATAGGTAACGATCAAAATGACATTAAAGCGATCCGACAACTTCTAAATCTAAGTTTTGAACAATTTTCTGGTAACTTTAGTTTTTTGTGTTCAGCGTTACTCCTAAAAGACATAAAAATAGTACACCTATGTCATTTAAAATAACAAATTACTCATACATGAAAAAAATATACCAAATAATAAAGTTACTTTTGGTTTCCAATGACAGCGAAGAATCGCTCTCTGTTTTTATATTAGCTATAACGCGTTAACAAGAAACAAACGCAAGATACTGTAGCACAGTAATTAAAATAACACTTGAAATATAACTGGCCACAACACTAAATTGCTCCAAGGAAATGTCCGAAAAATTTAGAAAAGCTTAGAATAAAGACGACGACATGCGTCTACAAAGAGTACAATTAATACTTAACGAGAAGTAAATAAAATTAGAAATATTGTCGCGTATTTTTACAATAGTTTTAGTATTTGTAAAAAATATGAGATTATTAAATTGATACCTACAATATGTATAACACATCAAAATCATTTCAGGTCCCTAGAATTTTTCTTAATTGTATACACCAAAACAACATCAATTACAAATCTTTGGTGTTCATCCACGTCGGAAAATTCGGTACAAACGAAATGATATTTAAGGCGTAATTTAAAATTAACATTACGAACACATTTTTATATTAATTTACGTAAATTATATAAGCTAATGTTGAGATTTTTATGTCCTTGAAAAGCTGCGAAACCTTAAAAGTCAGAAAAATTCATACTATGTCTAACGTTATTGTAAAACTGATGATGTTCTAAAATTGTCGATGAGTTAAAAATAACATTTTGTTAATACACTTCAAAAGACATCAAAGTATTGATGATGATGCATAATCAAGAATAGATTCGTAAAGTAAAGTATTTATTTAAAAGGAATAAGTGAAAAATTTGTTGTATTTGTACCATTCACGGTGAATGAACAACGCAATGATTTGTGCTAATTCCAATTCTGACTAGAGACGTTATACCATAAGTATATTGATATATTGATCATATTCAATGTTACTACGTGGTCAATAATGGATAACTACGTCACAGTAGATTTATGAAACACTGATTTAAATTAGGAGGTAGCTTGTGTGACGTATACTCGTAAACTTACTCTGTACAAACTTCGCAACTTTTCTTCGACAAACACATTTATTTTCTATGCTTAAGGTTTATGTGTCGGTGGCATTTAAATAATATTTATGCTAATGAAATACATCTTTTAAATAAATACTATATCGGAAGGTATTGGTCCCGAATTATAATTTTTAAACAAATTATAACATTTTGGACCCATCGGCAAATGTGATTTTTTAAATTATACATTCTATTTACACTCGCATCGACATGCTTTGCGAATGGTTCGCTATGAGTATCGCTCGGCGACATTGTGATGCTTAACTTAACACTTACTTAAGTATTATATTCTAACACATATCACAATTGAACTCGACACTGAATCAGGTCGAAATTATTAAAGTCCAATGGGACGCCAACGTCCGCGTCAAGAGAGTGGACGTCAATCATGTAAGTTTTTACTGAGTAGGAGATTATTGTGCGGTCCTGATAGGTGCCTTATTAATTCCGGCAGGGCTTCAAATGTCAACTGACAGAAACAACAATTGTATCGCCCAGGAGTATTGGTTCTTCCGTCGTTTTCGCTGGACGATATAACATTTCTGTGTACAGAACACAAGTGTTTCAGTAAATGTGCTTTTTGTTTGAACATAGCGACGCAGAGTCGACACGCGAAAGGTTTTTCGCCCGTGTGAACTCGCAGGTGCGTTTTGAGATTCCAAGACATGCCGAATTGTTTTCCACAGTATTCGCAGCGGTATTCACGTACTGTTGCCTGTTTGCTTGAACTCTGTTCGTGATCGGTTGACGGAGTATCATCACCGCCCATCTGGGGTTGACAAAGCCACGGTCCCCATGACCCTGCACTCGGTGGTCTGTATTTGAGAGCATCTTCATGTCCAGCTATGGGCGGTGTGGTACTCCTTTCAGGTAAATATGGCGGTGTAGATGCACTGAGTTGTAGAGCACTAAGTCTCGCCACACCGGCCGCGACGCCCGGCCCTTGTGCGTATCGCAAATGGGCCATTTCTTCTAGGTAACTAGGCGGGAATGCAACAAAAGGCGGATTTTGTGACGGAGAATTGTGAAAACCTGGTCGTCTCTTCCTGTGTGGAGTGACAACATAATTCTCAGGCGATGTCTGTACGAGAGCCATAAATTCACTATCCGGTGGTTTGAGGCCTCCGTAATCTTCTAGCTTTACAGTTCTTAAATCCAACTCTGGTGGCTCTAAGTAATGCGACTTCCTCTTCGCTCTTTCTATACCCCGTCCGAGACGGTCGTTTAGTAGTTGTCTTCTGTATACGGTTTCCTGTGGTGGGTCGTCTTGGCTTGATGATGTTGATCGTCTTCTATCAATGTTCTGAAAAGAAATGAAGCGGTGATTTAGTAAGGTTGTAAGCATCTGTTCTTAACCTCAAAAAAATATCTGATAGGATAATAAAAACAACATTATTGCCTAGCAGTGTGTTAATATTAAGTCCCAGGTATAATCGGTTATTTTATTGTAATGTACGAATGTCCGAGAAAAACTGTACTACAATTATCACTACTGTTGGAATTTGATAAAAATAGTAGGAACGTTCAAATGAAACCTTTAACGGTAAAAAATATTGTGATTTTTATAACCATACTGTGTTAAGGTTTATAAAGAAATGTAAATACATTCGAGAAGATATGTAATTAAAAAGTTCTCACCTTTGCTGATACTGTTTCCACTACTAAGTCCTGCGAATCCTCTGGTTCACTACTATTGTTTTCTGAGTTTCTCGCAACTGACAGGTTCACAGGGTTGGACGAACTCCGTCTGCGAGATTTAACTCTTCCACATTCATCTCTTTTTTCTGGTTCGTGTTCTTCATCTTCTCTCTCGTCGTTACTACTCGTTGACATACTTTCTTTTTTTATACTTAATGATTCCGATTCACCTCGGTCTTTGTCTTTGCTGTAACTGGCCCCTGGTGTGACTCTTTCACTCTCTGAATGTGACGACCCTGATGGCGCGTCATGTTTGCTGCTTTCGTTACTGTTGATGTCTGTCTTAAGATTTTTGCCCTTTAATCTGTCACATGATCTGTTTCTTTCTTCAGCTTGTTGCCTTTCTTTTGTCGATTTCCATACGTCCGATTTAATTTCTAGAAGTTCAAATAGCTCTTGCATATCATCGATTTCTCCAGACTGAAATTAATATAAAGTTTATTTTTAATATCCTGATATATTTGAAACTTTATAATTCTAAGTTTTAAGTAAATATCTATGACGCCTTAAGTTTTAATTAAATATTTATGTTGCGTAATTTGAAACAAGAGTCCTCTAGAAAATTCTCAAAGTGGTTTCTAATGATAACTATTATAATTATCACGCCAACCTCTACGAATATTATCTTTAATTAATATATTCCTCTATAGATTGATTGCTGCGTCCCTGCTTGCATCGCATACTACCTAGATCGAAGTTCTTGGTTCCTGCAGTACTAGCCAATATACTATACGAATATATAAGAAAAATAGAACATACCTCGATATACGCTTGTCCACTGTATAAAAAGACCAGGAGATGTTTCATAAGTGTGCTGTTGATTCCGGACATGTGAATGGTGACGGGGTTCTCTATTGATGGTGTGTCGTCGAGGATTTTACTGGAAATTGACGCAAGTAATTATAAGAAAATTATAATTTTTATATGGACGATTGGATATTGTAGGTATACGTTTACTCGCGGCTTCGGCGGCGACATAGCAATTATACAGTTCTTACTAGCTTAGGTACGTGCCTATATAATATATAGGAAGTCGATACATAAAATCTCCCTTAATGGGTAAAATGTTTGCAAAAAACTATTAGTTTATATTACACATAAGTTACAAGTGAACCTGTGGTATGTTAAGGGAACGACGGTTTTCATTTTATTATGCGTAAGGTTTATACGAACATATATGGAGTGAAGACTCATAAATGGAGTGAAGAGTTTGCAAGAGCCTTATTTTATAGAATTTGGAATTTATTTCAATGCAGCATGCGTTGAGTTAGGACTTCATCAGGTGTGGGATATATCCAATAACAGAGACTCATAATAAGAGGAACATAAAAGTAAATATTCACCGTATCAAGGGGCTAGCGGCAGCCATGACAATGCGGTGTGCGGCCAGCGGCACAGCGTCATCACAGACCAGCACCAGGTCGGAGTAGCGCGCTCCTCGCCACGCCGCGCCCACCTCGTTCAGGATGCAGGCGTGGTGTTTGCCGTAAGTCAGGGTTAGGAGGCCCTCGCCCATCATTCCAGCACTGCAACCAAAATACCATATTAAATAATTTTATAAAAATGATATTTACATCTTATATAACGTAGAAGGCAAACTGGCGCTCAAATTTATTATATTTGCAGAACTAGTGGATATAACATTACAACATCTGCGTGCTGTTCCTCATGACTAAAACCATTGCTGTTCTAAAATAATTCAGTAGATCAATGCAAATGTGGGCAGTAACCGATATATTGAAAATAATTAAAATTCTAGTTTTCATAGTGTATATGGCCAACGGACACTCGACAACGGATATCTGTGGGCTACGGCCCAGTTCACGTGGATAGTTGAAGCACTCAGTACACATTTATCCATTTGACCAGCTCCAATGTGTTCCTTCTCATCGCATAATCATTACAATCTTTAACAATTGACAGTTGTGTACACAATAATAACGAATGTTCATCATTATCAGCCCTTATCGGTGAACTGCTGGACATATGCCTCTCTCAAGCAACACCAAGACGACCAATCTCCAGCTACTCGCATCCATACCGGACCGGCTTCTGCATGGGGATCGTCTTCCTACCTGGTGAACGGTTGACCGAAATTTCGTTTTCCTAAACATCGCCTCCACTCCAGAACGTTACTGGCCCATCTACCATCTGTTCTTCTGAGTGCGTGACCGGCCCACTTTAGCGAGCCTATTCGGAGCGTGATTTCGTTACGAATTCTGACGGAAAAAGAAACACCAAACATAACACGTTCTATAGTCCGTTGAGCTACCGCAACCTTGCGGACCAGTCCTAAATTAAGAGGCCACGTTTCGGCCCCGTAGGTCATCACGGGGTGAACGCATTGCTTGAAGACTTTCGTCTTCAAGCTCTGCAGTATGCGACTAATGTGAGATGTGCGATAAATGTAAAGTGAGATATATGTATAACTAATGTGAGAACATTCCTAACTTAAAATGCCATTGATTAGATGATATTCATTTTACCCCTAAAACGAAGAGAAATGAATACGATCACTTTGTTTCGGTGCAAATGAAACGCAAAACTATGATAACAAATTGAAAGTTATAAGAAATCTAGCGTTTTATAAGTATTAAGATCCGCGTAATAGCGTGCTTCTTCCTGCATATACCAATTATAATAGAATAACTTGGTTTCGTGAGCTTAAACGTGCACGAAAGAAGCCTGTAAATAAGTGAAATCAGATAAAATTGAGGCTCGCAATATTGTTATCGGTTCATTAGTCTCAAAGTATGTCAGACGAAAAGATATTAAAGGAAGGTTAGAGCCGCTGAACTGTGAAGTCTGTTCGATATCATCGTAAGCAATGATCACAATGTCGATTAGAATACATTTCCTAATCAAATAAAAAGGTCGAAAGGCGAGATGAATGTAAATGAAGTGGGTAATGCGATCTCTGACCATCAACAGGCGTAGAAAGCTAATGCTGCCTTGGCCTGATGAAGTATCGCGGTTATTAGCGGCGACGCAACAACGTTTAAAAGACGATCATGTCTCTTCGCATTTTACGGATATTTAGCAAGAGGTTTTAGAGGCATTGTCTGAAATGCTATTGTGTGGTCTTACTCGAACGTTGTTTTTAGTTCATACACTAGGAGGAAGGTTTCAGACTGTTCTCGCGTATATCAGTATGTTTTGTCACGATTTTGTAATTGGCTCGGTATAAGTATTTTAAGCGTGTTGTAAGTTGTTTAGCATCATTACCAAACACAACAGCGTTGAACTTCAAGATTATATCAGTAACGTATATAAGCGTCGTTTGATCAATGAAATAAGAAGTTTTATATATCTATGATTTCGTATTTATAAATAGGCAAAAATAAAAATTATAACATATGTTAACAATCCATTTATTAATGTATTTGCTGAGATCTAAATTAAATTAAAAGTGTGAGTTACATTATACAAATTTTCTATAATGCGACATCTCATTTTTATATAAGTTTATAATATAGCAATTTTGTAAAGCGTTTTAAATTCCAATTTTACGTTAATTAACGTAAAATTGGATGAGATATTTACAGGGGAGAGATAAGTAGAAATGTATTATAATTTCTAGTGGTTTAGCTGCCATTGAAATGCCAATCTAACTAAATTAAATGTGTATAAAACTTTCAAAAATTTGGATTTACTAAATTCCTAAAAATATTCCAAATTTTATATATCTGGAAAATAATATTAAGTCATTCATGACATCATTTCAATCGGGATGCAATGATCGTGAAATACGTAACAAGCTTCATCTAGCTACATTTGTCGTATTTTCAGGCCAGCAGCGCAGGCGCAGCGATGCGAGTCAGGCTCGCCCGCCATTGTTCGTGTGAAACCACACGAAACGAATATAAAATGCTTGTACTTGAACAGAGTCATGCTCGATGTTTTATGATTTTTCTTGCTTTTTATTTCATACAATTTTAACTGTCAGATAATTTAATATACATAAATTTTACACTGCCCTCTAGTTTAATGTTGTAGGACTATTTTTGCTGTTACTTTAAGGTAGTACTAGGTGGCGCTATCTAGCACAACCTGATTGTAGCTCTCTGCAAAAGATGGCGCTATATTATCAATGGCGTATAATAAATGAAAGTTCTCACACATATAATATTATCCCGATCAGGAAAACATTTAAGTTATATAATATCTTGTCTCCCCTAAGATGTTTATTTTAACGTATTTTTACTACAATTTTATTTCAATCTTAATCTTAATAAAAATCACTTTCACTAGGCATATTGTGTTAAAGTAAAGAAGATTTTTTAAAATTATATATGAAATGTTTAAATATACACATTTCAACCGGGCACTTTAATTTTTTTTTTAAATATAATTAATTCCCAAATATCTGTTAATTTATTCCAATTTTATTGGAAGCTATCGAACCGATATAGCCTCTCTAAAATAAGTATAACAAAGTTATAAACAAATTTGAATAATACATAATTAATATGTACGGCATATACAAAAATTATTAATAAACAGGAAGTATATTGTATGTGGCGAGTCAATACAAATATCTCAATCGAGTGTACGATTCAAGGTTGGATCATTAAAGAAATATACGCTTGTTACATAACCCACCCGCTTTAATTAAATACGTACCTACACCGCGAATGGTCAAGTCGCATTATTATACTTCACTCTGTCCACAGTTCCACATAACTTTCCGTTAATGGTTTTTTTATGATCGCATAACACTGTACAAGGAGGAGCCACTGTTAGGGAAGAGATTTATTTATCATCGACATTTATAGAACGGCCAGCTTGATTTTTAAAAAGCGTTTCATAGAATAGTATGATAATCGAATGAGCACGAAATAATCGATGTTGATGTTGGCAAACCTGAATGCCTGTAAAAGACAAATGAGCGAGTCATAAACTTACGTCCAGCGTTGCCTGCTTCTATGTTTTATAAATGAGCTCTATTGCACTGTAGGATTGAAATACTATAAAATTGTTTCGAAAACTTTTTTGCACTTTTAGTTTATTATTAAGTTTCAGATTTAACAATTTAGTTTCAGTTGAACACAGAAGAGTACACAGTTATGTATATACACGTCACAATAATCAATCATATATCAAATGAAAATTTTTAGTTTACTACTAACAGGTATATCAACTATTGCGATGTGTCGATATCACAGTTGCGTTAGCATCTCTAGGGGCTAGTAAACAATTACTCAGTATAATTGTACTTAATTGCATTCGTTTACATCTAAGCAAATCAATGTTATAGCCTCAATAAATCTCTTAGTAATCCGGGTAACCCTCGCAGGCTAGCGAGTTGTGGGTGCTGTCTGGCATGCGCACGGAATGTTTTAACTTTCTGGCTTTCGCAGCGCATTGTATGCAATGGTATTTGGCGCAGTAAAAATCATACAATATTACTTGAACATTGAAACGTTACGGACTTAACTAATTAACATGTATGCGAAATTAAATTATTGTAAGTAACATGCACGGAATTAGTTGTGATAACCATAAAAATGTTTATTTCATGAAAGGTCATATCCAAATAATTCAGTCACGTCCGAATTAATTGAAATATTTTTTATACGCGAGGCTTTACATGTGTGCGATTTTTTAAATTTGATGTTCTTGGCAGCATTAAATTAGTATATAAAATATATTCTAAGCAAATAAAGTATGTGTAGGTATTCCTATGTATACGCGTAAGAAGTCAAACTTCTTTCTTCTTTAAAATAATAAGATAAATGTCTTTTTTAATTTTTTTTCTCACGTCTCATTCTACTTTTGAAGAAAAAACGACACTTGCAATAGAAACAATGTGATTAATACCTTGAAATTTTATTCAGAAGCACGTGAGTAAATAAATACCGTGAATACAGTTGTGTCATGCGCACATGCGCACATGCGACACACGTAATGTCCTCACTTTTTATTTATTTTGGTAATTTTTTGGAAAAACTATTACGTTGACTACAGCTCACTTCAGGGTGTCAGTTCTGAGACGGTGTGTTCTATGCGCGCGGCATCGTACAAATTTACTCTCATCATTTTTCCAGAAAGCGACAAAAGGAGTATAACATCAATGTGTGTCGACAAGTTTTGTCCGTCTAAGTCCGTTTCATAAGCTCCTAGATGGCAGTAGCTATTTACTGAGCATGTCGCAGGAAACAATAAGTAAATGTAGACAGTTAAACGTCGAAAACTAGTTTACGAAACCTACGGTTGTCGGTGTTGCAAACTATGAAATTGTAGCCGACACTGTCAGCCTACTGGAGCGTAGGATTGAGAAAAAAATTTCCACTTTCCCTGTTGCTAAATTATTTTAAGTTACGAAAATGCTAACATATTCGCTAGTTATATGTATTGTGTGTATGCTGGCTGGCCTACTTTACAATGAGTGTCAGAATTTCGCTACACGCTGTCATTTTCCTTGTGGGTAGTATGACGCATAGTCACATGACTCTTAGGAGTAAGGGGTAAGACTGTAAAGTAAATCTCACATACAATCTAGTTAAAGCGGTGGACGTCAAAAAAAGTAGTAAAAAAGTAGGCACCAACATAAAACATACTGCCAAAATACATGAATTTGTATATTACGATTTGTAACCTAAATTTCAAATGTGTTCTATATATCATGTGATGATACGTAGAAAACGTAGAAGAACGTGAATTTAAGGTCGATGTTGATTTAAAGAATTTATCATATAGGATGGAGTAAATGGTTATTTTTATTGGAATCTTGCACAAACGGATGTTGAAATTAATCCAACATCGTTTATCTCAATTTAGCAACGATGTTAACGGCTAACACAAATGTCAATGCGATTAAGTTTACCCATTTTAGAAGTGGTACATTTAGTCTACTAGTGAAAATGTTTTACTTAAATAAACTGAAAGTAGTGGTAATTACTTAATTTAATCGTTAAGACTAACAAGTCGTTTATATGTTGCAACATCTGAACAGTAGTCAAGTGACGATGAATCTATTGCCAATCCAACAAAAAATATTGGTTTGTTGTGGTAGCACCAACCAATCGATTAGATTGGTCCCGTCCTTTTAGGGTTCACATTTTTTTATTTTTTTCTCCTTGAGTGTAATTGAGATAGCATAGTCAATTTGTTCTCGTATTTTTATATTGAAACAGACCGATAAATAAATTTGGACATGACAAACTCTGAAACAATTAACGGGCGTATACACGTGTAACTTTATCTCAATAAACGGAATGAAAAATAACATATGGAGCACGTTTGTTGTTAAACATGGCGATTGCGATGTAATGCCGCATAATGCAATCGACTAAATGTAACCGCTTTGGATTTATTGAACAATTAAACTGTCCAATATCCAGGTTAGATCTCAGCATGCCCCGATGAGTTTGAATTTCGAGGCTAGCTGTCAAACCACCATTAGACACAATTGCAGAAAATCCTATAACACAATCACGACGTGTTCATGCTCCATTTACATGACTGAAATGATCGATCTAATTGAAATGCCTCGTAACGGTTGGTATTTTAGATGGATACGTTCACGTCTGTCATTGTCTAAATATCTAAATCTGTCTAGTTATATAAGTTGCGTTGATGAAGTCAAAAGTCTGGATTTTCGTTCAATATTTAACATCGAGCGGTCAAAAGTACTTAGCAACAAGCCCGACCCCTTTTCGTTCTTCTAACAACCGCGCAATGTATGCCAGTAAACGATAGTGATGTAAGTCGATAGTTGTCAAACAGGAAATCGCGGGGCGCGCGTGGCGAGCGATACACCGCACACGCTTTGTGCCGGCGGCCTTCGGATGAAATGTTTAGTGCCACTGCGCTGTACCATACATACAATTATGTAATGCCAACTCCTCAGCCCATTCATAAGAGCCACGGTCAATTTAGCAATCTCCAGTGCATCATTGGCGCTGTTCTTTAGATGAAACAATTAACTCACACAAAGATTTCCGGTACCGCTTCATCGTGCGACGTTACACTTGTCTATTATTAGCCAGTATCAAATAACATTTCGGAAGCGATAAGGTTATCGCCAATATTTCTTCTACGTAGCAAAACAAGGAGTTATCCGAATTTGGTTCATCATGGATCAAATTGTTTTTTGTTGACAAGACACTCTTACACTTTGTTGAATCAATAAATTTTGAGTGTATGAAATTTTTGAATCACATTATATTGTGAATTTTAAACATGCAACATGATATTAGTTAAAGATGGTCAACAATACGAGATAATAAGTACAATAAATACAGGAATGGACGGCACAATAGCAGCAAAGATATGCAAAATGGATGACAAAGTTTATTGTTGCATTAGACTAAAATGTAAGGGCGTGTCGTCTAACACATAAGTCAGGCAGGCAGTTCGCAGGCGAACAATGCTCATGTTGACTGACAGCTGCTGCAGTACCAGTAGCGAGTACCACAGAACATACCACATCTGAATTGTATTCAAATACACATTCGAGTCCATTTATTCCACACGTTAGATGAAGCTATGTCCAAACAAAGTTCGTTGGCAACTGACAAATGAATTTATTTATAAATGGCACCGTACCCTTGCGAGAGAGTCTTGGGCTGAAAGCGCGAATGAGTTTTACCTTCAATGATGCTAAAATAGCTTCCACAGTTACAACTCTTACCTTGCATTTGATTGACGATTGATCCCTTGTGCCAGATACTTGCTTACTGACACGGCTAACAACTGTGGTATACTTATAATTTATTTCAACAAACCAAGACTATTTTGTCAGTCAATGTCTTGAATGGACAGAAAAATTGTAAATCAATATGTCGTATTGTATCCATAAATAAATATTTGCACTGGCAATGTACGGTTTCATATTATAGTTGAAATGTTACATGGAAAATGCTCTGGGGACATCGTGTGACATGATATTTTTTGTGGTTTCATTTTTCCACTTGTTAATTATAGAATTCCATCGAAGACGACAATAACATTCGAGTGTTTTTGATATTTTCGTAATTCTACTTTGTGTTGTATTCGAGTTCGTGTTGGATTCGAGTTCGAGTTCGCCATTTTGCGATCTCCGCAGTTAGACGACTGTTTATAAAGAACGTGTCTAGGAAAAGGTCGAATTTGATTGTCGAGAGTCATTTGAATATCTCTCAAGTTATTACAGAAAATTACGTTTTAAGACTACAGGCATTTCTCACGGTGTGAAATATTTTGACCTTGGCTTATTTTCTTAAGAACTATTGTTGTAACTCTATAAATGCCACTAATATCCGTAAATATAATAACGTCAGGCTTTATTTACTCTTGTGTAGCAAATACAAAATAGATTTGCCGTCTTTATTTCATAAATGGGACTCTCCTCTTTACATTATTCTAATTAATCAACCAACTTTCAGTCCAAGAAACAAATTTTGTCGTTTTTCTATTTCTTATAGTTATTCTCCCCTGTGCTACCCAGGAAATTAGTGTAGTGTAATAGGACTATGGTTCTGATAGACGTCAAATACTTTATATTTAAATATAGCCACACCTCTGAACAACTTTTGTTATAACATTTAAATAGCAGTAGTTTTTCGTTTACTCAACATAAACTATTCGAGGTGAACCAGACGCCAAGGTCTGTTTTGAAATAGGATGGCTCTTGACCTTCAGGATGAAAGTCAACATATTGCGTAACGTGTGTGTATCGGCCCTCAATAGAGTACGAGAGATCCGTACCTGGTCATGACCCACATAGCACGTTCAAGGATTTCACATATTTGGAAGGTGAAGATTTCAAAACTGCTAGAATCTTTAAGGCGCGTTTAGTTAGTGCGCGTCAAGGTAACACATAAAATGTTGCATTCTCCGAGAATCTAATGTTACTTGGGTGTAACGTTCACATGGTACTTTTTATAATGAACTATTGTTTATAGTGGGATCGCATTGGTATATATAGTGTATACATATGTCAGAGTATTGTGAGAACAGACTAGATTGTACATTACTCCTTTCTACCGGTCTACGTTGGAGCACCCACATATGTTACTAGGGCTGTCAACTCTTATGACTTTAGATTAAGATATCGTTCGATAGAGGGCAGAGAGGGAGCCTTGTAGAGTGTCCTAGTTAATATTTTTTTTGAAACCTAGTCCTAAGTCTCATATTATGTTTACGAAGGGATTGAATTAACCACTTTTTAATAACTTCAATTAATTTATATCGTTTCTTTGTTACAATATGATAGTGGCACAGCGCATGCGGCCGTGTGGTCAACCTAGTATAATTCGTACATTTTTGTTCCGTAGCCCCGACATCTACAAATCCGTAGACTTGTCTTCGAGAGAAGTTTACTCGTTACGTCTTCGCACTCTTCCCGTTGCCGGGTCGAGGGGGGTCCAGACCGGAGCTTAGCTCCCTACTGGAGATGTGTTGTTCGAGCCTCGTCAATACGAGGCTGTGGTTGATGCGAGGTCATGTTGACCTCTGAGTGCGTATGCACATATGTTTGTGTGCCTGGGCTATTGGTATCTTTGTACGATCGGCGTCTATCCATTTGTCGGGGCACTCTCACAGGTCCCAGAGCGAACTGGGAAACGTGTATTGTTCCACTCCTGTGATGGCCCTATGGACAGGCACCGAATCGCACGCTGTGTTTACGATACGGTGTATTGGTGGAAAAGTAAAGGTCAAAGGTCAGACGCGACAAACAGAAGAAAAGAAAGAAAAAGATGGGTCCTGGCCGTGAAGGTGGTGTCACGGGAGAAGCGGCCGAGAGAAGTTTAATCCGACAAACCCGGGGAGTAGGCAGCCCTACATGTAACACGTGTGGGGGTGTAGGTGTGCGCACACCAATGCGCCGCTGCGTGTGCGCACTGTGTGAGTAGATCCGCAGCGCACGGGTGGGGGGTGCGGTCGCGGCGAGTGGCCCGCGGTTTTGTAAGAGCGTTTTATTTCAAGGTCACCCGAGCAGTTTTTAGAAAGTTACCTAACCCGAGCGTTAGATCAAATTCAATATTAAACGTTACTTTTACATGCACCACTGAGGTTTGCGGTTTCTAAACTGTTGTAGAAACAAAATTAAAAGCTATTCAAACCTTTTGTTTGAAATTATAATTGTGCTGTTTATATTTCACTTACGCCACCATCAATTTTACTATTAAATTATATAATTTTAATATAGGAAAGGACGTTAAATTTAAAAAGGATTGTTTAAATTAATTCTGGAATTATATGAAAATGCAAATGTCGGCTGTAAAATTTTGTAAAGTTATTACAATAAAACTACTTTTACGGATTTTATCGCGGTTTATTTTAATATTTATGTAGCTTATGTAAAATCCGTAAAAGTAGTTTTATTGTAACACTAACATTCGCGTAAACTTAAGACATCAACATTTTGAAAAGTTATTGTATAGATCAGTGTTTCTGATAAGTGCAAAATATAAAAATCTTTTGGTAACTTTTTTTTTCCTACTTCGATCATATCTAATAAATATGTTATAAGCTCTAAAGTAGACCACGTGATGCAGTGGTCAAGGGACATGGGGATACGAGACGGCCCGCCTGGGTAGGGACAGCCGCGCAGAATAAAATCTAAATAGTGTTTATCTGAGGTATTTACAATATTTTGTTTACATCTAGATTTATGTTTAGGTCCAATATTCTAAGACCAATAAACATATGTAGAAGAAAGGTATTTCAAAACCTCGATCAGGTTTCAACCTATTCGTAGATCTGACCTACATAATGACAAAAGCTAGAAACTTTTTACACAAATCAACATTTACAACAATACAATCTGGATCAATGTTGTAAATTTTACGTAGATAAACTCCATCCACTCTCCCTAACATCCATATTTCACAAGCCACCATATAAGTCGTGTTGATCTTCTCTGCTGTCGAAATGATGAAATTTAGCCGCTGCCATTTCGTGGTTGCGTAAGCGTTCACGCTAAATTTTGCTGACAGAGAAAGTATACGAAAGGTTTTACGTAACCGCCACGTAACGTTCTCGGTTTTGATTTCCTCGCTTTTGCGTTCATTATTACGTCACTTCGGGGTGAGTTACAATCATATTCTTAATTATTAGGCTTTATGATGAGTGCTATACAGCACAGAGTGGCGGACAGAATTAGCCCCAAAACGCGAGAGTTATTGGAGAATTGGGAAGCGAGAATACATATCCAGATAGGTTGGTACATATATTTATAGTATAGGGGGACAAAGGAGAAATCAGAGCCTTTCTACGACTACCGACGTCCATTAACATCAACATAATTACTATGGCGATGCGTTGCCCACTTTTCCCCCCAATGGCTAGGCTAAGATAATACTGTTAAATAATATAACTTATTAGATATTATTTACCAGTATTGACATAGCCTGGCCCCCTTTTGTAGGCACTAATCTGCAAACACTCAAGACAACACAAAGCAAAGCAGCAACATGCAGACAGAGGATTAAATTATTTATATGTTTAATTTTTAGGGCATAGATTCACATAATAGGTAAAAAATATGCATTAAGAAGTCTAGTCAGATATTCAAACAAATGAATATTAAAAGTGGGCTAGTGCCATGCATGGTGCATGACATTACATCCTCTTTTGCAACGGAATTGGGCCGGCACGACCGGGGAAGTACTTCTCGCTCACTTGATACCGGCGTAAAGTGACAGCGTCGCTATCGCGTTTTGAGCGGTTTGAATGTTTCCGGTGGCCCTTTGGGGGGAGTGGTAGGAGGGCAAAGCACCTGCGTAACAATCACGCGAATGTCCATGACGTCGGTACTCATCAAGAGACCCGGATTGCCCTAGTGTCTTATGCTATAAAAAAAAGCAAAAGTTGATAGACAGCGAGGTGAGAAGTTAAATGTAAATAATATTTAATTCTGCGCTAAAGAAATGAATAAATTATCAGGACATCGCATCAATCATTTGCCTTCTAACATTTCTTGGCCAGATAATTTAACAGATGAATGAAGACAAGTACAGAACACGTTTCTCACCTTATTTTACTTATACTCTAAGAGTGACTGACTGGCAGACAACGCACGGCATAAACGTGGAATTAAAAAAATGTATATAAGATTGTAACATAAAACGAGTGCTGAGATTTAATTTTTGAAACTTATAAAGAAGAAGAGTTAAAATGGTTGACAATTTGTATAGTGTCCTTCTTTTTTAAGCTTCGAATATGGAAGAGGACAGGTAGGCTATTGAAGCGCATACCATTAGCGCACCCTCGCCTAAATGTTCTTTTTCAAACTTAACAAATTATAGCAAGTTTTGAAAGTAAACGCTACGCAGACGTAGTCACGAGCAACGGCTAGTCAAATATGTGAGTACGATTACGTTCTCCATTTTAATTTTTTTTTTAAATAAAATAATTGTTGTTATAATTTTTACACGAGGCAATTCATTTACTTGTTTTTCTTACATCAAGAACTTTTTGCAGTGATTGTTGAATATAAATCATTTGCTATGATCGAGACTTGATAGATTATGGCATAACCGATTAATAAATGACAACTAAATAACATAAGTGGAGGTATGTGTTTCATTCCAGTCACATAACGTTGGATATATTCCGTGAACAAATGACTAATCACTGGCGTGTCACCGTATAGTAAATGCGTAGAAAAGTCTAAGCGGATTCATATAGCGGATACATAACAATCACTTAGAGCTTCATTTGCTTATTAACTACATAATTATACATAGAGAAATCGAAGTAATGATGTGTTAGGGTGTAATAGATATTCATGGGAGTGGTGTAGGATCTTCCAAATTAAATTGAAACTTGGTAGAAGTAGTTGTAGAAGCGGTGGCAGTACAGATTTCCTGTAAAATTGTAGTCAGAAGTTACAACGCTGACATATTTCTCGATTCTTTGTCTATGCCACGAATCCCTTTGTTAAAAAAACATAAATTTTAACAATGCAGCGGTTGCGCAATCGTATACTGAGGAAAATATTAGATATTTTCACACCAGTACGTGATTTGTAAGAAATCTGTGAACAACGCAATGTTCCGATGAAGTTTACTCTAGAAAAACCGTGACGTCGATGCTCTTGCACACTAAAGAAAATGTACTTTATAAGGAAACCTGTTTCTTTTTATGTCCTAACACTTCCCGGTTAAATAAACAATGTGTTTGAAGAATGATGCTATCGTGAACGAATGTATAAAATAATTGTGTGGTAACGAAAACATTTCCTTAATTAAAAAATAATACAATCCTATTTTATTTACAAAAAAGACAATGTTAATAAAATAAAATAATCTTTTTTTATATCCAGTCTTGTTATTAGTATACTAAATTATGCTTTAAACGGTGTATTCCCATGGGATCCCATTTAGAATAATTGTAATTTTCATGTTTTTCCAGATTGTAATCCATTTAATTGTTTCGGCGTGAATGATTAAAAATATATCTGCAAACTTCTCCATTAGTAACATTAGTAGGTTAAGCGCACAATACATGACAAATGACTAATGTTAGGCATCCATTCGGTTCACGGGCTGGACAAGGATTTATTGTGTGCGCTCAGAATAACGCAATTGCACAAAAGTAAAGCAAAACGTTGCCAATATATCCGACCCGCTTCTACTTCCTTTAGCACACACTATCCAGAGAAATTGCTATTTCCTTTTATGTATGAGGACAAGTGTTACCAAACCAATGCAACGTTCTACAAATCAAAAGTTTTAAAGTCAGTACACAACGCATTTTCTAGGTCGTTATTAAATGTTCATAATCGCCAGCGGTCAATTAGTTCGTCCCAATTTCGCTCTATCGGAATAATAAGGCTAGTTCCTTTCCCTAGATTTCTTTATCTATCTGTGCCAAATAAACTATTAAAAGATACTTTGGTTGCACTTAGTGAAGTTTTTACTACATTTGTTTTAGGTGTTTCATGTTCTATTTTAATGTAATTGATGTTTTAGTGATTTGTGAATTGTTTGCCCGTGATCAACTTACTCAGCTCGTTTAAGTTCTTTTAATCTTGCTTTCTTTTTAATCTCAAAATTTATAATATCAGTATACTTATAAATAGTATATTCTAAACATTATTTAAATATAAAATTACGAACAAGGACCTACATGATAGCAATTTCGCTATTTAAACAATTAGTAATATAAAATACGTACTTAGGAACAAAGTAGTTTCTTAATGTTCCTAAACTTTTTAAATATTTAAACTTTACGCTTTCAACTTTTGTTTATATAGCCTAACTATGTCACATATTTTGAGGATTCCGCACTCTTGCGATTTTCTTTCAATGTTATTGTTGACTTTATCACACCTATGCACAATGAGAATTATTTACTTGCAACAATATTATCTGAATTGCATCATGTCTTGTGAGAAAATAATCTTTTTCCCTTATTTCTACATATTATGACTAATCAGGTATCTTTATTGTTTCCCCAGTGTTTTCTATTTTACTGTCAAATGTAGGTAATGATAAACATCGTTACTACTCCTATACGAGAATATTGAAGTCAAATTGTAGAATACTTGCATTCTTAATGAAGCTAAGTCAAGATTTACGAGCGCGTAAAATAAAGTGAGATATATTTTACCAGTACAATATATTTTTTATATAAATTCTACTCTCATAATAATTGCGCAGTGTTCATCAAATCAGACAAATTTAGTATAGAGACGAATTGTGAGGGATACGTAACTGTTTTGCAGGCAAGTCGCGACTATGAAAACAGGGGAAGTATTTTTTCTCAGTTCCCATTTCTTCATTGCGTTATCGCTATCGCCAATAGACGCTGTTTCGTGTGTTGACTCCTTTGTCAGCGTCAAGTCAATTCTAAACCATCCAAGAAAATATCAAGCGAAACTTAATTAACGTCGCTAAAAAAGATATAATCGAAACTGGTATAAAAACTAACATTAATGATACGATTCCCCAAATTTTAGGATTACATAAATAATGTATTTGACAATTGAAAGTAAGAATGTTCTCATTTCTCTAATTAGGAACAGCGGAGATGGCACAAGTGAGAGATGTTCCGTAATTAGGAACAGCGGAGATTGCGCAAGTGAGAGATGTTCCGTAATTCCGAGATAGTTATCGTCTTTCACAACATTGTTAAACAGAGGCCGAGGTCTTTGTGACGACATCGCGTTCATTAAAAAAGAGTTCGTTGCGAATTATAATGTATAGTTTTCGGTGTTTTGTAAAGCTTAAAAATTACGTCACTTTTTTTGTAAAATTTTAGATGCAATTAAAGGTAAGTTAATATCTCTTTTCTGTAGAGACATGTTGGCATTGAATAAAAGAAGCCAATACCAGTTTAAAGTATCGGTTAGGTACAGGAAGGGACTTTTCTGAATATTTAAATGTTTAGAAAATAAATTTTATGATTTTAAAATGATTAAAAAATTAAATTCAAAATTATTTACTATCGAGGAACATATGGCGCTCCATGGGCCCTATGTCCAACAGTGACATCGTCCGGCTCATTCTGATCACGACGAAGGAACCTATATCATATAGAACTCTAGACATTAATGATAAAATACACACAAGTAAAATAGTAATGTAACAGCGAAGACATGAACGCAATTTAGCTGCGACAGATATGCAATAATGGAGAGTTACTGCGCACTATTCTAAATTCGTTGATGACCTGTCTTGATTCTTTCACTAAAATGGATCCTCAGACTGAATCATGATTCAATATAAACAATGATTCATTGGAAACGTAAAAGGCATACGTACTTTTCGGTTAATTTTTTCGTGATGTCTACATCATTCAGCAGAACAAACAAACAATTCCTCGACTTAGTGCGATATGATTAAGAAATATCTACATACTTTAACTGTGTTTTATATAATCCCGAATAAGAAATATATAATGAATTGTGAAACTTATAATTTGGATTGTAAATGACCTTCGTTGAAAATATTTGGATGTAAATTTAATATTAAAACTTCTTATAATTTTGGCGCGTAGAAATAAAATGCTTACAAACACCTTGGCATTATTTATTAGTCGTAGTTTCCTCTCTTTCATCTTAACAGGATGCGCTTAAATGTGAACAAAAAATGTTAAAGACTCAAAAGATTTCCTTGTGACTCATACCTACTGAGGAATTTTACCTTGTAGATTGTTTAAAAATATAGAATGTTAATTCCAGAATAATATTATAATCGCTTTATATACTTACTCTTATGTAATATTGAGTGACGTATTAATTGTATGAATAAAATCGAATATAATATTAACGTAATTTACTTTTGCTAGCGAACACGTTTTTGAGTTCTATTTTGACATCCAAAATTAAAGAAACGCGTATTTTTTCGCATTACAAAAGAGTTTTTATATAAGTATTGTCTAGCAAATATGAAAAAAGAAAGCGCAAGCATAATTCGCTTTTGGGAATGAGCAACAATGACTAAAATTGCGTAAAGAAATGATGTCGCAATTCAAACCAATTGTACAAGCGAATTTCGTGGTAGCATGTTGAACTAGTTACTAAAAGATAACAAGTATTTGATATAAATTCACATGCACAGATTAACTTAGTTTCAAATAGTATATTTGTACTATATAATTTGTTTTATATATATGTACATGTGCTAGTAATGCCGGCCGATTTTGTTAAAATTATCCATTTTTTTTTTAACATTTGCACATGGAAACTTTAGGGTTGGATCTATAGCTGTGATGGATAGTACTTTTAAAAAACTAGTTTCCTATGTTAGAAATGTGTTCTAGTTTATTAGAATCTTCTAGACTTGAATATAACAAATTTCAAAGTGATAGTAAATAAACGATTTATAGTAGAAAAAATTTTTTAAAAGCCTTCTGAATTTACACAGAGACCTTCAAAGTCACCGCATTTAATGATACACCTTGTACTTACCATTTATCTGCTCTGGTCGATACAGACACGAAAAAGTAAATAGCGTTAGGGACCATCATCAAAGGTTAGGAGACGTTATCATTTAAAGGAGTCCTGCCGAATGTCCTTATCAAATTGATCCATTCCTCATTATGATTGTACTATGACATTTTGTAGTACACGAATATTGAACCTTATCTCATTTCCAGTCATAATAGTACAGACCTATTGATGCTGACATTTAGCTAAAAGTACATTGTATAGTAAATCGTGCACTTTCGTTCGCGTATTACGTTCAAGTACGACGTAGGTAGTAATACCGCAGGGATCTATTCCGCTATTCGCCGTCAATCAAAATATTCCTTGAAACGCAGTGTAACGCGTTTCAACGAACATTTTGCGTTGGTAATCTAGAGTATGATACTGCTTTTTTATCTCTTTACATGGTACATGGAATTATTACATTTAGAAACGTGCATTATTAGATCATTTAGTCTTCTTATGACGACAAGATTATCCAACATGTTTAATAAGCATTTGTTTTTTATAAATGTAGTTTTACTTAGTACTTGTAGTTACACTTAATTAATATCGAATGAAATTATGTATTAATAAAACCTTACATAAATATTGCAAAAATATACTATCTTGTAGGAAGTTACATATTAAAGTATACATACCTACACTTACAGATATGTTTGTTTAGCGTTAAGAAAAGGTTTCTACTTTCTAGTCGAAGGTCGACTAACAGGACCCTATCAAGTTTTTACAACCAAAAAATATTTTGTAATACACATTTGTTACCAATTTTTGTAGCGTATTTTTACAAATTATACGGAATGATTATAAATTGGCAATACAGATTAAAGTTACTTGTGTTCGTGCGCGTGCGTCGCTTGTGGGAAAACGTGTGCGTGTGTGCGTGCCACACTCACACACTCCAACAATCCCTCCGGATGTGAACGCAGATTTGTACGCCATGTGAATGTGCTAGACCGAATTGATAGCCTAACGTATTATCTACGCCATTGTGAGACTTGTGCGAGTCTTTTGTGACTCTTGCGCATGTGTGCGGCACTCTTTGGGAGCCTTGAGGCTTGCCGCTTTTAACTTATTAAAGCGATGCAAAATAAGTAACGCGCATATATATTATGTACTCCTTATATTTAAAAATAAAATATGGCGCTTTCAACTGCTTTCATAAGTCTTTACCAATGCAATAAGATTTCAAACGAGATTTTAAAAAAGGAAGAAGAAAAAAATTAAGGAATATATTTTCATTTAATAATTTATTTTCCTTTTATCGAATGATTTGCAATTTTATTTTATTGAAAAGGTGTAGCTTAGTACGGATTAATACGATTCATTTTGCAGTGCTGCTATAGTTGGAATACGAAATTCGTAATGAAATATGTTTAACATTTCTAAATGGGTATGCAGTCAAAACAACTAATAATTTATAAACACATATATTTTTAAGAAATATTCGCATATAAACTTTGAATAACACATACATTAAATGCATTTTGAGAATATCTTTAAAATGTTGAATCGAACTCATGGATATTCGAGATTGTAAAATTTAAATGTTACGTTTTCCGAATTAGATATCAGGCTTAGCACTTTTAAATGTTAAAATGACAGATTAACATGACTCACTTTTACGCTAACATCAACTGAGGATACAGATAATGGAGACAAGATAAAAGTTAATCACATAAATATGGTGATTTTTGTGAGTAACATATTGATTTCGTAGTTAAGTTAATTAAAAATTTAAATCCAATAAATAAATTAAAATTATCTTGTGCGAGTCGAGCAACCGTGACGGAAAAGCTCTCAACTTCGCTTCGTCCGATATATTTTCCATTATGTAGCTGTGACCTGCTGTTTTATTCGGTCTACAGATGCAGGGATAGATATCCCATAGGAATCATTAATTTGCTAGAGTAATAAGTTATTCCAGACAGTAACCTACTTCTGTTCGAAATTTCAGCTTTAAATAATAACAAACATACAAAGAAACTTTTGCATTTATAGTATTAGTAGGATATAACACTAAAATATTTTCTACCACACTAAGCTTTAAAATAATTTTTTATGAAGATTTAAGGAATAACATATGTTTCCCTTGAATACCACTGCACAATTGACACAAAATTTCTCATAAGTATGAAGGTAATTTTTATATGACCTTTATTGCTTGAGAACAAGATTGAAAACGTTAAATTGTATTATGTTATTAATCTTGGACTTATTATGTGGTTGTCCTTAGGAAAGTTGATCAATTTTTCATACGAAAGCGGAAGGCTTAGATAGAACCATACGCACGGGCTTAAAAGCGAAGGTTAACAGGTAAGATATAAAGGATGCGTAAACCCTAAACGTATTGTGCGTGTGTGCGTAACCGTTTGAAAATCGAACGGCAGATGTGAGTGTGAGTGTTGTGTGCGCGCACTAGCCGATAACAATAAACTATTTCCGAAGTGGGTCACTTCGGACGTCCTTCGGCAATTTCTGCCGCAAGGAATAAGAAAGGGCCTCAAAGTTTGACAAGCGCTGTATTAATTTATTATTGTATGTAGTAAACATCGCTTTGTATTGTAACCACTGTCTATTGTTAGGGCGGCCTTCTGCTTGGATTAGTTTCGAAATTTCAACAAATCGATAAGCAGCGAGTTCGAATGAGTTAATAATTTAATGTGTGTAATCACACAAATTAATTTATTATACATACTAAATAGTTAATGAAAATATATATTTTTATTTCATAATTACATAGATTAAAAAAAATTGTGATTAACGTTTGTAGCTTTTTTATATCTGTATATTACGTAAGTTTTTGAAGTCTCACAAGTGAGAGGTGATTTTATAAGTGTGTATTTGTGCCTAAATTGTGACGTCATTAAAAAAATACCTACCGGTCTTTTCACAATGACTTTACAAAATTTATGCAGTTGATGCTACAGTTGAAGAACGCAGTTTATTCACTCGTAGACTCTAATTGAATCCAAACTTATTAAGTGTGCTAATGGGCGGTGACGGCCACAATCGGACCAGCGAAAAACATTAAAAGGTAATTTGCTGACGGAACCGAAGATGTCACATGCGATTGTAGACCTTACTGCGATAATTAACGAACAAAACTGTGTTTTATTATCATTAGAAGTTGATATTTAAACTTGTGTTGCCAGTCGTATTCCAATTTCAAATACATGGTTGCACAATAACGTGACGGATATAGTGAGCTCCCCGATAACATTTTTAATTCGGTTCAATGTCAGAGCGCGTGTGAAGAAACAAAGGGAAATAATATATTCATAGAACCACTTCAGACAATATATTACAATCCATTCGTGATAACGTAATTATTTGTGTAAGAAAATATTTTTAATGCCTTTAAGGCGCATACTCCACGTTATTGACACAGGAGATTATCCGATAGAAATTTTGGTTCCACATTTAAATTTAAATAATTTGCATTAGATATTATGTAATTAGGATGTAGGTGGTGAATGCTAGAAATTTATATAAACATAGGTTATAAATTTAGATTCTATATATAAATTTAATTAATTATTTATTTCATTTTGACAATCTATTTAAATATTTTACGACGGTATTAACCCTTAATGATCATTACATTTTTAAAGCAAAATTTTAAAGAATGTTACATTGTTATTGAGAAAAAAAACTCGGATAATGTGTGTCTAGCGAGATATGCATTAAATGATTTGACCTACGGACGACAGCGGCTTGCTGGGGCCATTTGGTCTAAATTAGGTCAACAACTCATCTGTTGTATTTCGGTACGAAAACAAAGGAAAAGCCGCAATCATTTATAAACATAGAACACAGATACTCATTGTCAAATAAAAAAAAACAATTCGAGATATTTCCTATTTTTTTTAGTTTTTACCTTCAATATTGTTCATAAGAGGAAAATGTAAATATATACTTTAATAGCAATAGCACCCGCACAGTTAACCTTAAATAAAATAACTTTACGGGCGATGTTTTGGATGGTCAGTTGCTCGGCGAGCGACTTCGTGGGTCGTCACTGCGACCGAGTGCCGATTGCGACAGACTCAACACTCGCATTTAGGATTTTAGAACTGTTTGGCTTGAAACGTTGTAAACCTAGTTTCTTTGAACGTCAATAGTACGAGCATTTACAAAACTATATTCTAGAATTGCCGTTTCTGTCAACACAAAATTTAACTGACACAAATAGTGGAAGTACACCATTATGATTTCAACGTCAAGTTTCTAGTTTGACAAGTATTTTTATGTTAAAAGTTAATAAAGTGAAAATGTATTAGCAAATAACTACAAAAAAAAAAACATAGTTTACTGTACGGCCTTTACCAAATTTATAATAAAATTTAGCAATTCCTGGTTGAAAATTGGTACAGAACATTTTTTTTAAATGTTATTGGGCCCCCTCTATAATATAAATGCACGAACAATTGGCGACTACACCGCCTGCGCACAATCCGCGTTATTGTTGTCATGCAGATGCGCCCTCCTTTCCTCTCTCCTCCAATGGGCCATGTTATCAGTATTTGATTAAATAGGAATGAATAGTTGATACGTTGGGAGCTATTAAATTCCTTGTCAACACGCCCGTTTAACAGGAAAATATGTAAGTCACATGTGCTAATTAGCTGCCATTGCGGTTTGTCTGTTTGTTTTAAATTGATGTGTGTCAACACGTCCCTTGTTTGTAGTAAGTTAAGCGAAGAAATAATTAGGACTTAAACACGTGTAGATAAACGAAAATTGGGAACGAAATGAAACTGGTTTATTTATTTTATAATGAGGAACGTAAATGGACATATTGTTTTTTTTTGTATTGGAAGTATTCCGGATCTAGTTGTGTTGAGCCCATTGATAATCCTAATAATGTGATGTTTTCTTTGTTCTTTTTTACAGATTCGAAAGTAGAACATCTCGACTGTCAATTTTCCCGCCTATGTCGGAAGCAGAGGTAGTAGGTATGCATTCTTTCGAGGATTTTTTTTCTTTTTTTTTTTTTTCGGAGGGACCTAATACTGGTTGGCGGCACTAGTCCAAACTCAATAGTTCGACTGACTACGAAGACTTTTTTGTCTTCAGGTTCGGGGAGACGAAAGGGGACAGACCCCCCTCTTTTCCCACAGATGGGAAGAGATGAACCGGGTTGATTGTGGGCGTACCCTATAGTGATTATTTTTCTTTCGAGGGCATACCTGGGCGTCTCGCTACAGACTACCGGGACGGAACACCGTGTGGTATTAGTTGGTTAAGTCCGACATAACCATCTCAGTCATGACCCTGCTCAGGTGATACCGGAAGGGTACACACGATAAAAAAATGTAGTAGGCATGCAAGTTCTCTGTTATAGCATGACCGGCTTGGCAAATTTGAAGTATGATGCCGCTACATCAGTTCTGATAACACGACTGACACAGGTTTGGGTTTTCATATTATAACCGATAGTTAAGATAATCGTTTGATATAAATCTAATATAATGTTTCATTTAACAATAACGACCCGCCCCGGTTTCGCCCGTGAATAATCGACTGGATTGTTGCCGTAACAAAGCATACAGTGAAACCATCCCAGGAAGCGCTCTATACGTTGGTGAAAACTACATGAAAATCCATTCAGTACGTTCAGAGAAAAGAGATTATATCTTTTGGCAGACAGCTTTTGGTGATTCTGTTTTATAATTTGTATAGAATATGTATGCATAATAATTATGCATTATTCTCTATCTTTGTTAGGGAATTAGCATTTTTTGTGCATTCTAATAGCTTATGTCTAGCAGTGGGCGTGTTCTGGCTCCTAATGATGATGACGTACATTCTACTAGCTTATGTCTAGCAGTGGGCGTGTTCTGGCTCCTAATGATGATGACGTACATTCTGATAGCTTATGTCTAGCAGTGGGCGTGTTCTGACTCCTAATGATGATGACGTACATTCTAATAGCTTATGTCTAGCAGCAGTGGGCGTGTTCTGGCTCCTAATGATGATGACGTACATTCCAATAGCTTATGTCTAGCAGCAGTGGGCGTGTTCTGGCTCCTAATGATGATGACGTACATTCTAATAGCTTATGTCTAGCAGTGGGCGTGTTATGGCTCCTAATGATGATGACGTACATTCTAATAGCTTATGTCTAGCAGTGGGCCTGTTGTGGCTCCTAATGATGATGACGTACATTCTAATAGCTTATGTCTAGCAGTGGGCGTGTTCTGGCTCCTAATGATGATGACGTACATTCTAATAGCTTATGTCTAGCAGTGGGCGTGTTATGGCTCCTAATGATGATGACGTACATTTTAATAAGATGGATTGTTCCAGAGCGTTAGCTAATTCGATGGCTGTCACGCATTTTCCTCTACTAGTTATTTGTTTATCTCTTAGTTTCCTATTACGATAAATTATAATGAGAAATAGGGCAACTGTCAACACTTACCTTACTTCTCGTTATTAATTGCTAAACGTAACAAAAAGTTTGCAACTATGTCTTTTACCACCATTGGCTTTAATAGTTTTTTATATAAATTCAACCCCTGTTTCACAACCTTATGTTAAATTATTAAGAATCCTTTCTTGACGGTTCCTTTGTAAAAGTCTAGTACCTGTGTACTATCGGCGTCATCGATCTATACTTTAGAAAATTATCTAGCGTTGTGCAGTGTATTACAATAATAATTACAATTTTTATTAATTCTAGACAAGGACAACGAAGATTACACTTGATTAAATACTCATTAAAATATAATGATATTTCGTAAATTACTAGTCATTTTTGTGGGTTCATATAATCTGTGCTCGAATGAGTTTTGTGGATATCGTGAGATTTTATACAAAATTATTTCAATGATAAATATAATCTAAATTTTAATGGCATGCTTACAAACAAAAGGTCAGAAAAAAAGTGTGAGAAATTGAAAACTAACATCCTTCATCTTAACTTGGGTTAAATTTTATTTTAGCTGGTTTCTATAAATAACAATTATATGTTGAAATAGAAAAACACCCGTATAGCGAAAACTATGTACATCTGGTACATAGTTTTTGGTAAGCGGATCTTGAATATTCTGGTATCATTATTCATATGACGTACGGCGGCTACTTCTCAATTTATATGAACATTTTTCAAACTATCACTTCTTGTTCCGAGGTAGTGGCCATGCTGCACTCTCAACACGATCCCCCATTAATTTGACGACTAGTATAATAAAAATAATAACCCAACAAAACAAAAGAAATATGCATTAAGAAGTGTGTATCATTGATGTTAATTCCAGGACCCTCCAGAAAACATAAAGTCAATACAAATTTTAAAGAGTGATCTCATTTCACCTGTAAAACTTAAATCTCTGATCCTATTATTCTTTGAAACGAATGGCGTTAGATTGTCGATGATCTCCACCATGGTTCAAGCCTTGTCGCGGCGGTGGGGCTTAGTAGCCTGGGGTGTACCCACTTGAAGCTAATTGAACCGAGGGGGATCTCTGCACCCCTCTTATAAGAAGAGGGGACCAAACAGCAACAGAAGGTGGCGCTTTCGCGCACGGCGAGGATGGGAACCTCACCCTATTGCATTGTCCCAAAGGGGTTATCCTGTAGTGCGTGGCAACCCCATCTCTGGCGGTGGAGTTGATCCCTTAAGGGGCTGACTAGCCGTCGAGGTGCCCTGATGATTGTTGTTCTGGGACACATCACCAAGGGCGGCACTGATGGCACTCGCGGTGTTTTGTGTGGGTATTGTGCCGCGAGTCCCACACACCACTGGACCCCGCCCAGGACCAGTGAAGGCGCGTCAATGCGTTTCCCCGCGTCAACAAAAAAAATGCCGATGATAAGCGCACAAAGTTTAATGAAAGTGGAAACGTGGCAGGCGCTAAGAGTTCACAAACTAATAAACACACTAAAACTCGAGTTTCTAGCGATTTCGACATACGTCAAGGTTTCGACTGGTACTGGTGTACGGAATAACGTGCGTGTCGAGTTTAAAGTTTTATACATCTGAGCGTGTCGTGTTGGATGTCTTTCTGTCCACTCTTCCCGCACTTCCTCTGGCCTGGTATGGAGATGTCCGATCAGCACCTATTATCAAAAAGAGGCATATTTACAGTAAAAAAGATTACTTTTGTTTTTACTATAAACATCTTTTTTTCTTCATCATCCACATGGTTCTGGTGGCAGGAATGAATAATTAAAATAAACATTATAGAATCGTACGCGAGTGCCGCAGGAATGGGAAATGTAAAAAAAAAATTGAGTACAAGGCATTTCGTATCTATTATAAAATTTTTATGAGTTTTATTTACAATTGTTATGTATTGTTATGTATTGCCGTAATATGAAATTTTAAAAATTTAAATTATAATGGCATCTTATTGGAATCTCTGGATATAAATCCTATGTAGTGCCTAATTGCTTATAGGAATTACGTAGCTAACCGACCATTCTAGATTTCCTTAAGTATATCTTGTGATTAACATAATTATTATATTTGCAATATCGTGATTAAGTTAGTCATTTATTCTTTATAATAAAAATAAATATATTTTACAAATCCTTTACCTAGGTACAGAGGGTAAAGGTAGAAATTATACTGCGGACGGTGATAGAAAAAATAGATATTCATTTATATGTGCTTAAGGTGTACTCTTTAATCCCTGTTATTAACGAGCGAAGCCGGGGCGGATCGCTGGTAAATAATATTATCAATTTTACTATATTATGTAGGTACTTTGTAAAAATCATTGTAGAAATGAAATAAACAATAACTATTTTATAATAATAACTATTAATTATACTACGTCCTATAAAATACATATTAAAATTATTTTATATAATTATACATTTTTGGCCACGGAGATAAAATACTCTTAGTTTTAAAAACAGGAAATGAGAGACGAAATAAGGAAAATTATTCCATTGGGCAATTATGCCTACATCAATCGAATAACTGAATATACAATATAACTCTATAACCTAAGATTGTTATACTCGTTAATGTTTCAATATTCAGTTCCAGATCCATTTTCGTAAATAGTTCTAAAAATAATAATAGAAGGTTAAGAGACCACTATCGTGTGTAATAATTTTCAGTCTTTCGCTGTTGCTCAATATCGCTTCCATGGAATCTAAACTCTAGATCAGGGGTCATGAAAGTATTGAACTGGAAAAGCCAGCGGTACACGTATCAACTTTCGAAGAGCTTATATATCTAAAATGCCTAAGACCCTGTCACACTATATTTATTTTGAAATTGGAACAATTTATTATAATTCTTATTGGAAACAACTCGGGCATATAAATTGTTTGTATAATGATGTTTTAGCTGTGATCAGTAGTAATAAAAAAATAGTTGATAATATAAAATATTTGATAAGCCACACTTTGATTACTTCAAGAATGTAAAACGTCTTCTATATTATTTAATGATAATACCTAAAATAAATAACTAAGTTTATCTAAGATTAAAATAAACCTTCAAGGTAAGCGGTAGCGAGGTAGCGACTGATAAAAAAGAATGTGATTATAAATATCACTCAATAGCTGTTCAAATAGAAAACACATTTGTGGTACGGAAACCTCGTACCTACGGTGAGTGGATTAAAAACAAAGGGAAGAAAATCAAACAATCAATTCATTAATTCACTTTGATAACAAAGAAAATCGAGATAAACTTAAATACTTTAGTCCCGTGAAATTCTACATGAACATAAAAACTTTATTATTATTTCAGTCTATAGAAAATAGAATACTAGACATTATTATTATAAGTCAAGTTTAATAAGTAAATATATAAGCTAGTCTATAATTTTAATGTTTATATTTGTAATTAGTGCTATTGTAATTAAAGAGTGACCAACCATGATATTTTTTAACTATCAAAACTATGGTATAAAATATCTGGATCTACCGGCTTTCCGTTACAATTATTTGACTAACCATATAATATGAACCTACGTTATCACGCCTACTTTTTCATTTCCGTATATTTTATCTAAACCAGTAACTTTGTACAAAACGACGGCGGCATTGGCATATGGTCACTCGAGATAAACATTGACTGTCCTATTTTTCTATTTAGACAGCGCCTATTCAATAATATTTGTTAAAAAAGTTTGATTGTTCTTTAAACGGTAACGACACAATAGATGGGTCTTTAGACTGTGGTAGTGATATAAAGGTTTATGGCGTCACATCCTATACATTGACCTCAAAAGTTTTCATTACTCTAAAACCTTTTACATTTTAGAAATTTTCTTTTAGCAGCGATGAGGTCGGTTTACGTATTAGGATTATGAAGCAACTATGAGCAGCCCAATAAACATTTGTACTATGATTTAGAATATTATTATATACTATCTACATGTTAGCATATTAAATAAAATATCATCTAAAATTTTCTATTTTGCTGTAAGCGTTTTCAAGAGAACTCTGTGGCTGTTAGGAGCCTGGCAGTGGACAAAGGCAGGTTTATAATGATGAGTTGGTCAGTGTTTACAAATTTATTTGTCAGCTAGACTTTAGTTTATTTGACAGCTAATAGAAATGTGAAGAAAAAGGAAGTTTTCTACGACTACCGATGCCCATGAACATCAGCATAACTACTATACTAATGCGTTAACCTTCCCACCCACAAACCGCACCAAAATCGACACCGTAGAGGTCACTTTACGGCGGTATCTAGTGATCGAGAGGTACGTCCCCTCGACCCTTTATACCGCTGCAATGGAACATGGCACTACCTCTTACTAATGGTTTTTAAAATTTACAACTAAAACGCAGCTAGTAAATGCAATTAAATATAAACGAGCCATATCAGCGCATGCAAAGTGTTTGCAAAACTTTGGGGTTAGTTAAAAACGTGTCAGCGTTATTTCATAATAGCTGTTGTATGCTAACTATTAATTGTCTTGACTAAAAATTAATTTAATGTTACTATATAATTACAATTAATTACCAGAGGAATTTCATTAAGAATATTCTAATTTCTTATTGTTGATTAAATTAAGTTGGTAAAGTATAAACAATTAATTAAATCTTGGCTCATGACTATGTATACATATTTAACATTTTCATCGCATTCAAGACTTATCATTATCCAAGATTAAAATAATCCTAATATATTAAATTAACAATAAGAAATTGCAATTTAATAGTTGCATGATTAAGTCACAAATATTTAAATTCGTCCATAATAACATTTTAAAAGAAAATGTATGTAAGTAAGATATAATATGACAAAAATGTCATTTAAAAAAAAACAAGAATCCATAATAAAAACTGGCATCCGAAACCTGTATGAAAATATTCGAGCCTTCGAAATCTAGAATCAACACAAATAATTCTAGGATCTGAATGCGCGCGAAACTGAGCGTGGAAAGCGAAGCGGGCGCATTCGAGACGCTGAGCGTCGGTGATTTCGCAAAACCACCATCTAATGTGAACCTATTAACCTCTTCGAGCGAGGCTCAGAGGCGAAGGCGAGAGGCTGAAACGAGCGGTGCGTTCATTAGACACAAGGCTGTGTCAGCACGATCAAACGGACCTACTCACAGCCCATCGGACAAGTAAACAAACATACCTTGCAAACTGTAATGCACTGCGACTCGCAATCTCATTGTAGAAATTCAGGAGCAAGTTACTATCGAACATAATTAACACAACACAGCCATCACAGATTATATACAAAAAAAAAAACAAACAACAACAATCCACCGATCACAATTATCACTACGTCCGGAAGGCACGTCCGTGCGCCAGCGACGTCAAATGAAACTGGCCCAGTCAAAATGACGAAAGTGAAAACATCGCACGCACAGAAAAAAAGGTTAGCGCAGTCCTTGCAGGCCACCTCTCGGCTCTCGCGCGGACACCACTGACACACTAACTGCGAAGCGCGCGCATCGTTCGTGGGTATATAACCAAACGCGCGAAGGCTCCGACTTCAAACGCCGGGCGGTGCAAAAAGAAGATGGGCTACAGTAGCTGGCACACGTGCGTGTGCGTTCACGTGCCTGTGTGGGGAGATAGGCCGCAGGAAACACCGTTCTCTTCCACTAGGAAAGACCTTGGGTTTGAAACTGCACGCTAGTACCGTCGCCTACGCCGCTCTTACCGTCATGACGTTGATTAAAAGATGATTCTTGCAATTTATATTTAAATTGCGCTGCAACGGTATACGACTGCGATTCCATGCGCATTTTATTCGAAAATTATATTTGGTAAATTTATGAAAACATAAAATGTTTTTTGTATTGGAAATTAAAAAAAGGTGTAACCACTTATACTGAATATAGTTGTCAACATGATAATTACGTAAAATATGCTATATTTAGTCAGAGAATTTCATCTCATTTTTATGTTATTATTATTATCAGTCCTTTTCGGTCCACTGCTGGACATAGGCCTCTCTCAATGAACGGTAAGACGACCGATCTCCTGCTACTCGCATCCATCCCGGAGCGGCTACTGTTATGTGTTACACATATATATTATCTATAACAACCGACACAAGCACGACGTAGCGGGACAACTATTCGTATTGAATGATGAACAGTAACCGGTGCGATGTTACTGATTAGATTCGTAATTATATATTATTTAGTCATACACAAGTGCACAATATCTTACTTCTGTGTTTATGATTTTAAAAGGAACATTCTTTGCGATGTTTATTTTTGGGGGTTGTTATGTGTTAGAATTATATTCTCAAAATTTTATATTGATATAAGATTTTGAGAATATAATTCTATGATAAGAATAACAAAACAAAATAATGAGTACAGAAAGATATCACAACAACAACACATCATCACGCCAGTTCACTAACGGGGAGAAAGAGAGAACGGAGCGCCACATGTCACGATCTTTGTCACAATAATTGATAATGGATGATAATAAATATCACAATGTCATATTATCCATTTTGCGGGGTAGTTATATATAGCATATACGTAGCATTATACATATCATTTACGTCTAACATCCATCCAACAAATTTCATTAAAACCTTATAACCTCAAACCTTACCTAACAAATTATATTAGGCATATCTACAGATAAAACACGAAAGAGGTATTAACAAAATTATGTCAAAGAAAAAGATAAAACGAACAAAAACATTTTTTTAGTTAGGCGGGAAGTATTTTACAACAGAGAAAAAATGACAACGGATATAAAAGCAATGAAAAATGAAAGTGAGAGTTAAAAATTATGACAAGGCGGAACTTACAATAGTTTTCAGAAAAAACATTTCAAAAGACCTGCTTAGAATTTTATTCAGATAATTATATAATAAGTGTTTTTTAATTTAGATTGTTAATCTAAACCTAGATGTAACATAACATTAAGATAACCAACGAATGAATGTTACAAACTGACCTGGTAGAACATTTTATCATGTGTTGAAACAGAAATTATATATTAAATACTATAATGGTATAAAATTAAAAAAGCCACTACAAAGATACTAAACAGCAGAAATACTAAAATGGATAAGAAACTAGTCGGACATGCTGATTGTTTTGTCAACAAATTGCACAACTAAGACAACCTTATTGTTATAAAATGTTACATAAATTAGATATGTACGAGTCATATTTATGTTGTACACCTGGATGTAAATGAGTCGCCTGATGAAAAGTGGCAATCCATCTAGGTTATTAACTCAATATTGCTAACTCCTAATGTATCCTACGAAATTTGAAGCGAATAAATATTTATTTTAAAAGCAAATAATCTAACGCCTTTTTCTTCTTTCTACACAGTGGCAGGTTGACCTTTTCATTTAATAACACTAATTCAACTGCTTATCGATAAAATTGCAATGTAAAAAAATAGAGAACAAAAAGAATAAGGGGAAAAAAACTTTAAAAAGTTGCCCAATTGCCGTCACAATTTAACAGCAGGTAAGGTCGTTTAAACCAAACTTGTTTAACATAAATAAAATAAAACAGATCAATATAAGTTATCCTTTTAAACCTACGGCTGTGTCATTTATACCAAGTGCCGAAGAAAATTAGACTGAAAAAAGAAACAAAAGAAGTTTGAACCAATTTTTATATTGCCTTATAAAAGTCATACAAAAGATTTCGTGCGCTGTGGGGTTTTTGTTAACGTTCTTTAAAGAGAACCGCACAACTGAGGTGCAAGATTTTATTGTCACCATACTCACGCACAATATGAGCTATAAAAGAGTTTTGGGGTCCGGTCGGTTTCGGGTTCCGTTTGTTTCTGCGCCGTGTCACGTGGCTGTGGAAAGTGGCGAAGAGAAGCAAACTGTGGGTGGCGTCGGGAAATTTAGAACAAGTTTTTCTGATAGCCATCTGACTAACAAAATGATATATAAATATTATCTTACTATTAAAATAAAACTACTTTTACAGATTTTCTCGCGGTTTATTAAATTATTTATGTAGCCCGACGTTTCTGAAGCTTTGCAGCAACCATGGTCACGGGTGGACTGAGATGACAGATGTCCTGATGTACCAAGTTTTTAAAAGTACCCGAAGAATCATAATTTTAGTGGTTCCGATTGTTATAATTCTTCGGGTCGGGTCTTCGAGTCCCGGGTCGGATGAAGGTATTATTGGGATTTTTTAACTCCTAATAATAGTCCGAATTCAGGAAGTTGGCGGTGTTACAGCACGTGGCACCCACTTGATTTCTTTCATGTGGTGAGGAGAATGCGGGAAGTTAATGCATGTCCTGTTGGCTAGTCTCTATTAATATTATTATTATTATATAATTATAGACTAAATATATTAAACTTAACACATTGATTACTCAAAGAGGCGTGCGAAGTTAGTATACTTTCTCGGGCTCTAAAAGTATTATGAATTATAGAGAAGTGTGCCAGTCGCTGGTTGAACAACTGCGCGACTCTTTCTGCGACGTAACCACTTCGCTTTCGTTTGTACATTCACATTGCCTGTTGGATAACGTGTCGTCCTCACATAAATTACATCTGACTGCTATGTGCCTCTGAATTGTTATAATTAATTATCTTGTAATCCCTCCGCCCTCCTCGTGGGACTGTGTCGTCCCTGGTTATTATTATTCTATTATATAGTATGCGAGCCTCATGGTGAATCGTACTTCTTTCTCAATGCGTCAACGGGAACATACATCGCGCGGAATATTATCGCCTAGTTGTCCCTTTGGACTGGTCTCGTGTGAGTGGGTGATACCTCCCCGGTTGTGTCGGATCTTTTACCGAAAACTTCTTCATAATCGTTGTACTTTGAGACTTGGTGAGAGGAAATATTACCAGGACACGCTGTCACGTTACGTGCGGCTCCCGATTGGTCCCTCCGTCAGGTACATCCCGCTCGCATCATCGGGTACGGTCGCTAATTGTTCGTTTAACCGGTGCTATAAATAAGGTATGCGCGTGTGGAGCAGGCTTTCACATATCTCGGAGCGGATGCGAATATTGAAGCACGAAGCTTGAGCCATGAGAAATCCATTTATTGGCACGTTACGTGTCAATTTCACACGATATGAGTAAATCTTGTTACATTATCATCATCAGCCTTATTTCGTTCTGTGCTTTTCGTTAACACAAAAGGCGTCATCGGTGCCATCTTATTATTACCGACGCCCATAAACATCTGAGTAATCGCAATGCCTCCTCTCAATTAGGCCACCGGTACGAAACTGTCTATTCCTTTACGGCGGTCTTGTGTACCTAAACGAGAGGTGTGGACTCTCGTGGCGGCCCAATTCCAGTACAATGCAGCAATCGGCTACGTCTTACCGATTAAGCGTCCGGCTCATAAAATCACTGCCGCCTCATTTATACAGACTGCTCCTTACTTGGTGAATAAGCCGCAACGAATCAAGAGTTATTTCAGGAATTATGAACAAAACAATAAAATGAAACATATATAAACTTTGCTTTTTAATATTTTAGTTATCAGATGGCTTCGTCGTCTGCCTGTTCCAGCTTGTGGTTACAACTACAGGCATAACCACATGCCACGGCATACGTCCACATTTTAGCTTATTACGTTAATATTAATGACTTAAATGTGAACCGCTTCTAACGACATTTAACTTGGAGATACTTCGGTGATCAATGCAAGGCTAAAAATGGAAGAAGACAGTGGCTTATGTTCATACATACTTTTTTGTTCCATATTTTAGTTATCAGAGAACATTCAGAATCCTCCGCGGATGAAGTCGCGTGTAGAAGCTAGTTTCTATATGAAGGTATTAAAACGCTGTAGTTTACCGGGCTTGATTTTTTGTAAAGCTATTGGGCTTGTTAGTCTAGCTAGGGAAAATCAGAAGCATGAGAGCAATTAATGATAATATCTGGCTAAAATAGATTAATAAAAACAAATGATCTAATCTAATCTTGCTCTCTCTATCAACAACGCCACGAGAGCAATAAAAACAAACTATCGGAAGTACAACTGAGGATTCTGAGAACTGAGGAGATGAAATCAATAAACACATATTATTACCAAAAAGTCAGAAGGCGGAATTTTGTTTTTTTTTTTCTCATCGTCCACGAGTTAACCGATTCTTTTACTTTAAATTTCGATAAATACGTAGATACTCTAAAAAATCCATGTGTTTCATAATTTACTTTTTAAAAAGTATCATATGTGTTTTGTGCACTAACAAGTAACAGCAGTGATACATGTGTTTTGCGCACTAACAAGTAACAGCAGTAAAAGTGACGCGGTAATGTCAATTTGAACAGTGCGCATAGAACTGTGAAGTGTGACTTAGGGTTGGCATTCTGAGGTACACTAGCAGTCCCCCCGGCTTTTTCAATTCTGTCCAGTAATTTGTGAGCCTATTCGATGAAAACAAACAGACAGACAATATAAATAGAATCAAATGTTTCATTTTTATAATATTAGTATAGATATAGGAAAGAGATAGAAGTGATGTTGTGTTTCTCAACTCTACCACTGCGTGAACTTAAAGTACAAAGTACAGAAAATAAACATTCCGCGGAAGACATAAAGATTCAAGACCCTTTCTTTTTTATTGATGCGGGGAAACGCATTTACGCGCCGTCACCTAGTCAGCCCCCTACACTACACACCACCACCACGGATGGGGTTGTCCCGCACCACAGGACAACCCCACCGACTTTGGGACAGTGCAATGGGGTGAGGTTCCCATCCTCGCCCCCATCCCCTCGTTCAATTGCCTTCGCCTGGGTTCACAAGCCCCACCGCCAGGACAAGGCTTGAACCATGGTGGGGATAAAGATTCAAGACCCAGGCAACGTATGGCACGAATAGTTAATTAATTATAAAGCATTGTGTTATCGAAAGATGTTACAAATGACAAATATGTTGTACTGTTTAGCATTTACATTTATATGTCGCCGAGTAACATGATACAAGCAATTCCTTGATAATAATTGATAGTGTTAGTCTTCACGTGAAACTATAGAGACCTTTCAGACAATAGTTTTGCAAAATCCCGAGGTTCAGTGTGAAATGTCGACAGAATAATTGTAGCACTAACCTAGTTTCTGAGATAAACTCACTCGTAACACCACTGTACACAATATTGACGAAATTTGTAAGTTTTATCTATGTTTTAATAATTTATCAAAACATTACTTAAATGTTTCAATATAGTTAGATGATTCTATTAATTTTATAAAAAGAAGAGTTTGTAAGTATAGATGAATGTTTGTTAGTTTATCACTCAAAATAAAATAATATATAAACTAAAGTACACTTCTCTCGTGGCTTTGTATGTAACTCATGCGGCTGAAGTCGCGGGCAACAGCTAGTAAATAATAGAATTGAAGGTGGGTTAATGATGGGCATGCCCATCATTAATCCACCTTCCAGGAGTATAGCTCCTCGGTGCTTTGATGACTTCATGTTGGTTCTATCGTTCTATGGTGGTTCTATCGCTCTATGGTGGTTCTATCGCTCTATAATGGTTCTAGCTCCGGTATGGAAGACTTGTGAATGGAAAAATTGAATCTGTATCACATCATCCGAGAATTCAAACCAACGATTTCATCAGAACGTGTTCAGCGGTACTTTCTGTTTGCACAGGGTGTTTACAGTGTCTATATAAGATCCCCTACACAACGAAATGTCCATCATTTAAATTTGTTGATGTATTTAAAATAGAAACTTATCATTAAGTCGTTCTATAAGCGAGGACATCTCGCAAGTACATGCACTTGGATGAGAAACATGATAAGTAACAGTACTATCACCTTATTTCGTGAGCTATTTTTTGGGTAAGCGCCAACAACCGTAGCGCTCCCCCCAATTTTGTCGTCCTAAAGGTCAATTGAGCAGTAGTTAAATAATTTAATGTCTCTGACATAGCTGTACTGGACTTTGTTTTCACAGCATAGATCACTCTGAAAGAAAAATATAATGAGGCAGCTAGAATAAAATGAAAGGAAAATATTATAGTCTCATTAGAATTTATTTTAAATATTATAATTAAAGTTATGATTTCTTATAGGTCAAAAAGACAAACGCGCAAGTAGAGAATTTTGTAGACATCCACATAATTGCTATGCAAATATGTTGCCTACCTTCTCCCAATGTGCCACTAATATTCTACCACCAATTCAATTTCTTTATGTTTTCACCTTTCAATTACCAATACAGAAAATTAGACGGACAATGTCATTAGTATGCATCCACAGGCTATTCTAGATGCACGCTAATGACATTATTTTCTGGATGGGAAACTGGTACATGCCCAACATTAGGTGGAGCAATAGGGAATATAACTAAAATATCATAAAAGAAACTTTCCGGGCGTAGTAAAATATGAACGATAACATAAAGAAAGGTTTTATATAGTGTCATAAACGTGAGGTAAAACCTAATGTAAGGAGTACTACAAAACACTACTTCCACTGTTACAGACGAAAGGGGTGAACTACTTAACTTACTTAACTTGACTTAAATATGATTAAATTAAAGCCAACGACTATTGCTGATCCGCCTCGACCGGTCGCTCCGTCTGATGTCCCCGGGTACATAGCACCGTCCGTCGGTGGCATTCGGTGGTTTTAGTTCAGCCACGGGACCCAAGAAAACATTATTAGAAAACGTAGGAGCAGTAAAAGTGTTACCTGCGGTCATGATCGTCTTCATGAGCTAAAAGATCGCGTTAGCGCCAAGGCTATTTTAGCCTCCGCGTGCAAGCTCCCCACGATGACAGAGCCCTAAGTCTGCTAGGCCAGAGTAACCGAAGGGACCCATCAGTTGCTCTGGCTACGTAATAAGGCTATTACAAAGAATCTCATAAAGAGAGAGAGGGGGGGAGGGCGGTCCCTCTTGGGACCCTAAACCAAATCTCGTCGCCCGTCGAGCTTTGGAAGCAATTCGGTAAAGCTACGTTGGGCTTGTTTTGATGACCGGCTGTCAGTTGAAAGAGTTTTTTAAACCTTTTTTCTATTCGAGATACTTCGATTAAGCTGTTGGGTTTGGCTGCTATAATTAAATCAGAGTTGCCGCAAGCTAACCAGAATGTTGGAACAACCATAGTGCATTGCAACTGAAGTGGACGGTAACGCTCATGACACCGTGGTAAAGTGCGTGAGCACAACAAGTATCCCGGTGTCTACAGGCGTACAGGCGTGGGTATAAAAAATAAATAGATTTTTATTTACAAGAATATAGTACAAATTAGTTGTCACAACACTTGTTGGGTGCACAATATATTCTGCTTGTAACAGCGTGCAAATAGTATCATTACATTAGGCCATCAAAAAGCCCTAAGTGCACATTACAGCGAGACTGCAAGCGAGCCTGTTAAAAGCAAAAGTGTTTGGCGGTACTCGCCGGCATTAGGCACGACCTGAGTGAACGAATGCTGAGTATTAATTGATATGTCCCGAGTAAAATCCTTCCCGATGTGATCTGCTCACCGTGACGGCTTAGCCGATGGTTTTTCACAACATCGACTCACAACAATAGCAATTTATGTTCGTACAAATAAGTATTATTGAATCTGCGGCAATATTGTTAAATGAACATTGTTACGAAGATTGATTTTAATGAAAATCGTGACTGAATATGTACAATTCGGGTAGAATTGGATATTTTGAGATTTACGTTGCTATAAAACAGGTTGTTTGTACTATTATGATAATTTCCTATTCGGGTAAGCAGATTTTTTTTAATCCCTAACACAATTACTTTGAAAAGGCTGCACGGATTCTCATGTAACATAGCTAAAGGCCATTCGAAATTAAGTCACAATTCTAAAAAAAAAAAAAGATTTATCCGAATCGCTTTACAAAGACATACATACACACATCAAACTTATGACACCCCTCTTTTTGCGTCTGGGGTTTATGAACCAGAGCAAATTGTCCCTCAGTGCAATTTTGTTACGGCTTCTTTATAGCAAACGAGGACCACTGGAGGTGTGAGATTTTTACTACTGGTGTGCCCCTTACAGAGACGTTCAATCGTAGACTAGTGATGAAGCAGGAGCAAACCGCGCGGTCCACACTATCGAGGAGGTACTTTTAGTTCATACCCCCTTAAAAGTAGTGGCTATATTGTCGCGTTTGGCACAGTTTGTGATTATTTATAAGAGGGCAACGCATCTTCCCAAGTGTACACGTCAAATAGCTCCAACTGTTCGTTTGTCCTCCCATACTATGAAAAGTACCTTTCTCGTCGTGGATTAGTTTTGTTCGGGCGAGTACTTCCTATTCTTTTCATATTGCGTCTATACATTTCGGCGGTCGACTTTCACTTGTTCTCTTATAAGAACTAACCATCTCAAAGTACTTTCTCCATCTTAGTCACCACGTCGGGCTTCCATCTAAATACTGTGTACCAGTCTGACGCGCCGGAGTTTACTCCTTAAGAACGAGCATGGCTGAAGTGAAATGATAGGACGTTGCGAGGTTAAAGTGTTATTATTTTCACGCCACGGGCGTAATATCGTTTCTTAAAAGCTAAATTAAAATATGTAGATAACATTCTGTACGATTGAAAAAAATGAATTAAAAGAATTTGATCCATAATGGAACATTGTAATCTTTATACAACACCAACATTCAGAGCCAATACTAATATATAATAACACGTCTACTGACGCCTATAGACATCCGCATAATTCTTATGCGGACGAGTTGCCCTCCTAACCTTCATCGCTCGCATGGCCCCTTGGAATCTCACAAACAGCACAGATCGCGACGGTACAGTTGTCACTTTAGGGCGGTATCATGAGCAAGAGTTACCTCCCCTGTCGTGCCCAATACAATACAAAAACAATTCGCTAACACAGTACAGGAAGGTTTGATTCAATATTGTAAAACAGTCATAAATGTGCGCAGACGTCTCCGTGAAGGCGGACGCACATTTCTCCTAGTGAAAGTACACTTTTGTCACGGGCCTATCTCATTCGTTAATCGTAATCCTGACATTTAGACGCCTCAGACCCGAACGAAAATGAAAGTCAAATTACATAACAAACTGGCATTGTTTAACTTTTGTATATTTTTTGTTTAACTTTGCACATCGCGATATTTTATGATGCTCTTGCTTTGTTCCAAATGTTCAACCGTGTAAAACCAGAAAAATATAACCTTTTTTAGGTTTTTAAGATTATAATACCTTTTTTAATTTTTTTCCGGACCTAAACATACGTTTTGAAAGCCAAGCGAAGCCCAATACAGCATCACCGGATCGCTATGAGTGCTCGTCAGGCGGCAAAAAGGGGTCCGACCCCCTAGTCTCCTGCAGATGGGAGAGATGTATCCCGATATGAGAATATTTATAATACCGAATTTAACTATTATTATCATGGCCAGAAAGATCGTGGGGTCCCTCATCTCTCAGAAAGCTAAAATTGCCTCGGTACTGAAGGAATGGCTCATGAACAGGATCATAACATGTGGTGGGGGGGGGGGGGAGGATTCTCCTAGAGGAGTAATTTTTTCTCGAAATTTAATTTTTGTTGTCTTGTGTTTTAGATGGTAATCAATCTTTGCCTATGCCTATGGTACTGTAGGGTGGGAGACCTATATCTAACAGCGGACGTTGTCCAGCTAATAATGATGATCTGTGCCAAATTTCCGACCGTTCAACCATTGAAAGATAGTAAACATACAATAGAAACTTTCACATTCATTATCTGAGATATCGTCATGCTAATTTCACTTTTGAACATTTTTTCCGTTTCGCAACTTAATGCATTTGCGAACTGTCGCCGGCCCTCGGTGGGATCGGATTGGTCTGTGGGACTCATGAAAAAACTCACATTTACATCTTCGAATTTACTGTAGAGTTTCCATGTATTTGCTCTATTTTTGCATTTGACAATAATGAAATTGTAAAGAAAGCAGGTACACTATACGGAGAATTTTGAGCAACGTTACTTTCGATTACCGACGCCCGTAAACATCCAACTAGAAGAGATTATGCATATGCGTTGGCCTCGTTGAAGATTGCCATTGGGCCGTCACGAAACGCGACAGCTGACTATTACTGTTCGCGGTAAGAAGCGCGAGACACCTCCCCCGTCATGCCGGCCCTATTTGGCTGCACTATCTCTTACAAAACCAATCAGTCAGTTATTTTAAATTTCAAAAATACTTGGGCCCGATAACGAAACTAAACTCGGGAACTTAAAATTATTGTTGATTATGAAGCCACGAGGTGCTCAAAGTGTTATAATAATATTTTGTTTGTAACAACAAAATGTGAATAATAAAAGCAGTTTTTCCTGTTTAATTCTAGAATGTGTTGTCCTTGTTGTACCGAAATTTGAAAGCGAAAGCGATAATATAAAATACTTTGAGTTTACGTTCGCTATTATATGATATAAATGTTAATTATCTTTTTAATAAACGTGGTAAAGTATTAGAATTTATGTTACACGAGGGAACGACCGTTGGAGGTCAATGATACATTCAAGCCACTTATAAATATAATTATAATTATGCTTTAGTCATATGTTTAAATAACAGCCTTATAAACATTTGTACCACAAAACTTATTATTTTAAAGTAAAAAAAGAAGTGGACTTGGTGTGACGACAGAGTACGTGGCACCTAGCCGACCTACGAATAACGCATCTGTACTAATTACCACGTACTAATAATATTTATAAAGTTAATATTTGACACCCTAATAATGATAGACATGCGAAAGTATATTGTGTACAAGAAATAAAAACATTTTGACAAAAAAATTATTGGTATGGACTTTAATTTTTTATTTTAACAGAATGATTGGGATGGATTTTAATTTTTTATTTTAACAGAATGATTGGGATGGATTTTATTTTTTTATTTTAACAGAATGATTGGGGTGGATATTAATTTTTTATTTTAACATACAAAAGACGACAGTCCTATAACAAATATCAATAGAACAGAGGCCGATGAGTCCATGAGCTTACCAGGACGACTATTCCTATGACCAGTCTCCATCCATTGTCATCAGACGTCCGAGTCTGTTTCGGTTGATTCGGTTTGATGACAATGGGTTGAGATCAGCCAAATTGCTCTTTATTTATACAGAGTTATGTCATGGGTATGTATGTATGTATGTACGTATGTATGTATGAGAGAGTATATAGTAAGAGGTAGTGCCATGCTGCATAGGAGGAGGTAGTGCCATGCTGCATAGGAGGCGGCAGTGCCATGCATTGCGCATGACACTACATCCTCGTATGTAACGGGATTGGACCGGCACGACCGGGGAGATACCTTTCGCTCGCTGTCGCGTTTCGTGCGGTTTGTGAGTAGCCGGTGGCCCGTTGGGGGAGGGGGAGGTGAAAATGAGAGCAACTCATCGGCATAATTATGCTAATGTTCATGGGCGTCTGTAGTCGTTGAATGGCTCCGATTTCTCGTTTGTCCCCCTATACCATATAAAAAGAAATGATCGGTAATGGCCGTCCTCTCGGCCACTCGGCGAAAAGGACACTATAATATCGAATCTTGGGGACACTTTACGCTTCCCAAGAAAGTGCTAACAATGAAAATACTGTACTAATAGGAAAATAGTGTACTAATAATTATATATTAGGTGTACCAACAGGTATATATTAGGTATACCAACAGGTATAAATAATGTACACCAACAGGTATACGCTAATGGGTATTTCGCGTACAATACTTATGTAAATTGTGCACATAGTCATGGGTACCGTAGCCCAGCACCACAAAAGAAAGTCCGTTGGTCTTGATTGAAATCATTTCGCATGGCTGTTGTGTGTGTAGTGCATCAAGAACCAACCGAGTGTAGATATATATCTACACTCGGTTTACTTATTTATGTACAGTTTATATTATACTCGGATGGTTCGGCCATGGCGGCGAGAGGAGACGAGGCGACTGCGCAGGACAAGCGTGTGTAGGCGGCAGTCCTGTACAGCCGGAGAGAAATCAGCGCAGGTTTGTTAGAAATTGAAAAGTCCCAGTAACACTTTGGTCCGACCTGGGACTCCAACCCAGGACCTCACGGATGTGGTTGAACATGCTTACCTAGTGGTAGATCACGAGGCAGACAACAATTTACATTATTGATATAATTTTAAATTGCATTATTAAATATATAATATTGTGTACGAATAGCCATTTGACGACGACTACCCATAAACATCCACATAATTGTTACGGTTGCGTTGTCCTCCTGGAAGAATGATCCAATGTGTCAATTATTATTAAGTAAATACACTATATTAAATACGCTGTATATTTACATAACAATATTTATATCTGTCGCAGTAACACTATACTGCCATAGATATACATATTTTCATTATTTATGATTGTGTTTCTAACATTTTATACATCATCTAACAATTCACGAGTGCCCAAGTAAAGCATTATAAGCTATTATTTAGGATATAGTCCATATGTGGAATCCAGTTAGTCATTCATTCGAGATTGATTGTTAAACATGAAACTTTTTACATTCATTATGTTACTAAGCCTTGCCACTTGTTTACCCACGGAAAATCTATCCACTTAATTGTTTCGGGAAAACGTGTTGTTTTTATGTTATTCTAGATTATAATCTGTAATTGTCCCAAATTTCATTCAAATCCGTTTGATAGATTTTCCGTGAAAGGATAACAAATGTAGAAGCACATTTTAGTATTTGTAATAACATGAAGTAGGATGTGAGAAACATCACATCTTACTTCATATGCCTATGTAGTTCTGTACCTATACCTGCTGGCACATACTGTATTATTATCATAATTTCACATGAGGCTGTTATCTCCAATAGTAGGCTCTATGCTCTCTCTCTGTTAGTTACTGCGGGACAATAGGGCGGACTCAAACACGTCGCCTCCTACTAAGGAGGCGGTGAGTACGGGCGATGAATACTCTAACACGAGTATTATGAGTGTTATGTTACTAAGGTATATATTATATAAGCACTACTTTGAGTAAGCTTATTAAACATACTTATATGCTTATGTTTGCCTGGTAGATAGAGATGTGTCACAGCGTGTGTCAGATAAACAGCAATATATATATTGCTGTTTATCTGACACACGCTGTTCTTATTCAATGGTTTTTAATTGTCTATCGTATTTACTCTCGCGAACACTATGATTAAAACCTGCAACTTCTTATTTTTCTTGAATTTTAAATGTTGAAAACTCTTGCATTTATAAGGTTTTGATGATTGAAACACACTTTCTTATTAATTATTCTTAATAATCACTGTTTCTGATATCTAGTTAAGTAATTTGAGCAATAATGCTTTATCATCAAATGATCAAATCGGCATTTTAATGTCATTTTTACAATACTTACTCAAAATTGTTTATCAAAATAATGCTGATTTATATACAATGAACTGAACTGAACAAGTAAATCAATATTTTTGGAATACATTGAACTTAATATTAAAACTAGTTTTTATGTCTTATTAGAAATGTCATAAAAATTGTGTTTCATTTTGGAAATTACTTCTAATGATTTTGCTTATGGAAGTTAATAATACCTGAATAATTGAGTGGAATTTACGTAGGTAATTACTCTTTGTTTAATAGGGCAAATAGCTAAAACTAATCTAAAAATGGCCCGATGGGGAAAATTTCTGAGCAGAGCGCAGAGGAATTATGATCATAAACATCATATATAAATATAATTATGATTATCATGTAATTTGTGGCCGTATACCATATAATAATGTATCGTTTCATGTGCATCGAACATCATGAGGCCTTCGGAGTGTCTCCGGAGGATGATTCTCGTCAGCATATTATGAAGATCATTGTATAGGATAAGGGGACACATAAGAAGTTGGGAGCCTTCTGGTTCTTACTGTCCCTCCATCCGTTTAGAGGTTATGCAGACGTGTTAACTTTACACCACATAGCAAGGCTGTCACTTTGAGGCGACCCCATTCTGTTGTAATGCAGGCATAGAATCTCTTATAATTTCCCAGTGAACATCATCTAAAGATTCCCACCCACCCATTATGAACAAGCAACTAGATTTTTCTTTACCTTTATTCCTTTAGAAGAGGAAATATGAACGCGACGGGAAAGTTAAGATTTCTACTTGCAGGAGGAAATACACGTCCAATAGAGGGAAGTTAAGGCACCTATTCGGTGGAGGAAACACTACTATAACAGGGGAAGCTAAAGTTAAATAATTTGTGAAAGTTCCACCAAACGTTCACAGACAGGAGACAAAAAAACATGCGTCCGCATATGCTGACACCGTCACGACCGTGCCTACCATTTAATAATAATAAACGAAAATTCGTTATCCAACTGGCCTTGGGTCGCGTTCCTTTCAGTTGTACATAATGATGATAGTTGCTCCAAACGTGCGCGCTGTCGCGCTGCGAAACGAACACCTTGATTTTGATTTTCCACAGTTCCGATTGGGCCTCTCACTCGTGACTACGTCACGCACTTTCTAATGTAATAACTTAAAAATTAAGTAACGCGTTTAATGAGAATCATTAGTGTAAGATTGGGCAAGTTTTGAATTTCGAACATTCTCTATTGGGCAAGTTGGAGCCAGAGGTTTCGTCAAGCGAAAGCACGCCAGTGTAAGCGGAGGCTCCACACGCCCGCGGTTGCGCAGTAGTTTTTGCCGTCGGTCGCGCGCGAAATCACTTGAAAGTTGTATTGTCCTTGGATATTACACTTCTTTATTCGTTTCCGACACCCGAGTCGAAATTCAGCACGCTTTGTATGTCCCTTCACCGCGCTCTAAGCCACTAGATTTTGTATACTCACTGTGGGTTTCCGTATGATGGGTAGTCCTCGATCAAATGTGGCTGGGAGGAGATCTCCCTGCACCACTGCCACTTCACTTCCTGGGGGTAGTTCAACACTTGAGCAGATCGCACAGGCACAGTTATCCTAGCACTATCACTGTAATCCGGGCACAGCGCGGTCGTTAGTATCGGCGCACGGCGCAGGGCGCGGGCGCCGCGTGAGTGGCGCGCGCCGGCTCGGTTGCGCCACACTAGAAAGTAAAAGTGAGCGGAGCGCGGGGCGCATTTCTCCCACTTTCGCCATCGTGATTCACAATCCAAGGTCGCTCCAGCCACTCCCGCGTGTAAACACTTACGGGTGCGTCGATGTTTGATAAAAACAAGACATTGGGAGAGTCGCAGTTTCATCAGCACAAGACATCGGGTGAACAGCTGTTGTTTGACCAGGACAAGACGCTAAGAATTCGGTAGCTGTTTCATCAACATGAGACATTGCGTGACCACGCGCTGCTTCACCAACACAAGACGGAAGATCTGTCGCTGTTTCAAGAAGAGAGGACGTTCGTTGATCAGGCGCTGTTTCATCAATATAAGACGTTGGGTGACCAGTCACTGTTTTACCAACACAAGACCTCCTTGTTTCCTCAACTGTTGATAAGATATCCGAAACAACAAAGAAAAATTTTAATGATGTATTTGAAATAATTTTATTTTTCAACGTAGTTTTCTTCCACCTTGATGCATTTAGTCTAGCGCTTCTCCAATGCCGTTTCACCAGTGTGATAAAATGTTGTCTCTAATACTCGTCTACGGTGACAATGCCTCCATCATTTGGTGAAAACCTTCGGCCGCTTCACCATTACTTGAGATTCGGGAATAAGTGGAAGTCGTACGGGGCCTGATCTGGGGAATAGGGGGGATGTGGTAACAATTTGAACCGCAATTCATGGAGTTTGGCTACTGCAACCCTAGACGAGTGTGCAGGTGCGTTGTCGTGGTGGAATAGAACTTTCTTTTTGTCTAAATGAGGCGGTTTCATTCGGATTTCTCCATAAAATTTCTGCAGCAAGCTTGCATAATATTCGCCATTTATTGTTTTTCCTCTTTGCAAATAATCCATTAAAATAATCCCTTCGAGCCTAGTCTGCTGTCTAGCTTGACTTTAACCTGGGCATGCTGTTTTCCCATTTTAAACGTATAAGTTTATCACCGCACGAATTTCGTCTATTTCCAATGTTGAGAAAATTTACGGCTGAGAAAGTCCCCAAATACAAATTCTATCAGTTCGAATAAATTCTGATTTGGCGTTCTACTTTCGAAAAGATGATACAATGTAATGTAATAAATTTTGTTTGCTTACCTTCGTTTCGGCCAGTTAACTATCAGCCTGGTATGTCAATGTTTCATAGATACAAGATGGATGTTGGATGATAAATCGCTGTTTGATAGATAGATAATCAGTTGTTGTTTGATTAGCACTATTCGTTGGGAGATCTGTCCCTTATTCATCTACATAAAACGTCGAGAAGCTCAGTAGGTGTTTGATCAGTACAACACATTGGGAGATGGGTCGCTTTCTCTTCAACAAGAGATTGGGGAGATCATTCGAAGTTTGATCGACACAAGTCATTTTGTTAGCAATCGATGGTTGATTCCTGTCGTTAACGATAATAAGTCTTTCTCTCATTCACAGAGCGGTTAGCCGAGCCTCCTGTTGCTAGTAAATCTGAGACATTCCACTGCAGCGACTGAAGACTCTGGCATTCTGAGGTCTGATTTTGAGCTGCTAGTGGCTCCACGTGAAGAGCCTAAATACATTTCCGGTTGCAATCAAAATATGCTGTTGACCCCGCGCGATTAGCTTATAATCTACAGGGAAAGAAAACATCACAATTTCCTCGTGATGTTTTCAGCTTGTTGCGAGCCCGACGTAGAGTAATCGTACAAGTGTACAGTTTATAAGTTTCACCAATTCGCATTTCGGCATTTCAGTAGTCAGTCGCCAAGGTGCCCTTTGCTTATGGTCTGGGATGACACAGTCTACGCGACCGACGGTACCCATGGAGCTTTAAGGGGTATTAGGTCCAGCCGCAAGTTTAATATACCAATCAGATTCCACCTAGTTCTATAGTTCACCAGCAGTAGTGCGCGCACACACTGGTGAACTATAAAAATAGTAGTAGATACCCTCATAATCAGCTTCGAATACCCAATCTTTCCCAACGGAACCATTGATTTTATTATAATTTTACAATCCACATCACCTGATCTCCTACGGGACACAGACTTATGGTATTACTTGTATGTGTGTTATAACTAAACATATCCAGAATGGCAATAGATCAGTCAGCCCTGAAATTGTGTGTTAATTTAAAAGTCGTTATATTTTTCTTTAATACCTACTTACGATACGGTCACAGTGATAAAAAGTCAAAGATATTTGTCATGTGTCAAGTTTGTCCGACTGAAGGACCTTTTCTTGTTGACGCGGGGAAACTAGTGGGAACTAGAGGGGCGTAGGGTTCGCAGCACAATTATAGTGACGAGTAGCCGCAAGAACCACCACGAGTGCCATCAGTGCCACCATTGGTGAGGTGCCCCGGAACAACAAGTCATCAGAGCACCTCGACGGCTAGTTAGTCTCCAGAGAGATCGACGCGTCCTCCACAGCAGGGCTGCCCCGCACCACAGGACAACTCTACCAACTTTGGAACAGTGCAATTGGGTGAGGTTTCCATCTTCGCCCCTTGTCCCGCATATCCTCTTAGCCCCTTGCACTTGCTCATGTTCCTCTTTTGTCCCTTCTTCTTCTGCTCTTTAAGTCCTTCGATCACACAGCCTAGAAAGAAAGCCTTTATTTGATCACAACACAAAATACATCTACAATAATTTAATTATTATTGATCCCTTACATCTCGGCAATGGACCCCCAGCGCCATGGATGTCCTCGATGCCTATGGCATCACGTAGATAACAACTAGATTACATCTCGGCAATGCACCACCGACGGCATAGATACCGGGGGTATATCAAGTATATATATGGCGTCGATAGTATATAGCCGCGATGTACCCTAGTTGTTGTGGCACATCAACGCTGAAGAAATGTACTTTCACTTTCATGCCACCTCATTATCCAAGCGAAGTGTTATTTCACGTAGTGTAACAATATTGTTTTACATTTCCTTTTGTATTCCACGTAATGGTTAGCGGAGGCTTTACAGTTTTATTCATTACTGGCAGCGCCCCGCGGTATCGTCCGCGTATACAAACTTCAACGGTGCAGAATTCTCATACAAATTTTTTTCATCCCTTTCAGCCTCTTCAGGGTTCCTACTCTCCAAGGAGCATACATGCCAAATTTCAGTTTCTGGAGTTCCGTAATTTCGACTGTGCATTGCCTGTGAGTTTGTCAATCGCCCCTCACTAACGTAAGAGTTTAATATATATATATATATATATATATATATATATATATATATCGATTGAGCATTGTTAGTGTGACTGCTGCATTCAAATTGGACGTGTACCCCCGGTACGGGATGTTCCCTTAAGTAAGAGTAAACATCTGGCTCATCGCAGGGGAGGAAGGGAGGGCAACACGTCTGTATAGCAATGCGGATATTTATGGGTGTCGCTCAATCATTAAAAGACTCCCACTGAGTAGCCGAACGCTCTTAATCAGCCAGTGAGTATTTAATAACTTGTAATAATACATAAAAACATATAAAACAGTAAACCGAAATCGCTCTTTTGTAGGTATGTTAAAAGTACATCATTATTCTACCGTTGAAGGTGATCAGAGGATGGAAGTAAACTCGTAAGACATTTGGTGCCAATTTTTTTAAACATTGTTAATAGATTGAGTAGCCCTGGTCTAAGACATGTTTCGTCAAGTGCCTTAGTATAGTCGGAGATCAAATCGGGCTCTAACTTAGGGAAATGCCGTTGGCACATTTTGCGTTATCCCAGTTATCGTTTCGTTAACCCATCGTAACATCACTCAACTCATTCCGTCATGCATTAGGGAATCTTGTTACTTTTTACGGTTCCGTAAAAGCTTCGCTGCCCGTCTGTTCGTCTATCTGTCACCAGGTTATATCTCATGAACCGTGAGATCTGGATAAAAGTGACGTACTGCTGTTGCCGCTATAACAATAAATACGAAAAAAAGAATGAATTAATTCCTCCGATACAACAAACGTGGTTTTAACGCTTTTTAATAGGTAATGGTGTAGAACCCTTCGTACACTACTCTGAGTTTCTGGTCTTCCCCTTATTACCTGCTTGGGTACTTTCAATAATATACGCGATATTCCAAAATAGTCCAAAATGTTTTTAAGCAAACGCTAAAAAGATATATTAAAGATCATTTGTCAGGTTAACTTAAAAAGTATAGCTCATATAAAATATAGTCAAATGAAAGTACACAGAAAATTTATCTTATTCTTCTTATGGAATATGGGGCAAGCAAGCAATCGGAGCCTTTTTACGACAGCCGACGCCCAAGAACATCCATATAATTACTATGTCGACGCGTTGCCCTCCTTTCCCCCTCCCAATGGGCCACTGGCTGCTCACAAACAGCACGAAACGCGACACCAAAGATATCACTTTGCGGCGGTACGAGAGCGAGAGGTACCTTGGTCGTGCCGCTCCAATTCCGTTGCATAGGAGGATGTAATGTCATGCACTATGCATAACAGTACCTCCTCCTATGCAGCATAGCAATGCCTCCTCCTAAAACGTGACTATGCTTTTCTCAACCAGACTTTATTCACGTTCCAAATACGAATTAATTTCATCTAGTCATTATAAATCTCTGTGATGGCGAACATCGCTAGTGTTTGACCTAAATTACTGTAATGAACGTGAGATATGCACATTCCACCAGCGTGGAAGTGATCTATCGTCAGATGAATCGTAAGGGGTTGTTCCATGCTGCATTGCTGGCAGAATTGGGCAGGGACCAAAAGGTACTATCCCTTCACATGATACTGCCTTAAAAGTGATGGCTATGTTGTCGGGTTTGTGAGTACCTGGTGGCCCATTGGTTGGGACAGATTAAAAAAGGCTATGACATCATATGTGGATATTAATGGGCGTAGTCGCCAAATAGCTCCGATTGTTCGTTTGTCATCCTATGATATATAAAAATCATCGCCTTCGCCGCCAGCAGCCGGTACGGACCAAAAGCCTCCGACTGTTCAAACATTTTGTTGCCCTCATATGCCAGCCCTTATCGGTTCACTGCTGGACATCGGCCTCTTTTAATGAACGCCAAAACGGCCGATCTCGTGCTCCCCGCATCCATTCAGGACCAGCTACTGCACGGAGAATGTCTTCCCACCTGGTGAACGGTCGACAAACACTTGGTTTCCCTAAACGCAGTCGCCACTCCTTAGTGGCCAACGATCTTGGTGGCCATCCGCCAAAGATAAAAAAAAATAAAAATGTTAGAACGTCAATTGTTAATTTACTCCTATCATATTAAGTATGATGACTGTGATGACATACGGGGCCAAAACTTGGTTGCCCCCGTCCTACCTCATTTCCAATGGGCCACCGGCGAGTCACAATCAAAACGCGGTAGCATAACTGTTGGTTTACCATTTTTGAGAACGTGAATTATTCAGCTTTTTTGTTATATAAATTGACCATTTTACTCTATAGAATTCACGGGCATATCAGAGTTGTAAGCGAATTACACTGGTAACACAGCAAACTACATACGCTTACATCTGTTATCAGCTCAAAGGGAGCGGATGAGAGCACTATCAGTGGACGATTATGCAAATGTTCCATCTATCACACTAGCCAGTACTTTCGGTGCAATTCCGTGTGCCCTTGATTAATAATAAATACTAGACATGATAATCATGTCGTCCTTGCCGTATCCGACAACAGCGGCTCCTACTATAAATTGCCTGTTCCTTTTTCTCTAGTGGAAACGAATATGGCTGGCATAGCCAGGCTTGGTTTTGAAAACACGGTCGCTCGGGGCGCAGTATAGCTGACCAAGCAGAGATATAATTGTATGAGTAGGCGGACTTGGGCTGAGTTTTTCGAACTTGGCGCTTAAAGTCCAGATCTCTGAGCCGCTTTTCTTCATATTTATTTATACCTTTGTGTACAGTGGAGCGCCACTCTGATCTCACTGAAACAAGTCCCTCCCAGCTCTTAGGTTGTATGTTACACTGCTTTAGAAGGCGTTTCAGCACATCTTTACTTTTTTTCCGGATAAGACAACCGAGTAGAATATCATTTTCGGTAACCTCTCATCCTTCACGCGCCAGACGTGTCCACTCCATCAGCTGGTGCTTCATATGGAGAGCCTCAATACCTGGCATGTGAGCGCGACGTAGCACTTCTGTGTTCGGTATACGCTCTAGCCACTTGAAGTGCAGGATGGATAGTAGACAACGAAGATGGAATGTGTCTAGTTTTATTAAACCTTTTCGTAGCAGCACCACGTTTCATACAGAAGTGCGGGAATAACTATGGCTTTTCGAATTTCTCACACGGGTACTTAGTTTACCGAACGCAGTGGCCGCAAGGGCAAGGCGAGTTGGGATTTCTGATGCCAAGATGTTGTCAGGCCGTACACTTCGCAAATATTTGAATTGCGCTACTTCTTGTAGCAATTTACCGTCCAGAATTATACTAGAGGGATCTACGTCACGGCTTCGTGGAGGCTGTTTCGTGACTATTGTCTTTGTGACGCTTATCAAAAAGCCAAATTTATGGCAAGCCGCATGCAAGGAATAAGTATAGGACTGTAGAGATTCCAATGGATCAGCCATCAGCCATCAGACATGTGTCATCCGCATACAAAATGTCCACTAAGGAGTAGTTGGTAATCCATGAATTAAACCTGAAGGGAGAAAGGTCAAATGTGCTCTTATCAGTTCTTAAGTTTAGTTCTATACGAGCTGGGCAGGTCCTTAAAGCGTCCTTCATGACAGCCGCAAAGAAAAGCGCGAACAGTGTCGGTGTCAAATCGAAGCCCTGTTTTATGCCACACATGACAGGAAAGTGTGTGAATGTGAGTGAGTATTTTTCGAGCTGAGAAGAGGAGTGAGATGCCACATTACGATCCACAGTCGGAGATGCTACCTTTACCCTTATACAATTTACAGATTGAGGCATATCTCCAGTCCTGTGGTACTTCCTCACACTACCACCTTACCTTCAATATAAATCGGAAAAATGTCCGCTTTATTCCCGCTTCACAATATTTAAAAATTTCCGATGGTAAGCCGTCATTTCCAGGTGTCTTTGAAATTTTCCCAGTCCTGCTTCGTACTCATCAAAAGATGGAGGCGTGGCGAGATGTATATTCAAAGGCAGACCTTCGAGCGCCTCAACATATTGTATGTCAGTGCTTTGGGTGACAGGATTGAGAACCTCGCCAAAGTGTTCAGCCCAACGAGCTAACACTTCTGTGCACTCTGTTAGTTGGCGGGTAGCGCCTTTGTTAGTAATATAATGTTTGGTCTTTGGGCCAAAAACTGTCAGGAGGCACTCAAAAAAGTTCTCGGTCTGATTTGTGTCGGCATACTGTTGCATTTCCTAGCCTAGCCACCATTTATCTTTCTTCTTAGATATACAATATTTTTAGTAAAAAAATCCTTGGCAGAACACCTCATAGCGTATGTCTTACCCGTACCCGTACCCGTAATAGTACATGTCAATTTACTCACTCGCGTAATATAATAATATATCAATGGTATGTTTTTTCGGCACACAGAATCTTATGTTATTCCAAATTGTAATTTAAATCTGTGCAAAATTTCATCCAAATCAATTCTGTTGGTATATCAATTCCTGTTCCCAGAGCCCTGATTAGTGTATTAGGAACTTAACTGTAACACGGCTAAAGGAATATAAATAGAAGCATTTATGTGTTAGTTAAGTATCCTTTTGCTTCTTGACACTTTATTGCTAACCTATAAATCCGGTCCTAAATGTATTTATTTTTAATTAAAAATTTCCTGCAGCCTCTGTTATCATAATTATTATTAGCTTATACCTTCGCGAGAAACCTTCAGCTAAATGCAATTTGATGTATCGAAATGACTCACATGCACGATCAAGAATCGAAAATAGCGTCTAAAAAACACAAAAACCGACATGCAATTTAAATTTGAAGGTGGCATGACAAGTAACAAAAAAGTAAGTTAATTTCGTAGTAAGGTCTGTCGGAACATCGGAGTCGCGCAAAAACTAGTTAGAGGTGACCTCCGAACACCCGCTGTTCTAGCTCACAAAAATTATATTTAATACTTATATTTATAAGCCTTTATTGTAGTTTTTGTGAACGATTCGTTAACAGCGAAGGACACAAACTGGCTGAGCACGTACCTATGCAATCCGAGTTGTAATCCGATAGATAGATGTAGATGCAGTTGTAATCCGTGTGCGTCAGTTCCGTCACGCGACTGGAGTTTGCTCTTTAGGAACAGATATTATTTTGAAATGAGTAAGCAAGACACGTCGCGCAGTAAAACATTGAAGAAAAAGATATCGAGTTAACGAAATCTATACGTTTATGCGCATAATTTCATTGCGCTTCAGAGACCTTTCTATTGCCTTAGAAACATGAAATTTGACAATAAGTATGCAATAAGAATTAAGGAGTAAATAAAAAATAGTTGGTAAGTTATAATTATTTCACTTAAAATGCATTGTAAACATAAACTTATATTTCAATTATTACAAAACGATTATAGGCGAAAAGAAAGGTTTGTCAACTTATATAAGTTATAGTATTATATACCTTCCATTGGTACGGAACTCTTGGTTTCCGATTTTTCTGAATATCATTTACTTCGTAGAAAACTTAAGAATTTCAAGCAGTACTTCTATTACATTTTTTATGTCAATGTACGCGGGTGCCAGAAATCGACCAGTATGATTTACAATACCTAATAATATTTTATAATTTAATTTATACCACATAATATTTCACCAGCACAACAGTTCGACATGCCACAATTACAGGTGGAAGCATTTAAGGCTGCAATTTATTTTATCAAAAACAACAGTAAGATACAACACATAAATATAGCTTTCCCTTCCTAAATGATCTTATAGAAGTTACTACTTACTACTAAGTTCCCCTATCCAAAAGCCGCATTCTGCATTGGACATAAGGTAAATTAAAGATAGCAGATAGAAAGAGGAAACGATAATGGTCAGTACCATATGGAGGAGAACGGAGATGAGCCAAAGAACCTGATCGTAAATAATATAAATTTAAGGGAAATACATTTAATTTTTCATTGCGAGATGAGCATTTATTACACAAGTCAAAAGTATATTCAACATCAAATAACAAGTAAGAAAATGTTACTAAGAACGTTAATCTTCTAGTCAAATGATAAATTTATCTAATAGTGATGTTTGAAGATTTTAAAAGTGAATAAATTTTTTTTTTTACTTTTAAAATTTTCGGTTTCCAAATCATTATTTACGGTTTCCTCGGCTATTTCAGTTTTTGTTCCACAATTATAGGAAATTTGGAGCAATAATTAAAAAGTTAGTTAACAAGCAGAGGCGCTTCCAGATCTTTGTGGTTGGAGGGACCTGGGTGAAAGTTGCTTCTGACGCTTAAAGCTATAATTTCTGTCCGACGATCCCTGGCAAATATCTCGGTATGACGAAGCAATACTTGAAAGGAAGCATTTAAAATTTTCTGCACCACAGAACAGAGATACATTAATATTCACCTCTAAAGTAGATACGCATATAATGCGGTTTTCAGCAAAATGTGACTAGCGAATTCTTGGATAGTTTTATCGAATCAGAGAGTTTTATCGAATCAAGTGAATTTAACAGTTTCCACTATACATTTATTATATATAGACACCAACTGCCTTTTGTAGTCTAGTGATAAGAATGTTCAACTGTAGACGTGAGAGACCCGGGACGGGTTCGAATCCTGTATCGGACCAGGAGGGACCAGGATTTTCAAATTGAAATAACCGTCCGGGGCTAGGAAGCGGGCGGCGTTACACCTCGGGGAGTACGTTAATCCGTCAATCTCGCGTTCTGATTTCTCTCTGGTCTTATCGGACTGCCGTATCACCCGAATATGAGAATGAGGGCATAGGGAGTGCATTTGAGTCAACGCAAACACTTGTACACTATAATATGTAACGCGGGATTGCTCTTCTCAATAGTGATGGTCGCCGTAGCCGATATTCGGCTACGACGACATTATTTATTATCGAGACCATGTCGTCGACGGTTTGATGACGATTAGAACATTAGACCTAGTGTAATTAAAAAGCTATTACGAACATAGTAATAAAATGATTGATTATTGTAGAGGATGGCAGATATGACATTGAAAGTTGGCATTAGATTACGTAACCTTAGAAACACCAGGCCTGAGTATTGAATATCACACCGACTCGCACGTGGTACACTCGAACTAGTCTCAGCCCGCGGCTGTGCTTCTACTGTGCTAGGTTGTTGACTTGTAAGTTTTCATAAGCAATACCACTTTTCTGACGATATATTTTCGATATTGGGTGGTATTTTTCTCACAACTGTATGGGGTTTACTCCTTAAGAATCGTACAAGGACGTGGTATTAAAATAAAACTACTTTTACGGATTCTCTCGCGGTTTACTTAATTATTGGACTAGCCCGAATTTCAGAAGTTTTACAGCAACCATGGTCACGAATGGACTGATAAATACGAATCCGTAAAAGTAGTTTTATTGTAATGAGTAACATTCGCGTAAACTTAAGACATCAAGGACGTGACAAGACAAAAGTATGATATGTAAATAATAAAAAGGAATGTGAAATATTAATTTCGGAACGGAAATTTCCGGAGGGGGCTTTCACTTTTTACTGAGAGGGGATCCTGCGAACCATGAAATTAAAATACTGCTTTAGTGACTCTAAATTATAGTACCAGACTGTAACATCAACATCAAATCTCATTATGTTGAATCAATTTATTATTATCGATAAGAAAATTAAAAACTGTTGAATTTTGTGTTAAATTTGAACTTATTTATTTTATTTTAATTTTCATTCATTTTTTTGGTAGAAGAAATAATATTTTTTTTATATGCAAGAAATAAAACGCATTTTTTATTTATTTGTTACCATGAATTCCTGTAAGGACATGATGTCTACGCCAGTTTATCAATTTTGTCTGTTTTTAATTCAACAAACATTAGTGCGGTGGACTATGTCGGAATACTTCAATCAACGGCGAGTATTTCGGCAGTCTGTTCGTCTGTCACTTACAATTAGCCACACCAGGACATTACTATCGTGAATGTTAACGCCACTTTATAGACAATTTGGCCTCCGATCGCGTGAAGTTTCAGCTTGAAATAGTTTTTTGGAGATAGTTAGTGTAGCGCTAACTACATCATCGATAATTTCCTTTTTTATAGTATAAGGGGTCCTGCGAGTAGGGGGCGCATCTTAATTTCTACCGACGCCTATACATAAGTATATAAATTGTTATGAATACGTAGGGCCCTTACTCCTTTCTCCCCTCCAATGGGTCACTGGAAAAATTTGCGTCAGCTTTTCGGCGATATCATGTGGTTGCGGTGTGGTTGTGGTGCGGCAGAGTCGAGACGGCACGACCGGGCAGGTGCACCGGCGGGCCGCCTCAATTCAGCTGCAATGCAGCATAGCACTACCTCGAAAGAATAGGGGGCAAACGGGAAATCGTAGCCTTTGTACGACTACCGACGCCTGTGAACATCCACATAATTACTATACCGATGCGTTGCCCTCCTTCGCCCCCCCCCCAATAGGCCACCGGCTACTCTCGAACAACACGAAACGCGACATTGAAGATGTCACTTTACGGCGGTATTATGTAAGCGAGAGGTGCATGGTGCATGACACTCCCTCCTCCTATTCAACTGTATCTATATCTTACATATACATTACCTGTAATTTAGTAGGCGTATTTTTGTACTTTTGTATGGCAGCTGAGGTTAAGAGAATATTATTTTAATCAAACTTAACATAAATAAAATGATTTATGTTTATATTTATTATTCTGTATGTTTACTTGAGTGTGTTCTTTTAATGTTATATTTTATATGATTGGTATTTATTTTATGTATGTATGTAGATAATTTGAATGTATCTATTATAAGTATGATGATATTATGTCGACTGCCTCGTGGTCCAGTGGTAAGCATGTTCAACCACAGACGTGAGGTCCCTGGGATCGAATCCTGGGTCGGATCATACCAAAAGTGATATTAGGATTTTTCAAATTCTAATAACTGTCCGGAGTTAGGTAGTTGGCGGTGTTACACCCCCGTGCCTCGGAGAGCACGTTAAGCCGTCGGTCCTGCGGCTGATTTCTCTCCGGTCGTGTCGGATTGCTGTCCCATCGGCATAGGAGAATGAAGGAATAGGGAGTGCACTTGTGTCTGCGCAAACTCTTGTGCATCATAATATGTCCCGCGCAGATGGCGCTTCTAAATAGAGATGGCCGCTGTAGCCGAAATTCGGCTAGGACGACATTATTATTATTATGTTTATTTATTTATTACTTTTATTTGTCTATATATGTTATGTGGTATCTATAGAATATAAATATAATGTAACTAACAGTAATATTGCTTATGTCGTGCACATTTTCCTGAAGCAGGACTACTGGAAGAAGTTCCTCCATGTAAGTAGTACCTTTATACAATTATTTTAAAATAACGAATTTGTTAACTGTGTAGTTAGTGTACAAGAATGATTAAATGAAGTAAATAAATAAAAATAATTTGAAAATCCAAATAAGTACTCGGTGCCTAAGTAATTTCGCCTTTCATATGAAAATCTCGAAGATCTTGTCAGAGTGTCTTATCTCCAAGACATTACTTAAGATATAAAAAATATCTCTGTTTGTGAATATTGTAATAAATATCTATAAAATAAATAATTAAATTATCTTATTCTATGCTAAATATATTCTAAGGGAAAATCAATTATAACCACTACATTTTAAATTGAAGTTGGCTTGGCACAATAGCGTTAGGTACATCTTGATAGACTCGCGCTTATAAATAGCCTATAACGAATTATATAGCATCATACGATAGGCACTTAAGTACAACGCACCTATAACCCCACTCATTACACTCTCTTTCTAACGTAGATAACCTACATTCCGCCACAAATGGATCCATTCATTTGACAATTGACACTAAATTTAATATCAGCTTCGCCTCTGGCTTTGACTTTCTAACGATAGTTTAGGGTTATTATCAATCGAAAATATTTGAATACAACTCAACACTACACCTGGGTGTTCTTTTTATCATTGTGCGTATTTTATCCCGTCCACCGTTGGACATAGGTCACTCTCATTGAACGCCACGACCGATCTCCCGCTACTCGCATCCATCCCGGAATGAATGATATTATAATATGATATTATAATTATAATCCCATCTTAATCCATCAATCCGTATATATTTATATATTATTCGATCTCAGTAATATGGGCTTCGCAAGTTGTCAATAGTCTGCTGGAAACAGAACGGTCTGGAGGAAATTACTTTACCAGGCTAAGGCCCACTCGAGGATGTATCCCCACTATTTTGCAAGCCTCATCGTGGCGGTGTTGCTCCGTAGCCTGGGATTAACCCTGAAACTTTGGGCCTAGCGTATTGAAACGCACCTCGGATACTTGTGTTGTAAGATGGTATCAAGGAGCAGCAAGAAAAGTGTTGCGGATGAGAACTTCATCCCGTTGTAACGTCACGAAGTCGATGAGGTTGTCGTGTAGTGTGAGGCTATCCTCCCCCGGTGGTGACATCTGTCACGTAGGGAACTCATTAGCCGTCGAGGTGCCATGATGATTTATATTTCCAGGCACCTTAACAAATGCGGCACTGATGGCACTCGCGGCGGTTTTAGTGGGTAGTCGGCACGATATGCCTCCTTACTACATCCAATACTTAGTATATTAGATGTAGTAAGAAGTAGTTAGGCACTAAAACCAAAAGTATCAAGATGTCTTAAGTTTACGCGTAATGAGTAGTAGCTAATTAAATTAAAACTACTTTTACGGACTTCATCGCGGTTTACCTAATTATTTAACTAGCCCGACGTTTCAGAAGCTGTACAGTAACCATGGTCACGGGTGGACTGACGTCTGGCTACATGATGTGGAATCATCAATTCTACCAGCAAGTAGATGGAGTAGCGATGGGTTCGCCAGTATCCCCTATAGTCGCAGATATCTTTAAAGAGGACTTTGACGAGGCTGCCCTTCGAACTTCACTATTCAAGGTTCTACAGAGGTATGTTGATTTTTAAAAGTAACCGTATTATTTAACTATCAGCTTAAACTTTAAAATTCAATTTAAAATATCTCTAAAAGATGCAGGAGTGTAGAAGCTTGTTTGTGACTGTGTATTCTCTTATATATCTTTCAACCTGCTGCCACCCAATGCTGAGAGGCGGTTTTGAGCCGTGGCGATTACGTTTCTACCGGCCACTGTAACGAGATCATCCGCCCACCGCGCCGGCTGCCTCCCCACGTTCCTGCGTCCGGTTACTCTAGAGTGGAGGTCCACGAGCTCCTGCTGTATTTTTATTATCATTTCATTCGCCTTTCTCCATTACGACGATAACAAACGAAAGTATAAACTTATTTATTGCCATGAAGAGAGGTGAAAGTACATGGTACCTATTTCTGAAAACTTAAGTAATAAGTATTTAACTTTTTTGACAAAAGATGTAAAATTAACACAATAATAGTGGAAGAAAAAAATGTATATTTTATAAAATTATTACGTCACTTCATTTATTATTTTTTCCTCGGTCAGTGGTGTCATTACAAATATTTTTAACGGCAAAGGGTGCCTTTTTCTGGTTTTATAGTATCTTTTAGTTATCCACGTTTAGACTTGGAGGTTAATGTCACGTTTCCTGCAATTTGAGAGAAGCCGGTTGCCATTGGAAGGGGTGGGGGGGGGGGGGTTGAAAAAAAGGCAACGCATTTGCATAACGATTAGGCGGATGTTCAGAATGATAATTGGCTCCGAATTTACGTTTGTCCTAATTTGATAAAAAAAGCCAGAAGTTAAACTTGATGGTACTTTCAGAAGCTGATATTACGTCACTTGTATAAACGTGGGCTACATCCAAAGTCAGGCCCCAAAATTTTTAACGGACTTGGAAAAAGGAGGTGATATTATCGTCTGTACGTTTTTTATGTATGTTTTACGATTATTCTATTCATGGTGGACGGATTAACACATTATTTTACGAAGTGGCACATTCCCCAGGTGGTTCTACTGACACCAAGTCTCTGACGCTACCGTCACTGGTATTCTACAATTCCAGTGAAATTGAGAATAACTTAAATCCACATACACCATAACACTAGACGTGTAAATACTCGGTGGTAAGAGACAAAAAGTTTTTATTCCATTTCTTCCGAGAATGATGATGAATTAGTTACATAATTGCCATAGAAGTAAAAGACATAACTTTATTTGCAAGAGTTGAAAATGCCATAAAGATAATAACATCCAATATCGTGTATTGAAGTACACTCAAAAGATAAAGCCCCGAAGAAAACTGTGTCACAACCTTCAGCGGTTACTAAATAGCTGATAACCCCTTTGGGAACCGAAGCTATCGTCGAGATTTGGGCGTTGCGCAACCGGAAAGAATTTACCTAATTACTTGAGGATTCACTGACCATTTCATGCCTTTTCGATTTTGTAAGGGCCGGTTTTAAATATTCATATGTTTGTATGTTCTGTGGTATTATTATAAATTATCAAGTTACGATTTGTAATGTAAGTCTTTACTTCTTGCCAAAACGATTGACTCTTGGTCTAAGAAAAGTATCATTTAGGTTCTATTGACAACTGTTTCTACGAATGTTTCTTTTTTACTAAGGTACGATAAAAAGGACTCTCGATAATCACTGAATCCATAATACTATCAAACTATCCACGGTAGTCCTCGTTTAGTTTTTCACGCACGACTAGTCAAGTTGTCGCGGGCGTATTTCACGTTAAGTGTATAAACATCTAATTGCTCCGTGCTTTAATTAGTTTTGAGCACGTGAGCGGTATCAGTGAGACAACTATACGGGCTAATTAACACCACATGAATGAACAAAGAAATTAGAAGTTGTAACAAGGGCTGTATTTCTAAAGCTTATGGGGCAAAGGGTAAGGCCTGATGATAAGTAATCGTCCGTGTGGGGTATATATCACATCGCCCATTCATAAAGGTTTTCTTTTGGTTGCATTCGTCCTGACCTGGGTGAGATCTGATGGGACATCGGCATAGGTGACCGATGGCACTCACGGGGTTCTTACGAACTTTTTAGACCCACTATATATACACCAAGGATTGGTTAAAGCGTAAAATGATTTCTTCACGAAAACATGCGCGTGTGCCATAGTCATCCGCTGATGTTACACAGGTGCCTTCAAGAAGTGAATCGGTAAAAGCAATATGAATACTAACATCAGATTGTGACATTAGGACGTTTGACATACATTGGAGTAAAGTACCCAGTGATTCGTGATTTTATTCTCATACCAGAAACATGAGGCAATATATATTTCTGGTACTACAAAGGGATGATGATAATGATATTAATAATACAGGGAAGTTATTTTTGTTCACGTATACCACGCCGCACGTTTCGCCCATATGCGAAAAGGTTTTTATGGTAAGCGGCTGGTGAGATATGAAATTTATTAAATTATTTATTTATGATGACCTTGGTTGGAGCAGACTCCTCATGCCGCACACCACAGGCAACGTGACCGCTGACGCATATCCAAAATTGTCTGAGACTTGTACTCAACACGTTTCACGAGCTAGGCTTTGCCAAAAAATACTATCGGTATCTACCAGCTGAGATGGTTCGATGGTAATATACGTCCGATTTCACCGAAAACAGTTTATACGTTTTCGAACCATCGAGATACGTTTCAGGGCCATGTAAAGGAGTTTGCGGCCTGTTGCCTTAAGTCACGAACGAGGTTTCGTCGATAAAGACACGTTGTTGGTGCTAGTACTTTCCCATCTCTTTTTCTGGCTGTATTTGCACTGTAAGCGAACTGGCTTTAATTGGGGCGGGAAACTGGAATCCCCTCCCACTCCTCCAATTTTCTTTTCATCAAATTCGTTGTATGGTTAAATTGAAACTGTCTTGGGACCCCTAGGATAGTTTTACCGTTTTCCTCAGGCTCCCTGCAATCATCAAAGGGTCAGAAGTGGTGGCCGCTGTCGATCCTGGAGACAAAGGATTAACATCGGTGGAAAAGTGTGGTTGGCCCAATCTAATAAAAAAAATAGTACTTTGCCTTCGGTAATTAAATACGCCCTGGAAAGAAGGTGATATCAGGCAGTGGACATAAATTTAAAAAGTGCTCAAATGTTGTAATTAAGACGCATAATTTTTTCCGAAAATAACATGGTATTGTTATAACGCCAAGCTTCGTTTGATCACTTTGGTTCCAGTCTGGCTGTCCACCTGTCGGTCATTCTATTGATTGAACCTAAAGGGAACTTCTTGCAGGCAAAAGACACATTTGGCAAAATGTGAGTAATAAATACAGTGCAGATCGAGGGAAAAACCGAAATGTGTATAATGAATATCGATTTACCATGAAATGATTCGACTACAGCTTTGAAGTCATGTCAAGTAAAAATAATTGCATCTGCTCGTGTTTCCTGCACAAAACTAAGTTATAATTTTCCTTTTTTTTCGCGTACCTTGCGTTGCGCTAGCAAGTTTTTCACTACAACAAAGGAGTTCGTGATACGCATATTGACATAGCGGAAACGTGGCCTTGAATATAAAACCATTTTGTGAATTCAAAAAAATCCGTTTGGAAATTGAAAGTGACATCACGTGCCGCGCGCATGCTTATTATCATGTTCTCCATGTAAAGCAGGCAATGCATACTGTTTTATTTCATATTGTTGTTTTAATCGCTTTTTGAGGAAAGAACAATTCATCTCCAACTCCCGGACAACTTAGCTTAGTAGAGGTTACGATATGTCCCATAGAACTTTAAAGGCACCAACATACAAAGTTTCAACAGAATTAAACTTTTAGTTACATTATGCACAGATGAAAGAAATACTCATGTGCCTTGTGCAAAACCGATATTGGTATCAGTACTCGATTCCACACAACGGAATTTAAGAAAATTAACTTACATAAAATTACTATATTATTACTTGATAAAAATACTTAAGATGTAGTGCTTTGTAGCTTGCTGGTAGTGCCATGCCGCATAGGAGGAGGAGGTGCTATGCAGGTGCATGACACTACATCCTCCTATGCAACAGAATTGGGCCGGCACGATCGGGGACGAGTCACTTGATACCGCCGTGAAGTGAAACCTACGGTGTTGCGTTTCGTGCGGTTTGTGAGTAGCCGGTGGCCCATTGTGAGGGGACGTGAAAAGGAGGTCAACGCATCGGCATAATTATGCTGGTGTATGTTCATGGGCGTCGGTAGTCGTTGAAAGGCTCCGATTTCTCGTTTGTTACGTCTCGTTTTCGCTATAAAAAAGAAAAAGTTAAACATCACATCAATTTTCAATTTTTTTTAACAATTTTGTCTTCTAGCCTACGCATAAATATTTGTCCATCTTGAGTTCTGTTTGTACGGAGTAATTTCTGGAACGGTTTCGCCCGATTTGAGAGAACTTTCAATAAAAGACGTAGACAGTTTTCACTACAATTTATTTCTATTTTTTTTTTGATCCTGGTTATACTAAGCTAACTAACGTCAGGCGCGTCGTCGCGCGACGTAGCTCTGGTATCTTAACATGTTAGAAGCTTATCCTGTGGCAGCGAGGAACTTTTCTTTTCCGACTGCTCTTTGCTGACGCGAGTGTTAAGTGCAGCTTCATCGGTTACTATAAGACACATCGAGCGACGGTATAGGTGAGATTGTCGATAGGGGGACAGACCTCCCCGCCATTCCAGCAGATGGGAAGGATGCATCCCGATGTTTATTTAAGACTAGCGAAAGTAGCAATTATTACCTTGGCCGAATGACCGGGTCAACTCGTTGAGAACCCTCGTTCTCAACGAGTTGAATGAGTTGACCAAACTTACACTAAAAGCTATATAATTAAACTACTCACATCAACATTGTCCAACTTAAACTATGGGCAGTATTAACTTATTTTGTTGACAACATCCACGTGGAATGATTACAGACGGAAGGTTCACTCATTTTTGTTACGATATTTGAAGGCTGACATTTTCATATTTTTGAAATGTATTTGCCTGAAATCAGAATTTAGTTTTTGGTCTTGGAATGTTGTCGCATGGTACCGCCGTAAATTGACAACTACAACTACCTTCGTGCGATGTGTGAGTAGCCGGTTGACCGTTGGATGGGAGGAGGAAAGGAGGGCAACGCGCCTGCATGGCGTCGTTGTCAAGAAAAAGCTCCAATTTTTCGTATAAGTAGGATAGGTTACTAATATTATAAACGCGTAAGTTGGAAAGTTAAATAGATTTTAAGGAAACCTTACCATAACATAGCTTATACGTCGAATTTGAAATTAGTTTTGTCTGTAGTCAACGCTTACGAAGTTGAGGGTAACAGTTAGCTATATAAAGACGAAACGTTCACATAAATTTATATTGTGTGTGTAGGATCTATTTGTATTGGAATATATTAACCGACATTAAAAAGTTATCAGTTAGTTTATGTATTTTGAAGTTGCACTGGCGCACCAAAAGAAGTCTTTTGGTGCGCCAGGGAAAAATAATGAGAGTAAATTTTTACGATGAGCGCGCACACTGTCACGAACAACCGACACCCTGAAGTTAGCTGTAGTCAACATTTCCGTTTTTCTCTTGTTATACATAAGAAGTATAACTTCAAAAAAAAAAATATTTTTTTAGTTTTTAAGATGTGTTTTGTTTGGTCATCGAGCTTTACAATTCAATAATAAATGATTCTGTTAATAAATGTTTTGAGTAAATGTTCATATAATATTCTGTAAAAGGTAATGGTTCCATATACATTTTAACAACATTGAACATTACGTGCTTTTAGTCCTACAGAAGCTATGATATTCCTTAGATTAGGTACATTCGGGCAAGCATACACGATCTTAGGCAACGTCATCACTTTCCACCACGCGAGGATACGGCCTAACATTAGCATATTATTCATAAAAATCAAGTCAATAGATATTTAGTAACCATGGAAAACGGTACTTATCAATGGGTACAATATCTCATTAAACCTAGTATATGTGTATCAACATTTAGTAACCACCACAAGGATGTTTTAAGTTTATGCGAATAATCTCAATATAATCCTTTGCAGTAGTTTCATTGTAATAACAACACATCCATTATATTAAATTGTATTTGTGTGACATTGAGAAGAAGTAACGAATCCATATTAGTTATTTCACCTGTCAAAAGATTAAAGATGTTAAAGCGATACCAGGAAGAGAAAATAAAATAAATTGATAGTAACCAATTCGAGGCGCGCGTATGCTGGCAACAAGGTCGCTCGCTGATCTCACCGACCAATTTTTTTTTCAAACTATAATGACACTATGTTCAGAGGCATACCACATGCCCGCAACACAAACGAAATCGTTAGAAATAGTGATACAACTGCATTTGTTCGGTTTAAATCTCACACGGAGCGTCGAACAAAACAACCATTGAAAATTTCATGTTATCGGAGTTGTTTTTTTTTTGTTTGCGTTTTTGTGGACGTGGGAGGCGCTCATTTTCTTGGGCGCCATTTTTCACGGGGGCCGCGTAATGGTCCAAAATGATCGTTATAGTGATTCTTTTATAAAAGGCCATCTGTTCAAATGTTTTTTGTGCGGAGGTTTCTGCTCGTGGGTGCATTTAATGTGCAAATAATTTGTTAAGAGATAAGCTCCGTCTTTATTGGAACCTTTGATAAATCTAAACCTGTTAATGTAACTACATTAGTAATTAAATTAATATTTATAAACAATACTCGTTAACCTAGCCGTCTGTGGGAACTTGCACTAGGTAAAGGATATAGGCGACTTTCATCAATTCATAAGCATCTACTATAATCATAAGCTTATAGATTTGTTTTTGGTTCACGGGCAAATGCGCACGGCCACAGGATCTGAGTGGGATCTGATGGGTGCAAGGGGCTCGCGGCACGACCTAATACTTACCCACTAAAACTCTGCGGATGCTATCGGCCGCCTATGTTGAGGTGCAGCGGGTTGTCTGCAACGTTTACAACGTTAATTTAATATTGTTCAATAATAAATAGGCTCCAATGTCTTTTCACAAACTTTTCCTTTTCTTCTAGAAAATTCCAGAAGTTTCCGAGCAAACGTACTTATTGTATCCGACAGCGGCGGTGTGTATTTTTACGCGATACAAAAAGAAAGTAGGATATCTTACTACTTTCTTTTTTTGTAATATAACGAAGAGATCGTAAAATCTGCGATATAACGTGGTCCAGGTATGATTTGAGTAGCATGGAATTATCCTTCAGGCGATCAGTTCATGAGGTCTACGTCCATCAGAGCTATATGTTTTATAAAGCGTATGTCTACGGAATTCCAGAACATAAAAATTATTAAAACCCACCCAAAAACAGTTTAATTCTCGGTGCTTGGAATATGCCTCTTACATTACTTGTATTATATTATATAAATAAATCAAAATAAAAAAAATCTACTTTTACGATCGTGGACGGATTGCCGATTTTTGTTTTTTCATCATGTATTTAAGTCTAGCAGGCCGGCTGCACCGGCTCCGCACGGATATTTAACGGTATATGGCTAAAATTTACTGATTAACAAAATTAATATGATTTTTTCTACCTGGCAAACATTACACGTTACATTACAATGACAACAAATAAAATTGAGGACATAACACCGTCTGTCCATTCGATTGTAATATATGTTGCACTACATGTATAATTTTAGGAAAAAAAAACATACTTATTAAGAGCATCTCGATTATTTAGTGAATCGACGATATTGACTTATTTAATAGTATTAGTGTTAAAAGAGTTAAAAAACTGTTAACTGAGCGTTGTTATGTGTGCTCGTCGCGAGAACGTCCCATAGTTAGTATGGTTTGCGGTTGAAATGGGATTCAACTCACTCTCCTGCACATGGGTGGCATGCATCCCGATAGGAGAAAGTTGATAATAGGTAATTTAAATATTGTTATCATGGCCAGTGATACCATAGGGTCCCTCATCCCCAGACCCTGACGTCATGCGCAGCTGGCGTACCTCGGCGCTAACGTGGATGAGTGGCTATTGGAGAGGATCATGCCTAGATGGTTTAAAATCATTAAACGTTAGTTCCTCTAAGATTAGGAATAAAATAAAATCAGTTGACCGGTGACGCTGAAGAAAATAAGAAAACCGAACGTATGAGATCGAGGAAGCGAGCATCAACGTCATCAACACCACTACCACTACCGCTGTAGCTACCGTTACCACGACCACTACCACTACCCCTAACCACCACTATCACTACTACTACTACTACCACCACTACCACAGCTACTACTACCACTACCACCAGCACTACTACCACTACCACTACTACTACCACCACTACTATCACTGCCCCTACTACTACCACCACTACTACCACTACCACTACTACTACCACCACTACTACTACCACCGCTACTACTACCACCGCTACTACTACTAACCACTATTACCAGTATAACTACTGCTACCACTACCACCACTACTACTACAACTACTACTACAACTACCACCACCACTACTGCAACTACTACTATCACTACCACCACTACTACTACAACTACTACTACCACTACCACCACCACTACTACAACTACTACTACCACTATTACCACTAACACTACTATCACTACAACTACCACTACTACTACCACCACCGCTACTACTACTACTACTACTACCACTACCACCACTACTACCACGTTTGTTTTTTGATGCTTTAAGGCTGATGTGTTGCCCTCTTCCCCTCTAAACGGTCATCATAAATTTACAAGCCACACAAAACCCGACGGCAGCGCTGGCAGTTAGGCCCGACCTGAATAACATAGTTGGTACTGATGATTTTTTATAGTATAGCAGGCCAAGCTAGGAGACTAGATCCTTTCCTTTTTTATTATTTTTGTATCTGGAATGTTCGCGCATGTCTCTTGTTTGTGGTCAAATATACGTCTTTTCTTTCTTTCTTTGATATCTACCGACGCCCATGTACATCCGCATTATTGTTGCCATTGGAGATGCGTTGCCCTTCTACCCTCCTCCCCTCCAATGGATCACCTGTCACTCTACGGCGATGTCATTTTAGCGAGAGGTAACTTCACGGTCTTGTCGGCTGAATTTCGCTGCAATGCGGCATGGCATTACCTCTTACTAAAATGATGATAATATTTTGTTATTTCATATAACAAACTTTCTCGCAATCTAATCAATGTGTGATTTATATCAGAGCACAATCAAACGCTATGTGCCGTGGACTACGAGGCGCGTTACAAATGACAAATGATTACAAAATATGCGAGAGCGCCGTAATCGCTAGTCGGCGCTGGATTAATTTATTGAATACGGCACACGGCGAGGCACATTTTTAGGGTTCCGTACCTTAAAATTTAAACATTGCCCTACTTTTGACGCTATCGTGTAAGAACGGAACCCAGGATAACTTTGTTATGCGTCTATTTGTCAAGGAAATCTAAAAATTACTTTTTTATGACCTTTGAATTAAAACAGTTTACAGTTTGAACGAGAGAATAATAATCTATAATCCGGGCACAATAAATATAGACTTGATACGATAACGTCAAGGAGGCGTTCTGGTGCAGCGCGCCGACGTACTGACACGACGGGGCGCGGGGAGGTGAAAAAGGAGCTGCTTTACTGAACATTCGAGCGAAGTGTGCAGATTATGTGACCATGAAGTATATTTTCTTCTCAATACATCCCCTACTGACTACAAAAAAAAAAAAAATTAAGTAGACCTCTGTACAGCACTTGATTTGCCGTCTTTTACGTATGTAATTGAGTATTTAAGCAACCCTATCCTCGTATGGTACAAACTCCTACAAGGCCAGGCCAGCTTTGATATATTGCAGACACCACTTTTAACATTTCAACTGGTTTAGGAATCCCTGTCAAATTATGTTATTTTTACTAATAAGAAAACCATATCATTTGCGGTATCACGTACGAAATTATTTTACCGATGGAGATTCCTGGTACCAGGCCGATAATAAAATGAAATATTATTATGATATATTTAATTACAAGTATTTCTTGTACCAGTTACTTAAGCATTAAACTACTTATCTGTACATTATGAACTATAAAGCATATAAAGTAAATAATTGTGGAAATATCACATATATTTTACTTATTTGTTCAAGTATTAACATGAATTTACATCAAGTATTGGACAATGCATTTAATTCAACTTTACAAGGAATGTTTTAACCTAAAGTACCGTAAGTGCTTGGGTAGCCTGTACTAGACAGCGGGAATATACTTAACATTGTTATAAATTTAAGAAATTGTATATGTTTAAGATTTTTATTATAGATACATATAATGTATAAATATCGATGACATTCGAATCCGCCCCCAGGCGTATTACAAAAATTAGCCACCATGTCGTTATCATCATAAAGTTCCGTACTTTAAGTGAGTGACGGTGATCCATTAGTGGGAAGGAGGTTGTTGTCAGCATAAATTTATGCCTATGGGCGTCAGTATTCTGTGGACGATCATTTGTTCCCTTGATATAAAGGGCGATTGTTCATTTGTTCCCTTAATATAAAAAGATTATAAAGGGACCCTAACATTTACTACTCCTATCCGATACGTATCTTTCCTTATCAGCTCAAAATAAATGGTTACAAGTACTTTCTCGATGTTCTATAACAGCGTGTTATCTTATCAGTTATCAAAGCTCGTAGTAGACACCGTAGTACGGTAAATCTTTACGTAATACGTGTTTGATTTGTACATTTATAACAATAATATTAAACACCTGATATAGTAATAGATTTTAATTATAATTAAATAAACATATGGTTGTTATAGTGTAATTTGATTACGACTACGCGGCAGACCCCGTCGGCGATGGCGAGATTAGCTGGACTTCTTCCTGAAGCATCGGGCCCTAACTAGCCTTCAAACAGTGGGACACACCAGGCTAAAATAATAATTAAGGACTACTGAATATAAGTATCCTTTTGTACTGATATTATTAATATCATAAGTAAGGCTAGTTTATTATATAAAAGTAGAGCTTTGAATAAAGTTTTCACTATTTCTTTTGTCGTATAAACAGGACAAGAACATGTATTTTTATTACGTAAGTGATTAAAGCGAACTGCACTTGAATTCAACTACCACAAGTTTTATATATTCATTTTGAATTTTTTCACTCAAAATCGATCCAGTAGCCCACTCGTTTGTTTTGTATGTAATAAAAATGCCGAATGTAGCGGTGATGTGTAGATCAATAAAATAAATCACTAAGTGCAACCTGCGTATTGTGTGACCACCGCACTTGATATAGCTATTGGGTTCCTGAGTTATAAAAACATGTAGATCTTTATATAGATTGTCAATGAATGACAGTTCCAATCATGTGGAACATGTACGGTGTGAATTACTTCCTACTGTGTTGACTGACATGCAAAATAGATAATTATGTATTGATGGCTTATAATGTTACTGGTTCTCTGTTAGCAAAATGATCAAAAATGAATAAATAATTGATGATTCTTTAGGATTAATAGAAATAAATGATCATCAATATAAATTCTGTCTAAAAATATTTTTTTTATGAGAAATATCGGTTTTACCGCGATGTCATGGGCCAACAAGTGAACAACATAAGAACAGTAATTAATACATGTTGATGTATAATATAATATAGAACATTTCTTTCCAAGGAGGATTCCAGATATCGATATTCACAATTATTTGCAAACTTTTCGCTAGTAAAATAAATTTTCAAAAGGGAAATTGTTGTACCTACTTATTCTTTCCGTGTTCCAAATCTTCACTTCGTGATGTCCTATTTTGGTTATAGTGTCTATATCTTGAAAATGTCAAAACATGTCATTAAACTTGGCCGTTGTTAATTTATTGCCTAAGTGGAGTTATTTTTATTGTTGTTGCTGTTTTTTTTTAATACTATACAATTATGTTAATACTAATATATAGTTTATAATTTTGTTAATACTATTTTTAATTAAAATTATTAACATTATATTAAAGGTCAGTTCTAGACCTGAGCAGAAGCCATGAGGAAGTCTTAAATTTTCCAATAATGAATATAACATATAATTATTATGCCAATAACAATGGCAAATGAATATTATTTTCTAATAGAAACAATGACATGACACATCCATCTCAATATAGGAAATAATAATTAGAAATAATTTTATAGTTGTTTTGAGCAAGAAATGAGGAAAACGCACAATACGCGGATGCGACTGTTCGAACGATCTGTTCATGGTGAATTCTAATTATTAGTGAATTAATTATTAATTATTAGTGAATTAATTATTAATTATTAGTGTCTTCCAACAAGTGGCCAAACCAAGACACATGTGTCACTAGGGCGGAGGTCCTGTTTACATGGAATGGCGAGAGGAGGATCAAAATTGCAGAATCTCCTAACACCTCCCTACAGGCGGTCCTGATGGCACTTCAATCTGCCTCGGGCCCCGTATACTACTGGACCCCACCCAGGGCCGGTGCAGGCGCGTAAATTCGTTTCCCTCATGCTCCCTTTAACTCTCTAAAACACTGCACCCGGTCCAAGGTAAGATCCAACACATATCTATTCTACGCTGTATCACCCCTCGCGTGTTTAATGTCTTAAACTGGAACCGGCGAATGTATACAGTCTGCTATCTTTCAAATTAGTTGTAGCAGTTTATTACACCTATGATCACGCTGCAAGGGAGGAGAGTACTCTTTATCTCGTATTACAACACCATTAAGGAAAGTTGTCATAGAAAATATACGGAATAATGTACTTCCCGCATTGCACATAACATTTTTCTTTCGTTCACCCGTAAAATAAATAGGTACCAATTTTTTCGTTTCGAGGGACCAAAATTTAGCCATGGTGAAACAATTTTTTTTATCATCAACGCTACTTTTTCTTCTTGTCACTTACTTTTTATTACTATTTTACACTTACCGTGTCTATATAACAACTCATTTAAAGGAAAGTAGCAGCGACACGGCGACAAAATGGCTACTAGTATTAACATGAAATCTGCTCCATCCATTGTTTTGCTGTCTGTACGTGAGCAACTTCAGCTGATGAATATTTATTTTGTTAAGTTGTATCGCACGCTCTCCGTGGGAATGGGGATCTTAGCGGACATTAAATTGTCATAAACAATAATCAATAGTGTAACAATAAACAAACACTATGCAGGCTGTGTTCCACATCCTTGTTGTGCTTAATGCTTTTAATATCATCCTATTCGGTAGTACAAATCACCTACGACTACTTTTGTTGCACTGCGTTTATATATCGAAACCGTCGTTTAGGGCTCGTGTAGTTTAAGAAACGTGTCTTTTGATATCAGTATCGGAAAAACAGCAAATGCAGTACTTATAAACGTGTAATGTTTGCTTTATTGCGACTTACAGACCTGAGTTATCGCCGAAGGCGCTTGATGTCACTCGCTACTGTTATAGCCGCTAGTCAAAACTCACCCAGGGCCGGAACCTGGCACATTTCATTCACGGATCCAACCCAGGTCCAGAGTACGGTTTTGGGGTAAGCTATCAAAATAAAAAAATACAGATATTTGACTTCAATTATATACCGTCGAAATGCCATACAAGAATCATATTACCATTAAGAAGGTACTCTCAACATATGACAGTCTTAATGGTAGTAATAATGCATACTTTATGCGTTCAATGTTAAAAGTTTAGCGTGAGAACGTGATAAATGATAAAAAAATCTATAATGTAACGTAGGAAGCTAGCCGCAACCTTGCCTGGTGGCCACATGTCGTCAAATTAGCGTTTGATGACCTTGTGCGCTATGTGGGAATATATACCTTTCTTGTTTTTTGTGAAGTCATGCACCATACTTAAGGTCATATCGTATAAGGTAATGCGTAAACTTGCGTAAAAAACTCTTAAAGCGAAGAGAAAGTTAAAAAAATACCTACAATTTTTTTAAAAGTATTTAATGAAGTTTTTAGGGTAATATTGACCCTGAACAAGTGAAGGAATCTTGTTAAATATAGGGACCAAAAGTTATGCAGGAGGAACAGCAGTCTATAGCTGGTTAAAATCAATGTTTGTTTGCTTATCTTTGCATTCAGTTGATGCATCAGATTAAACATCTGCTGATTTCTAAAAGCAAAGACAAGAACACCCTATCAAAGTTTCACCTACTTTTGTAGTGTGTTCTGGAGACACCCGTAAGAGATCCTAGCTCAAAGAAATCTATTTACTCCTTTTTTTCCTTTATAAAGAGAGGGGGCGAGCTGACGAGGTTCCCACGGCCAAGATAGCTAGTAGCTACTATTTACTTTAGCTAATATTAAATCACGCCAAGAATAAGCTCGCTGGAGTGGCAATGGGCTGGTTACACACTCAGAAGAACCTTGCAGATGGACCAGTAAGGTTCTGCAGTGGAGGCTGCGTTTAGGAAAACGAAGTGTTGGTCCACCGTTCACCAGGTGGGAAGATGATCTCCGTACAGTAGCCAGCGCAGGATGGATGCGAGTAGCAGGAGATCGGTCGTCTTAGTGTTCATTGAAAAATGCCTGTCTAGCAGTGGACCGATAAGGGGTGATAATGATGATGATGATGATGAATCTAAAATAACTATCGAGATGCATCCTTCTAATCTGCGGGAAGTGTGGGGGGTCTGTCCCCCTATTGAACACAATCTCAGCTAGACCGTCGCACTACATGTCGTACAGTAACCGATGAAGCTGCCCTGGACACATCCTGATATAAAATAAAATTGGGACGTAGTAAGCGTTGCTCCTATAACTAGCTAAATGTGTTTCTAAAAAAAAAGAAACACATTGTCTTCGTGTCCTATTAGAACGTCATGACGCAACGCATATTTCTATTATTAATTCAATTACATCTTATTTCGTTTTGGTGATTACATCCGCCATTTTGTGTTCACATACAGCCTTTTACACTGTAGAGATTATTACATTAGATATTATTATTACATTATTATGACATTATTATTACATTAGACTGGTTACACTTGTGACTGTCGCATTTTTATAGGTATAGCGATAAAATTCCACGAAAATTATAAAATTACGGATCTGCCACACTTAGTTCCAAAGTTTTTTCTTTGAAGTACTATGGAGGACTGCGAATTGAACTACGAACATCGAGGATAGATTTGTTTAAACACGTTTGCCCCCTCATTATTAAAAAAAACGTACGGAATAATCGTTTGTCCTTACCTCTAGAGTTAGATAACAGTCTAAAGACTAGTAAAGAGCATACAAAGCGGGATGGGCGCCCGGATACTTAAAAACAATTTTTGTGCAATCGGCTACACACAGCTCTCGGATTAACCGGCGATCGTAGACGTTTGCTGTCTAAGAAAAAAAACCACGCGGATGTTAATGGATCGATCCATTAACATCCGCGTGGTATTTTTATTAATAGAATAGGGGGGCAAACGAGTAATCGGAGCCTTTTTAGTACTACCGGCGCCCATGAACATCCACATAATTACTGTACCGATGCGTTGCCCTCCTTCTTCCTCCCCCCTCCAATGGGTCACCGGCTACAAATGCAATTAGTGGTGAAGACGAAATGCCATACTTCACTCTACCCCGATGGGCTACAGCATCGGCACTTCCTCTTACTTGCTAGTGAGTAGGTACATACTATGGGCGATTTTAATAGTTTCACTCAACTCCACAGGCGTCTACCCACTCGGTGTTGCAACGCGAACAATTTCATCGTATTGTGCAATCCACGTAAATCGGTTAGAATAAGCTGCCGTTCGCTGGGAAAATTTCGGCGTGTTTCTATGTAGCATGGTTACCATGCCATTATTAGAACGTGACTTCAAGATATAATGATATGTCACAAATTTCACACGATTCTTCTATCTACACTAATAATACAAAGCTAAAGAGTTTGTTTGTTAGAACGTGCTAATCTAAGGAAATACTGGACCGAATTGAAAGATTATTTTTGTGCTGAATATTCCATTTACCGTGCAGTAGGTTATGTGCGACGCGACGACTAACAGGACCGTAGCTACGCGCTGGTGTATAGAAACTATTCACTAAAATATTCTTTTAATTTTCTTTCTAAAATAATAAATTTCTTGTACACAAGTGTGAACAGTACAAAAGTTATCACATTATACTTAAACATTCATACGTCCACACAGTAACAGAATGTAAAAGTTAGGTCATTCTATAAAGAAAAGTTGATAGCAACGTTAGGAATATTCAGGTGTTTTACCTTATGGAACAGGGGACATTATTGATGTTTTAATTCGAATGTTATGCTTGCGCGCTTTGTCATGAGATCTTCCAGGCGAGGTCCACCCGTGACCATGGTTGCTGTACAGCTTCTGAAACGTCGGGTTTGTTAAATAATTAAATAAACCGCGATAGAATCCTTAAAAGTAGTTTTATTGTAATCAGAGGACATTAATTGCGAATAAAATATTTTTTTTTGTATTTTTTTTATCCAAATATGTGTTATGTACCTGCATACATAAAATATGTACTGTATTCATAATTGAAATAAAATATAATTTTAAATAAAATAGAAACTAAAAATCACTTGTTATGAACATGAGATGTACATAATTTTAAATAACTTCAATTTACTAATGCGTGTGAAAACTGGAAAAACTTTTACATAACTAATTACAAAAATGCATCTAATCAAACGCACGGAACAAAACTAAATTTCACTTTTTTACAGACTAGGTCTTGCTCTTGAATTGTAATTGATTATATTTCAGTAAGTACAACTATACTATATAACTTGGAATCATTAGCATCCAGAACCAGCCCGGCGTTTATTGCCAAGCTGTGGTACAATATCAACCCATCTCCACGGCAGGTCCCCAGAGTAGTAGGCAGAGGATGGAGCGCCACATATTGCGGTACTCACAAACCTTCACATTCATAACTCTCGTCAATCATTTCATCCTACTAATATTAAGGGTCAAAATTTGTAAGTATAAATGGATATTTGTTACTCTTTCACGTAAAAACTACTGCATGGATTTTGATAAGACTTGGCAATGTTCTAGCTTGTGTACCAGAATATCACATGCTACAGTGATACAAAGTATTCTCGTGGTTTTGTCTGGATGCCGTGCTGATGAAGTATCGAGCAATATAATAATAATAATATAGGGCTTTATTTTAGAATTCAGTTTTACATTTACACATTAACAATTACAAGCATTATTTTTTTCCTAAATTATATTTCTGTGTGGTGATTAGCAAAGGCCTCGTTATCCACGAATTTCTGACCGTAGCAATTCTCGTCCATGTGTCACCCGCTACTGCTACCATATCGTCGCCCCTTTTTTAAGGTGCGCCCGCGTTTTCTACGCTTGTGACCCAGGAACCAGCACATTATTTGTTTGCTCTATTTTTCTCGTCCTCGAATTGTGTGTCCTGCCCATTTCCACTTCCGTTTTTCTATAGTTAATGTAACAGCCTTTTTATTTATATGTTTCTTTATTGTTTCAGTTTTTTTACTATCATGCTTATTTTCATAGCGTTTTGGCAAGTTGGTAATTTTTCCATTTATGCTCGAGTTAGGGACCATGATTGGTAGCCAACAATATACACATATAACTAAGAATTAGTAATATGTTTATATCTAATAGTTTCCTATTCATTTTTATATCTACCTGTTTGCTTTTCATTACTTCCTTCAAATTCCAATGTCGCTTCCAGACATTTATTAGGCGTTAGATGGCCCCCTAGCCGCCGGACTGATAACTTGTTTGAGGTGGCGGGGAGCCGCTGGATGCAAGTGACCGTGACCTATATCGTTCTACAGTATCGTTCTACAGAGGAGGCCTATGTTCAGCAGTGGACGTCGTCCGGCTGATGATGGTGATAGATACAGTTCTTTCTTACGTTGAAATGCAAGAATCTTTTTTACTGGTGTGTCGATTCTTAATTTTAATTAATTTGTATTACACACAGTACTCGCTCTGAAGCTACAACATTCTCTGAATACGACATGCAGTGAATTTCTAAAATATTTGAGAATTTGTACATTAATGTGTATTTTCGGAATGTGTTTTGCTTGACTTTTATATTCAATGATTATTTAATTACTTTTGTTGGCCCGTTTGCAGGAGAAACGGTAAACGACGACTTCCAGTGTAGCTCGGTTTTGTTGTCAGTAAGCGGTCGTACTAGCGGTGAGTGACGTCACTAGAACGCTTACAATCCATAGAGATATATTTGGTTAAACCCTATCCCTGACCTAAGAGGAACCGTCGAATATAACTCGGGTGGTCTCATCGATTTATTCAATATAATTTAGTAAGACGTACCGCCATGCTGCATTGCAGAGGAATTTGTCCGGCTCCAACGGGGAGGTAACTCTCGCTCATAGCACGGCCGTAAAGTGACATCCGCGATGTCGCTTTTCGTGCGGTCTGTGAGTAACCGGTGGTGGAGGGGAAGAGGAAAGGAGGACAACGCATTAGCATGGTATTTGTACAAATAACTACATATTTTAACTTAAAAATTCGTGCCGAAAGCCAGGTTTTAGGTGCGGTGTGTCGAATATAAATTGAAAATATCGATCAACTTCACAAGGCCGTCATGGCCAACTAGAATTTCCTCCATTTGCATGTCGCACGTTGAGTTACAAAACTGACTCACTTCCTATTCATCGTCGTGAGAGTAGAGTCAACTTGTTGACTCACTACGTTCAATTACAAACAATTTTGATACTTCTTGACATTCATACTCGTATTGTTATATAAGGAAAAGACAATTGTTTCACTTCAGGCGGAAGGGGCCGCAACGACCCAGAAACCTAGCTAACTTACTCGTAACACCGTCTTGAAGTAAAGACTATGCAGTCCTTGTCTCCTGACCGGTCTAGGTCTTCTCCGTTACCCGACAATTTTTTTTATTTTGTTAAATTTTCATCTGTCACTTTCTCTACATGTGCAAACTAGCGGAGCAAGCGCTCCCTCTTTTTTATAGTATAGGGGGGGGGGGGAATCCATTCGACGACTATCGCCCATATACATATAATATTATACAACATTCGTTTGTTGTTTGCTGTTTGTTTTGCTTTCTTAATTACAAGATACTGGACGAACGTGTTTATAGTTGTAGGTATAATTTGAATAATATCTCGCTTTGAGCACATACTTTTTGAATGAAAGTGGTTGGTTTGGAGCACCAGTGAAAAATATAAAGTCTATCGATCTGCCCCGGCTTTGCCTGAGTATAATGGGGTTACGTCTTACACTACAAACTTACAAACTAGGAATTATATTTTAACAAAAAATCAAAGTAAATTAAAAATAAATAAAAAAGTACCTTCACGTCTATTATCCCTGAGGGGGAAGGCAGAGGTGTGCTAGTACATCCACAACTCGTAAGTCCAGTAGATATACTAGCACACCCACGATTAGCCAAGGTACTGAGGCCTATGATGTCTTAGGTGGCAAGCCTATGGCCACTTCGGGCACATTCCAATCCCAGACAATGTGATGCATGCTCGGAATAATCTGAAAAACATTTAATAATTGTTGCCCGACCATGGGGATCAGACCCAGGACTCCACGCGGCTAACGGTCGTAACAGGCGACGCCCGCACCGTTACACCACAGAGGCGATAAATAACATATAATTCCTTGAAAAGTTGAAACTAAATTTAGCATTCAATCTGTCGATATTATTTTTAAAAGTTAGTTACACACTGTGTTTGACGCCGGAGACAGTAGTGTTGTGTTGTGGCATGTCTTTGTATTAGCTCCGACTCGTAGCATGTCCCTTATCGAGTGCCATGCTGCATAGGAGGAGGCAGTGCCATGCATAGTGCATGACACTACATCCTCCTATGCACCGGTTAAGTACCTCTCGCTCACTTCATGCCGGCGTAAAGTTATAGCCCCGCTGTCGAGTTTCGCGTGGTTTGTGAGTAGCCGGTGGCCCATTGGGGGGGGGGGGTTATAGGTGTGCAACTCATCTGCAACTGCATTTGATGTTGAAGCTTTTATTTTATATCTTTATCTTATCTATTTGCTTTTCTTTTTTCTTTATATCTGTTGGCTTTTGTTGTATTAGTCCGCGATACGGATGATGGACGGACGGGGGCGGATGTCTATGGGTGTCGGTAGTTACCAAAGGGTTCGGACTGCTCGTTTGTCCCCCTATAATAGAAGAAATATACTTGCACCACCACCAGACAGTCCTGTCAGCAGCTTGTGCATTTCACCGCGGTAATAAAAACACAATGACTACACTCATTACGTCACACTGAGGCTTGTAAAATATGCGTTATGAAAATGCATAAAATTCATTATTTGCAACGGAATAGTTACAATCATTGCGTCAGACCTATAATTGTGCCTTTCTCGAGTTCTACGCTAACATCTCTATATCAGTATTTTTACAGCATAATATCTAATTGAGATCAAATTGGCCCCATTAAGTGACTTCTTATTAGTTACGTCTACTTGCCATATTAATATGTATGCATTGTAAAATCTTAACAGTTGTGACGCTTTTTGTAATATTAATTATTTATGCTTAAATGATTGATGTTAAAATGGGTTTTTTTAATTTAGTTTGTTTTACATATTGATGTTTTAAGTTGTAAGCGCGAATGTTACTCGTTACAATAAAACTACTTATACGGATTTTATCGCGGTTTATTTAATTATTTAATTAGCCCGACGTCTCAGAAGCTTTACAGTAAACATGGTCACGGGTGAACTTCTGAAACGTCGGGCTAGTTAAATAATTTAATGAACCGCGATAACATCCGTAAAATTAGTATAATTATAATAATTCTTTTTACTTCTATGTGACTGATTGGTTACTTAGTTCATTGCGACTTTTGAGGCATTACCAAGATGATTAAATCATTTGGGTATGTAAATTTTATCTTTATTTATGGACAGATGAGTAATGTACCTCCAACATGTTTGTTACCAAAAGTAGTGACATTTTTTTCAATTTTAAGCATTTATTGAGCGCTAAACAGTGGATAACGTTAGTCTTTGCAAACTATTACTCAATTTCCTGCGATACATTTCGTTGTTTTGTTTTGTATCGAAGTATACGTGATAGTTGTACAAATGTGTTGTTCTCCTTTGGTTTTTCCCATCCCTCCTTTGGTTTTTATCACAAAGTAAAAACTGTCCGTTTGTGGCAGCATGTGAGCGCGAGATTATTTAGAGTTATAAGAGTGGTTGTTGGGGGTCCTCTACTCTGCGCGTATCATACAGCGCAGAAGAAGAACATGCGGTCACGAGCCTGAACATTGAGGGACTGGCAAAGAAGAAGAAAAAGTGAGCGGGAGGTATTTTCATTCTTTTTTTCGGACCTGAAATTATGCTGTGGTAGCGAAGAGAAGCCCAACACAGCTTCATCGGATTGCTAGGAGTGCTCGTCTGGTGACCAGACCAGGCTTTGGGTAGAAAGAGGGACCCACCCCTCGATCTCTCCCGCATATGGGAACGATGCATTCCGATATGAGAGTGTTTGCAACAGCCTCCCCCCCCCCCCGACTCGGACGTCTAGGGTTGCTCGCAGTTCTGCTGGAATTCAACACGTCACTATCTCTTAAATAAAGTTTTTCTATTGCATACACACGCAATGTCTAATCGTCACACTACAAATTACCACTGAAACCACAGACGTCCGCATAACTAGAGAATATAATTACAATCACTTTTGTGAATGCTGAGCTGGACACCGTGGTAGTGCTTGCGATGGGAAATGTGTATGTCACTCACACGTTCGTAGAATCGTCTTGTTCCCAAAGCCTGTAAATCTTTAAAACAATCCCCAATCAATTATTATCCTATTAATATTAAAAATTCTAACGTTTGCAAAAAGTGCTTAATATTTTTTATAGTATTGTCCTCCTTTTCACCCCCACCCCCAATGGGCCACCGGCTACTCACCAATCACCCGAAACACGACACCATAGTTGTCACTTTACAGCGGTGTCAAAAGAGCGGGAGGTGCTGGCACAATGCCGTTGCATAGGAGGTTGTAGTGTTACGCACCATGCATGCCACTACCTCCTCCTTTGCAGCATGACAGTACCTCTTACAGAAAACGATTTGTTAAACATTTTGTAAGGATACAGATTATAATCTGAAATAGATTATAATCTGAAATAACATAAAAATACTTGCGAACTAGAAAAGCGGTTTTGTCGGGACGGTGTATTTCTGGTGGGTGAAATCGTAGTCACAGCTTGTTAATAATAATACACAGCACTGAATTGGAGCCCTTTTAAGTGATCGAGCTTTGGCAGTGTATTGAAGCTTGCAGTAAGCGAACCTATAGTATCAAAAGGGTACGTAATTAATGAAATAAATATTTTAGGGTTTCGTAGCCAAATGGTGAAAAGGAATTGATTGATTTCGTCATGTCCGTCTGTCCGTCCGTCTATCCCTTCGTGTACATCCGCAGGTCACAGATGTTTTATTCGGTGATTAGGGACACTGAATATTTGACATTTGGAAGGTGTAGATCGCTACAAAATGACGTGGTATTATTTTGAAAGATAACACGATTAGCGGTAGCAGCTACATACATATTGTTTTCGTATATTTATGTTATATAAATTTGTATCTGTATACATAATTAAAGTATTTTTATAACAGGACAGCACAAGAAAATCTAAAGAAACGCGATAAAATCTGTTAAATAATCATAATAATCAGCTCCATACATGTAACTGAGGGCTAAAAAAACTATAAAAGAACATAGCCGTGTGGCACCCAACATCTCGTATCCACACATATATAGAATGGCACCTCCTTGAATATATATATTGAAATAAACTGGAGGTTCTAATATTTTGTGAGATATTCGTATTAGCTTCTAAAGTGTTAAAAACATTGCTAGGCAAATGCGCTCTAATAATCAAGTGCTTGCACGTATATGTCTTGCTGTGCTTCTCTACTTGTTATACAGGCTTGTTAGTGAGTAGTAGTACCCCTGAGCACTTAAACATATAACATCTACTGTCCCTAGTCTCATCTAGACTCACCCGTAACACCTCCGATCTATTTGTAGAAACCGGTCTGACACCTTTGACAAAATATTACATCTCGAATAAAAAAACATCAGTGCAGTCATGTGGACAGACGACAGGCCTAAAACTGTATTTTTACCGTACGTCATTCGTCACGCTCGACGCCCTACATCGATGACGTGAGTTGCATGATTTGTGTTTACCCAAGAAGTGCGCCTAGAGAAATATTTAATTTAAAAATGTATATGTAACATCGACGTACTCTACGACGTATTGAAAATATTATACCTCATTTGTTCCACTTCTAGAACACTTTATTCGTCCACTTTTAGAAGTTACCCATACCTTAAGAGTAAAAACATGTCTTCTTTTTAAATTTCTTGCCATAATCGTACACAATGATTGTAATGAATGTCAAGATGGCTGATCTCCTGCACATCTATTGTACACACGTATATTATTCTGTTTAAATCAAAACCCATCTTCAACAGCGCATCGGATGAAAGACTTCCGTGAGAAAAACAGTTCTTTCACACGGATATTATGAGAGTCCTTGTTCGCTCTCGACAATTTCTCTGACGGAACGATACAATAACATATAATGTTGGTGTAGATATAAATGACTCGGTAGTATTGTACTTACAACACGCTAGTCGAACCGAACGTCAGCTAAATGACCCAGTAGTATTGTACTTACTACACGCTAGTCGAACCGAACGTCACCTAAATGACTCCGTAGTATTGTACTTACAACACGCTAGTCGAACCGAACGTCAGCTAAATGACCCAGTAGTATTGTCCTTACAACACGCTAGTCTAACCGAACGTCCGCTAAATGACTCTGTAGTAATTATTGTACTTACAACACGCTAGTCAAACCGAACGTCAGTTAAATGACTCTGTAGTAATTATTGTACTTACAACACGCTAGTCAAACCGAACGTCAGTTAAATGACTCTGTAGTAATTATTGTACTTACAACACGCTAGTCGAACCGAACGTCAGCTAAATGACCCAGTAGTATTGTACTTACTACACGCTAGTCGAACCGAACGTCAGTTAAATGACTGTAGTATTGTATTTAAAACACGCTAATCAAACAGAACGGCAGCTAAACGACACATTTGTATACTTCTTCGCACGGATATGTCAAGAAACATGTCAAATATTTATTGATTTACGAAAAATATAAATGTTATGAATTTTAATTTCATCCTCGTAGACATTACATGCATAATGACCGCAAATAAAGTTTATCACAGAGCAACGTCTGCCGGGACAGGCAGATAATTACTGCAGTTAAATGAGGATTTACTTTCATATTTTTTTACCTTTTCTTTATATTCCTGAAGTTTTCATAATGAACAAAACTTTTTGGAAAATGTTATATAGCCTTTGTCCGACACTGATGATG
>JAFELO010001310.1:1015020-1050361 GCA_017140195.1 Eumaeus atala | reverse complement strand
GGGGGGGAAGACGATCACCGTGCAGTAAGTAGCTCGCGTTATGTTATAATTGAAAAAGTGTCAAGAGTCTTCACAAAAGGCGTGTTTATGTGTAGAGAGTATTTAATCTGGAGGAGTTAAGTCAGGTGTGTAAGGATAGTGATTTGTGGCACTCCGACCTCTCCACCTACCCCGTGTGTGTTGATTTAAAGAATAGTCATTTCTATTATTTTTTATTTTATTCTAATACAATTTTTTTTCAAGTATATGGAGGCAAACAAACATCGTATCCTTTTGGTGATTACCGACGCCCGTAAACATCCAACTAGACGTTAAGCACGCGTTGCCCTCCTTCCACCTCACTCACCGTACAAGTCTGAACCTACCAGAGCGACATAACCTTGTTAGACTAAGCTCTCTAAGTATAGAAGGTAGAAACAAGAAAAGACTCGACAGAGTAACATGAAGGCGGTACTGCGCGAGCGGGATGTATATATCCCGGTCGTGGGGCCCCAAACGTCAGCAATATAGTGATGACATTTTATTTTTTTCGCGGTGAAACGCATTTACGCGCTATCATCGACCCGGTGTGTGTGTGGGGCTCCGGGCACATTATACTCCCGAACAAACACGAAAAACACCGCGTCATCAATGCCACGATTGTGAGGTGCCCCGACACTGCAAGTCATCAGGGCACCTCGACGACCAGACAGTCCCCTACGGGACACACTATGGATGGATTGTGGTTGTTGGGATAGTGCAAAGGCGCAAAAGCGCCTCCTGCCCTTTAGTCCCATCTCCGTATAAGAGCAGTCGCTTCAGTTGGCTTCGCCCAAGGTGTCTGGTTCACCACAGGCTACTGCGCACCACCGCCACGACAAGGCTCGAAACATGCTAAAGGTAGTGTTGACACCTGGGCTACTTTTTATATACTACGTTTTTATGAGTAAACGAACGAGGTATTTGGGGTTGCTTCTTATTTTCTTCTAGATTAAATTCGTTGCTATATTAGCAGGGCAACCGACATAGTTTAGAGAACCAGCAAGTTAAAGTGGCAATGGGCAGGCTACATTGCTCGCAGAACCGATAACCGTTAGGGAAGAAAGAGTCACTAGCGGCGGCCCCGCACCGGAAGACGTAGTGTGGGACGGCCTCCTTCCTACCCGGTGGAGAGACGACTTGGTTCAGGTGGCGCTGGGTTCAATTTGCTCGTGACTGTGACCTGTGGCGTTGTGTGGGGGATGCCTACTTCTAGCAGTGGTCGTTGCCCGGATGATAATGATGAAATTCGTCGCGGGTCCCAATAGAGTGTTCAGCTTTTCCTCGGCCTCCTCACGATCATAAGCATCAAAGGGTCAATGTGGTTACCGCAGTCTGTCCTGGCGACACAGGAGTCGCAGCGGTGGGAACGAGCGATAGGGCCAAGCATGTGTATGAAAACGAGGTATTTAAATTAAAAGATAATACGAGTGGCGATTTAAATATAGCACTGACAGAACCACTTAACATAGCCTTTATTACTGTAGCTGTTGTAGTAGGTAGGTATATATATGAGGCCACGTAATAATTTAGTCTATGAATAACAAATAATTACATCTCTGCTCTTTGTCCTCCATGAGTAAGGATGTAAAATAATGGACGTGTAAATAGCAGCACTTTTAAGCAACACCATTTAGAGTGTACGATACGATATTCATACAAGAATTCTCTTGGATATAATAAACTAAATGTATTTTTTATATAATTATGCAATGCGTTATTTTAAAGAGGTATGCAATTATCAGTCCTTATCGGTCCACTGCTGGACATGGGCCTCTTTCAATGAACGCCAAGACGACCGATCTCCTCCTACGCACATCCACCCCGGACATAGACATACATAACAAACGCTTTTCGCACCTCCGACGTGCCACCGGATATCATGTGAGAGGGAGGTCCTTCCTCTCCGTAGTATCCCCCCTTCAGAGGTACTGGCCCAAATTGAGTGCAATGTAGCATGGCAATGCCTCTCAATAAATGTCAGCAATGTAGCAAATAGCAATGCCGTTCCCATTATATCCTCATTGAGATCTGTTCATCCATCCAGTCTCTTCAATGAGTTTTACTTTAGAGAAATTCGACCAGTTACCCAAATTCTTCTGGTTGTCATTTTGTATGTGTAGCATTTTTTTACGAATTAAGCTTCTGTTTTTAACCAGAACACCACAGGAAGATCGGAGCTGAAACATAATTATATTTTTTTTTTCATATGACTTTTTATTTAAGAAATTAAACACATTTAATTTTATAGTGCGATTTCATCTTTCGAAGCGGGCCGCCTCGGTTTGTAAGGTATGTAGCCTTAATAAATTATATACTAAAAGTATCCTCGCGAATCCCTATTCATTGATGAAAATCGCATGCAGCCCCTTCTATAGATTTTGAAAAAAAAAAATCACATACAGATATTGAGCATTTGGGTACTGGTGTCACACATGTATTAAGTATAGATTAAAAAACTGTATATAGAATAGAATAAGAACCTGAGAGTTCTAGTGAGATTACCGTTAGCTATCCCAGATCGTTCGATAACTATTTAGATTCGGATTATAAATCGTCGATCTGTCACAATCGTGACACGTTAATGGTTATTATAAATATTGAATCATGCAGAATTATAACACAAGGTATAAAATTATTACAATTAATATTGCATTAGGAAATTTTTATTTTACACATGATTCATAATTCATTAAAAAAACTCGTAAACATTAAAACAAGGATATTAAATATTTTAGTGGGAAACCTCTAAATTTATGTAAACACATTAACTACTTCAGATGTCTCAAATTGATTAAGTTAATTAGATTGACAATTCTTTTACTTTTGCTGTTGTTGGGTGACGATGCCTTGGGATCGGATATAGGAATATGTTTTGAAAACCGTACGGCGACATCCCCCCACAGCGCTGGTGATGATGCCTGGGCGTACAGCCGTGGCTCTCATGAGGATCGTGAATGGCATTCTCCGCGCGGCTCACTTTCCGGAAACCTGGCAAGTGGGGAGGGTTGTCGTTGGAAGTTGGAAGTCGGGAAAGCCCCGTAGCCTGCCCGGAAGCTGCCGGCCGATGACGCTGCTGTCACACATCACCATCGCTTCGGAGGTTGAAGCTGTAAATTCCCATAGGGGATGAACAGTTCGGCTTCCGGAGCGGCCACTCGACCACCTTGCAGCTGACGCGGGTGATCCACCACTTGTCTGTGGAGACAAACAAGAGGAGACACTCTGTCGCGGTCTTTCACCAAATGGAGAAGGCCTTCGACAGAGTGTGGTACTCGGGGCTCCCATACAAGCTGGTGGACGCCGGCGTCCCGTTGGCGCTTGTGAGACTAGTGGCTTCATTCCTGGAAGGTAGGACATTCCGGGTAATGGTAGAACGGTGACGCTCTCCTCATTGAAGACCATACGGCATTCCGGCCTCAAGGCAGTCCGTCATTTTACCTCAACGCGGCTTACACCAACGACAAGTAGGTACTACCGTTACGTAACATTACCATTATACGTTACCATGACAAGGACTACCGTAGAGAGCTGCGTCGGCGCCCTTTATATAAAATGAAGCTGTCTGTCTGTGTTATCAAAATAACTGGGCAGTTACTAGTACCATAACACGCTGAACTTTTACGATACTAACATTTTAACAACCATTTTTAAATGTTCATCTATCTGTCTTCTGTTTATAGGGAGTAAGTATCTGGAATGGCTGAACCGATTTAGACGAAAATTTCACTGAAACATAGAGAAGTTTATTGGGCAAGACATACATTTTTTTTACTTTTATCCAGTCACGGTGAAGGCAGGGTTCGTTTGCCTTAACATAAACAACAGAAGCATTATTCGAAGCTGTTTTTATCACGCGCAGTGATTAGAAGACTCCATTACAGCCTCTGTGAGCCCGGCGCACATTAAGACGTCAGTATAAAGGTGAAGGTTAATTGCTCGCCTTACGTAATATGCTAAGTCATTTTCTTTACCAGATGAAGCTTACTTTGTACGGTGTACCTTGTACAGCATCAGCATCACTTATGCTATCCTGTGCCATACCTACATGACTGCCTCATGGTCTAGTGGTAAGCATGTCCAGCCACAGACGTGAGGTCCTCTGTCCGGAGCATGGAAGTTTTTTTTATAGCATATAGGGGCAAACGAGTAAGAGAGTTGCCTACTGATGACTACTGACGCGCATGGACATTCGCATGATTGTTATGCGTTGCCCTCCTATCATCCCCCCGAATGGACCACGGGCTACTCACAAGGCGCACGAAACGCGACGAGGACATATATAGGAGGAGCATATGGTACTTCCCCGGTCGTGCCGGCCCAATTCAGTTGCATACTGTCTCACATCTTCTATCACAGGATGTAGTGTCATGCACCATGTATGGTACTACCTCCTCATTGTGGCCCTCATCGTATACTAGAAGTGGTGTTAGATTAATACCTAAACCCCAGCGAGAAACAGATACTCGTCGAAGTAATCTGCAAACATATCCGGTCCACATTCCATCGAATTTGGGCTTGTAATCCGACTGCTTGAAAGAGGATAATATTTTTCAAGCGACAGGAATACTTATGTAGATTTCTTTGTTCTCAGCTATAATACTTTCTTAAAACGTATTTTAATCAGTCGGATATTCTATTTATTGATTTAATGTTAGGTCTGTTATTTTTAAAATTTACAGTTCACATGCTTCCTACCAAATGAGTGGGCACGTATTCTATTAGACCATTATGTAATTACATCTGTTCATATAATTATACTGTATATTTATGGTCAGAGCCTTGGCAATCTGCCGCGAGGTATTATATACTTATTTAAAAAAAAAGAACTACTAAATGAACTTAAAAAAAATCAGTACACTCTCGAATGTACCCTGTAAGAAGATAGAAGATGTGAGACATTTTCCGTGAGATTATATTACTTAGTCATACTGAAATAATTATTCATCGAACCATGAATAACTTTTATAGGAATTGACTATGAGTCGCAGTTATAGAACTGATTTATCTTGACTCATAAAAAGGAATAACTTTTGAAAGTTTGCTATAGTAAAAAGTTAGAATTATAGGAACCATTCTTATCCATAATAATTGATTAATCGTACCACTGAAAGATTGATGTGACATCAATATAAAGCAAACTCGTAGGGACCGAATTCGTCTTACAAGCGATCCGTCCCGGCTTCGCCCGTGTATAACAGGGGCCAAATTATATACTAAAACTATCCTCGGTAATCGCTCCAATTAAGTGAAAACTACATGAAAATCCGTTAAGTGTTTCACGGTGACTATGAAACAGACCCGACACCAAACAACCAGCTCCCTGCAACCTTTTAGATGTGAAGAGACTAGGCTGTACTGCAGAGCTAGAAGACAAAGCTCTTCAACCAATGCGTTCTCCCCGGGATGACCTAGGGGGCCGAAACATGGCCTGTTAATTTAGGACTGGTCCGCAAGTTTGCGGTAGCTCAGCGAGCTATCAAACACACTATGTTGGGTGTTTCTCTGTCCGACAGAATTCGTAACGAAGTCATAAGGCAGAGAACCAAAGTTTCCGATATCACGCGACGAATAAGCTCCCTGAAGTGGAAATGGGCTGGTGACACACTCAGAAGAGCAGATGACTGATGGGCCAGTAAGGTTCTGGAATGGAGGCCGCGTTTGGAAAAACGAAATGATGGTCAACCGTTCACCAGATGGAAAGACGATCTCCGTGGCAGGTCCGGGATGAATGCAAGTGGCAGGAGATCGGTCGTCTTGGCGTTCATTGAAAGAGGCCTACGTCCAGCAGTGGGCCGATAAGGGCTGGTAATGATGATGATGATTGTAAGAGGGTAATTAAAATATAGTAAGTTTATTCGATTTCACCTCACTCTGACATCAAAACGAGTCAATTATTATTCTATGCAAAATATCAGCGATAAAATCAAAACCACTACCAAAGACGGTATGCCCTGTACATTCGTTAGCAACTGTTATTTCATAAGTTTACGCGAATGTCAATTTACTCAACGAAAACTGCTAGGTATAACCAATTTAAATGGATAGGAATTTATAAGTACAGCCGTGTCGGTTAATCTGCAGTAGCTATGTGCATTTTCTTACATTTTCTTTACAATAAGTGACATGTTTTTTCCTTTGGTTGGTGTCGAAAATTTGGGTTTATTCTAGTAAAAGGTGTATTTTGTGAATAGCCGGTGGCCCATTTGGTTTAAAAGGAGGGCAACTTATCAGCATAGTAATTATGCTGATGTTCGTGGGTGTCGGTAGTCGTAGAAAGGCTCCGATTGCTCGTTTGTCCCCCTATACTATAAAAAGGGTGGTGAGTCCACCTTGGATTTGATTCCCCCAGACCGGACCAAATTGGCTCATAGAGATTTTTCAATTACTACAAAAACAGTCTGAATTCAGGTTGTTTGCGGCTGTATGACACCATGGCATGGAGAGTATGCTTAGCCTAGCGCCTAATTCCCCCCAGGTCGTGCCGTACTGCCGGAGAGCTTTTTATGTTTACGCACATTTTTGTGGGTACACAAACACTAAAATATATCCTGCGTCGGTTAACATGCATACAAGTTACTACTACAGCTGAAATACGGCTAGGAAAACTGAAAGTAAATGCGAATGGAGATGCTCAGTTGTTTCGGGCAGGCAGAAGTAATGGCAAGTTGCCGCTGAGGCCGATACCGACCGGTTTTGGGAGGGTGGTCTGAAGGCTCTTCGCTACCGGCGAGTTACAGTGAAGGTAATGAGAATATGTGGAGCCTGCTTCGAGGCAAATCTGTAAGGATCGTAGCTTTTAGCGCTCGGTCGAGCTGCTGGCTCCTAATGGGATCTGGCGTGAGTGTGTTATTATTGTACAACTATTATTACTATTACGTCATGCCTATGGTAATTTGAACAATAATCTGTTTTTTATTCCGCATCGTTTAATACTATCTCGGGGCAATTACAAGCGATCGGATCACGGACGCGGCTCACTCCCACGTGCAGTCGTGACCGCCGCGATGTAAGATAAAAGTGTGCATTGTGATGTCATGAGAGGAAGCTGGGGCAGCGCGGGGAGGGGGGAGTTGTTGTTGATATTAGTGAAGCTGCACTTGTCTATCGACCATAGATACAATCAAGGTATTTGGGCGATTTTTTCCCCGTCGGATCGAGTTTTTCGGGTCGAGGTACCCAACTTGTGCAGGCATTGTTTATATATATATGAGCCAGCGCCTCTCCGCCACTTTAACCAAGCCGTCAGTCCACCGGATCTCACATTCTATCAGCTTGCAGATTCTGTGAGCTGTATGTCTACTTGTGATAGATTTCCATGCAGTTCTCACTATGCGACGTAGGGTATAATTGTAAACTTAAGTGTATAATTTATTCACGAGCGAAGCCGAGGCGGTTTGCTGATTATATTATATTTGATATGTAAAGGGGCCAACGAGCGTCAGTATTTTTTTTGATCCACCGATAGCCATCTGCATACTTGAAAAGCAGACCCTGATGATAAAAAAGTAGCTGCATAAATATTAAGCGTGCGGATATTATTGGATGTCCGTAATTACCAATTGGCTCCGATTACTTGTTGGTCACCTCCTACGTCGGGAAAACTTCTGAGCATTTATGTTGGTTTCTATGAATGTCTGCTGTCGTTAACCAGTGAATACAAGTCATTTCCATGGAAGCAATAAATATTATAAGCCTCCGCACGCTACAAACGCTCAAAGCGTTTCAGTAAGACTTCGTACGAGAGTGAGCGTGTTACGATCGGTATTGCAAACAGAATAAACCTTAATCAAGTCATCGGGCAATAAAATGCCTCGAGTTTCCCGTGGCTCTTATAGATTAATGTTACTGTAGGCTTCTGTGTTGATAAAACTTATACAATATCCGATGTTAAGAGGAGTCATAAAATATTAATGAATAAAATTTACTTTATAAAAAGGATCTAGGTAGTTAATGGAGTGTATCGCCACTTCTTGAAAGAAAGAAAGAAACAAACTCATGAAACAGGAAGGACAGAAAGAGCTTTCATTTGCACGAATATGGGTAGTTACAAAATAGGTGTATCCCATGCAATCCGTCTCAGCATGCAAATATCTAATATATGTATAGTGTAATTAAGTCTATTTTAAAAATTAAATAAAAATAAATTTTACGCGTTATTCTTTCCCCAGGATAGAGACACTGTTCTGTGGTTATTTCACTTTAAAATTATCCTTTATGTCAAAATTAGTCACATCTACATAGTAAATATTTATGCCCTCAGTAAATTGTTATTAGGAATAGAATCAGATTCATATTGTTAAGGTCTTCTCGATAATTACTGTTATCATACTTGTTGTTACAATCTTATTTTTAGAATATTTGTTATTAATTGTGTTGTGAAAAAATGTCTAATCTGCAAGTATAAAAATCTGCAAGTGTACAAGTGAGTATCCTTGCATACTTCTACAAGTGTACATGTCGCAGTTGTATTGTATAAGCCACTTTCAAAAAAAGGGCGTCTTGCTTGTAGCGGGCTAACGATTAGCTGGATTTCATAATCCGGCTAATCGTTAAGAGTCATTGAGTCTCTTGATTCCAGGCTGTGATAGTGGTCGATGCAAGTATGGAATTAGGCCAAGTGTTTTGAGTGCAAATACATGGAAACGTGACCACGAAGGCTTAGTCGGGAGCTACGCACGGAGCCCTCGAACCCACCTGGGCATTTTGCTTAAATTTGTAAATCGTTCGGTAGCATTAACTTTTATAGTCAATCGGGCCTTTCCATGTATATCCTTACAGAACTGATCTCATGTTACGACCAGCATACTACTTTAACGAGATAATTATCCTAATACATAAGAAAATTTATATCCGTACTAAAGAGCCTGTTTGTTTGTTTGAACGCGCAAATCTCAGGAACTACTGGCCCAAATTGAATTATTTCCTTTTCTTGAATCGTCCACTTATCCAGGAAGGTCATAGGCATGCATATATGACAAGACGCTTCGAATAGTAGGATCGGAGTTACGGGACAGAAACCGCGGGGCTTAAAAAGTTTAAAGATGCATCTGAAAAACTTCAAACATTCGAAAAGCTGATGCAGGCACCGCACTCACACATAAACATTGAGATTTTCATGGATGTAATCATTTACGTCATAACATAAATATTCTATTAAGTTCATCAGCCGGTGGCCCATTGAGGGGTGGGATGAAAAGGAGGGCAACACATCGGCATAGTAATTATGCTGATGTTCATGGGTAGTACTAGAAAGGCGCCGATTGCTCGTTTGTCCTTCTATACTATAAAAAACACGATAATACCACTGCATTACCATTACTTCCATCATGGTGAAGTTGAAAACTTTCCTATAAATAGCTATATCCATAACAACTAGATAAAATCTGCAAAAAGCAATTAATAATAACTAGAAACGAAGTTATTTTATCTGAGAAGTAATTAATTGTAATATTACGTGTTATTATGTACTATTAGAACTATCGTGGAATATTTGAATACAGTAATTTCCTTATAACTATACGTAGGTTAGATAAGAACCCTTTATAATTGCAGCGGCGTACTTGTATTGCGCCATGATGATACCAAAGAGAAGATGTAGTGTGGGACGGCCTCCTACTCAGTGGACTAGGGACTTCGTTAGTGTGTCGGAGAGAAGCTGGAGGCAAGTGGCTCGTGGCCAGGTATGGCGCCCAATATGGGCCGCATAACGTCCAGCAGTGGACTATTTTAGTATATCCTAGCCCAGTTTTTTTAGACCTGAATTTGTGCTTCGGAAGCCTAGTGAAGCCCAATAACAAAAAAAACCGGATTAAAATCTTACAGGTTCCAGAGAACCGGAAGATTTTAATCCGGTCCCCGAGTTTGTGGATGGAGGCAGCTTATGAACGTGAAAAATGGATCTCTCTGGAGAGGCCTATGTCCAGCAGTATACGGTCTCCTGGCTGCTGATGAAAAAACGCTACTTTTTTAGTTAACACTTCTTCCCTTTAGCTTAGTTCCCATAGCTAGGCAGTATAAAGTTTGCAGAAGATGTACTTCCATCGCCGCTGTAACAACAAATACAAAAAGTCGATTAATTATAAATGTCAATGAATAAAACCCTTATAAACTTTTGTAACCATTATGTGTTGCAATGCTCGTCCTCGTAAACCTATCATAGGTACAGAACCTGTGAGGTGTTAGTACGAATCGCACTTGACTTATTTATATTTGACATTGAAACGATCATACAATCTAGTCGAAGTGCCGTTGATTTATAAAAACACGAGACACACGATCTCATACTGAACTGTCATTCTAAAGAGTTAGCGATACAGGGACATACATTTATGCAAAGTCAACGTTACTCACATTTTAGTTCGTTTTTACAAAACAGATCCTACTTGAAAGATTTTAAATTGTTTTTACAAAGTGTATTTGAAATGTGTACATCTTAGATGCTTACTGTGTATCTTAGTATTCTTGTAAATCAATGCGAAACAAGAGTTGTTTATTAAGCTTACATGTATAAGTCAGGCGGAGAGGAGTTGAGTACTTGTGTACTCACTCGTGAGCGGTAGGCACTAATACACTGTTACGTCATCAAAACTTTTCCGTTTAATAATTTATGCAAGTTTTCTTATGCCCAGAGCAGTGGCATTTAATATCTATTAATAATTCCTTGTTCGATTCAATACATTTTGTATTACTCACTATTGTCAATGTGTTTTGCAACATTATTGTGATAAACATGTTTTTGTTTTATTGAGTGTCATCATTCTCATGTACATATATATAAGACCAGACTCCTCCAAAAACTGTCAACTCCTAGTTCTTGCCGCAAATCACATTGAGAACCTGCTTGAGGAAATATGCACTATTCTCTGAATATTTAAATATTAGCTATTCATTTGCTATAGTCCTAGGGAGAAGAGCCTTGATGTCAGGAGATGTCAAAAAATATGGAATACGAAAACATCGCCATTTTTAAATAAAACTTCTTTACGCACATTTGACTTAAGGAGTAAGCTGGTGAAAACGAGGTGGTGGTGGCTGGTGGTTACGAAAACGAGGCCAACAGAAGTTGAGAGGGAGATATAAGGTAATGAACGTAGAGGGAGAGACAGAGAGTTACGTTTCGTATATTACTATGGGGGCCAGAGAATGGTGCGTAAGGTAAAAACCGTTTTTTTTTATAGAATAGGGGGTAAACGAGAAATCGGAGCATTTTTTTACGACTACTGACGTCCATAAACATCCACATAATTACTGTGCCGATGAGTTGCCCTCCTCCCTCCCCCAATGGGCCACCGGCTACTCACATACCACACGATACGCGTCACTGAAGCTGTAACTTTACGACGGTATTGTGAGCGAGAGGTACCTCCCCGGTCGTGCCGGCCCAATTCCATTGCATAGGGAGATGGATTGTCATACACTATGCATGGCATTACTAGATGGAATATTATAGTGCAGTGTGAGCTCAGGAACTCTCCAGATGTATTACTTCAGTTTTTTCAAGGAACATCTTTCGGGCACCGGATCTTTTTATAGAATGAGGGGGCAAACGAGTAATCGGCTCTTTTGATGACTACCGACGCCCATGGACATTCGCATGATTGATACGTAGATGCGTGCGACAGGAGGGCTACCGTCGTACCTCCACCTCCAACATAGGCTACTCACAAACCGCACGAAACGGGACAGCGACGCCGTCACTTCACGCCGGTATCAAATCAGCAAGAGGTACTTCCCCGGTCATGGCTGCCGAATTCCGTTGCATAGGAGGATGCAATGTCAAGCAAAATGCATGGCACTACCTCATCCTTGGCAGCTTGGGACTACCTCTTCGTAAATAACATAAGAATGATGCTATGTTTAACAGGAAGGGCGGCTCACGTTGAAATGTTTGATCAGTCCGTGGATCTGGGACGGAGATTAGCGAGACAGCGACACAAACTGTTTAGACTTCAGCTTCTGCTAATGCCAGGTTGTCATAACGCTGAGCAATATCCGTGCTGGATTAACATTACGTTTTAACAAGCAAGTCTTGTAATAGCAAAGGAGAGCGCCATCTGCTTGCAAATGATTTTCCGTAACAAAGATTACAATAATAGGATGTTAGGTCACAGATTACTTAGACGCTAGGAGATTGTGTAATATTGCTTTTGGGAATGCAAACTGCACACTTCACAATGTTTTTCTTTCGTCAAAATTGGAAGCGCGAAGCTAAGTAGTCGACCCCGATTGCTTTTCGCTCACGCACTTGAATAACCGTTTTTAGGAACTGTGATCAAATCCTATCGCACGTACGGATATCATAAGGTCTCTCTGTACTAACTTTCACTTTGTGGCGGTGTCATGGACGAGAGATATCATCCCGGTTGTGCCAGCCCGATTCGGATGCAATGCAGCATGGTACAATCTCTAAATAAAGCTATGACAGCTCCTATACATATTATAAAACAAGGTCCCGGAAAAGGTGTCTGTTCGTGATCGATTTTCGTAGAACCTCCTGAACCAATTTTCTAGCGGTTTTCACCCATAGATAGAGCGATTCCCGAGGTTCTAGTATACTCATTAATCACCAGTGAAGCCGAGGCACTTCTCTCGTTTACAGAAAAGAAACAATCTCGGTCAGAATGACAAGAATGAGGAGACAAAATAACCCGCTGAAATGTTACGGCTTGTTGTTGCCTTCCCAGAAGTAGGTCCAAAAAAACACACCTAACACTTAAACGTGATGCTGAAATGATTCCGGAAGACACTTAGATACGCTAATGTAAGTTTATCCAAATACAGCAATTAAAAAACACGTGACCTCACACGAAACCCATTACCGGAGTGTAATTACTCGAACAATTAAAAGATTTTCTATCTCGTTGTGTATTTCTTTGTCATATTTTGCGGTTCTATTCTGTGCTGTATTTGTGTAGGAACACCTTTGTTTTTACCATTAATTACCTTGGATCCTTCATCAGTATGACATACTTATCGGTGGCGTGGGGGAACGTTATTTTTGCGCCATCACCAGCTCCTGTATGGGTGTCGATGGTGCGTGGGAACCGCAACACATTAAAGTGCCGAACACCTACTAAGACCACCGTTACTGTCATCAGTGCCGTCTACGGTGTGGTGCTTCGAATCTATAGCCGGCCTAACTTTCACGACTAATAAGTCCCCTAAGGGACCAACTGGGCAACCCCACCAACTTCGGGACAGTGCAATGGGGTGAGGTTCCCGTTTCCACCCTTTTCCGCATACGCAAAAGCACGTCCTCATCCTGCTGTTTAGTTTCTTAGAAGACACAAAAGGTAAAAAGAGCAGCCCCTCGGTTCAGTTGGCTTTACCCAAGGTGTCCGCGTTCACCTCGGGCTACAAAGCCCCACCGCTATAACTAGGCTTGAACCATGGTGGGGATCAGTTTTTTTTCTATACCTGAACTTATGCTGTGGAAGCGAAGAGAAGCCCATAGCAGCTTCATCAGTGTGCATTTGGTGGGGATCAGTATGACATACTAACAGCTTGAAAATGAATTACTATTCCTTACCCCTGGTGAAGGAGCGGATATCAATGGGCGTTGGTAGTCGCCAAATAGGCTTCAATTGCTCGTTTCTTATCTTGTACTATAAAAAGTGTAATGAATAAAATCACAACTTTATTATTCTATTCTCGGTAAAAGATAAAACTTCTGTGAGGAAAATAGTTTTTTTACACTCCTAAAACATGGTCTCCATTTCACAACGAAATTAAATTTAAATTAAAAAAAAAACTGATTTTATAAAGGAAAATAACTATCTCGACTAGATTGTATTTTCATTATTTTAGAGCCATTCAGATAAGATGATTATGCACTCGTTATGATGCACTTGTAATATAATTAAAAATTGACCTGTAATTTTGGTCAGTCGTGCAAAATATCAAAGCAAATTATTTTTGAATATTATTACGCTTCTGAATTGTAACTTCCGCTGATTTATACTACCTTGTAACATGGATTTCATGATCAGAATTTTATCGAAGTTTAGGTTAGAGCATAATAAGTAACCGCAACGAAATAGTTTATAATAATGAGCAAAAAATGTTTAATATCAGTGCGCTGTTTAATCAAATGCGGTATGAATTTGATTTTCCGAAATGATGTAATGCGACCTTCAACTTTTTTCTAACCTTACTCAAGAATATGAGCCAAAAATTGTGTAAAAATATAATTTATTTGTCAGTGGCATTTTTATTCATGCCAGTGCATAACTATATCTGCATTTTCGGAGAAAAAAGACTTGAGAAAACTCTAGTTCTTGTACAGATTTTTTTCTTTTAAATACACTCGATAAAACATATTTATCATATCTACTACGATCATACTAAAACGAGCCACGCTGAGCCTCAGCGCTGAGCTATGAGCGCTGAGCTATGAGCGCTGACGGTGAGCGTGAGACCAAAATCAGCCTAAGGGGTATAAATAAGTCCACTATCATTTGTCCTCATTACAAATATCGGAATCAATTATAAAAATGGATAAAAATGTTATATTATACCTTAGTAAGGTTAGATTTTTTTTGTCCGGTGACAATTGTTTTTACCTGCCCAGTAAAAGAAGACCGTCTCCGTGCATTAGCCGGTCCGGGATGGATACGAGTATCAGGAGATCGGTCGTCTTGGCGTTCATTGAAAGAGGCCTCTGTCCAGCAGTGGACCGATAAGGGCTGATAATGACGACGATGATGACCAGTAAAAATTTACATTACATTGTGTCTGATTTTAGAAAATTGAGTTTCCACTAAGCCACAGTTTTTAGGTACCAGAAATTTTGTCGATAAGTTCTTTATGCACACCTATTTACAGCAGCGCGCTTATTTTTCCCGACATAATCAACTATAGCAATTTTTACATTTTGATATAAGCTGATTAGGGTGAACATTGATTACAAATAAGAAAACTGTGTTGGGACTTAAAAGACAAATAAAAATTTAAGCTCGTCCTCGTGTAGGGCATCCATTCTTGTACAAATATTCATTTATAGAATTGAATCAAAGACAAAACTAAAAACAAGAGAACAAACAATATGAAAAGGCAATTGACAAATCGTTAAAATTATAACGCCCGTTAAAATATTCATATTGCAAGTAAGAGTGAAATTGTTGCGCAAGAACTCAACAAAGTCACTTCGGTTTTTTTGCGTTGACCAAATGTAAAAAAATGGTATTGAAAAGGACAGTGTTGTTTACAGACCTGTTGTAAACTACATTTTTTTAATTAAAAAATTAACTTACAATAGAGGTATATTTGTGCACAATAGATTTCATTAGAAAGTACGAGGCCTATATTGTTTTAAGAGGCTTATATCTCTCTCTTTTTTTTGTGTATATTTTTGGAGCAAATGTTGTTTAATGGTTCTCACAGAATCAGCGTTTACCTACCCACATTTGAACTGTATACCATATGCTAATATATAGGTTCTTAAGACTAAATTAAAGTTACAATAAAACTACTTTTACGGATTCTATCGCGATTTATTTAACTAGCAACCATAGTCACGGGTGGACTTGTCTGACATGGTTGCTGTAAATCTTTTGAAACGTAGGGCTAGTTAGATAATAAAATAAACAGCGAATGAATCCGTAAAAGTAGTCTTATTGTAATGAGGAACAATCGCGGAAACTTAAGACATCAATATCCATTCAAGTGGTAAGAACTTGAATCAAAATTGGTGTAGCCGTTATTAGTTCTAATTCTTAGTTTCGCTACGATTAAAAGAATAGTTTTGTTTACTTTAATTTAATAACCAATCAATAAAAATGAACACAAAATTATTTAGTACGTACCTTCTATATTGCATACCTAAACAATTGTTTCTAGAATGTGACATAATATACAATTTTAAATTTATCTATCTCGTGATTTTTGTTGCTTAGATATAATTGTATTAATCGAAATATAGATATAGATTAATTCAACATAAATTTAGTTACAATTCAGTATGTATATAAAAATACTGGGGCGGCTTCGAACAAACTGATATGAATGACTAAACAGGTAAATATTGTTCCTTCTTAATTCTGCCGCTTGTCATAAAAGTGCATGCAACAATAAGACTCATCCCAAATGATACCGAAAGTGAAGAAACAATAAAAGAATAAAAGTTGGTAGCCAAGTTTACACTTCAACTTTCTCGTTTCTTAGAATATTTTTTGTACTACACGTGTCATATTGTACAATGTCTTTGTTTCGGCGCCATTTTGTATTTTAAAAAGTGAAACTCATTGTCACTTTTAGGATTCCTTCGATATTTTGTTTCCGTACTCCGCCTCGATTTTGTTCTATTTGAATAATCTACGCCATCGTTACAGACGCAACTGACGAATAAAAAGTATTTCTAATTAACAACAGTGAAATTTTCATAAATTAACTTAATTTATTGTAATAAAACTACACAAAGATTTAGTACTTTATAATCCCGACGTTTCTTATACAGCGATAGACATTCTGATGTGATAAATTATTAGTTGTCCGAATTAATGTAGAAACACAACCAACAATCTTTTTATTTTTGTGTATACATAAGTTCATTACTTCTTGTCAATTTGTATATGTCTGGTTGTCAGTATGTGGAGTACTATCACTTCAAGATGAATATAAGTAATGAAGTGTGCATAATTACAGCATACGATAATTTACAATGGGTTTATAGTGAATTCATTAAGGATTTGGTTGGTGTTAACTTTTTCTTATATGTTCTTAAAACGGAACACTCATAGGATTTTGTTGTCCGTCAATCTGTCTGTTCGTGCGTGTCTGTCTGTCTGTATTTATCTAAATATTTTTTCTCGGGAACACTTGATATGATGTGACTGAAATTCGCGTTAAATAGTAAGGTGTTTTTTGATTAGAATTTAGAACGGACAGACGTTGGTCACTTAAATCGAGAATTGGTAAATTATATCACAATAAAAACCATTACAAAATGATGCCTACCAAGGTTCATTGCAAAATGAGTGCAGGCGCCGACATGGGAACAAAGGAGCAGTCGGAATCTGTCAACGAATACCGACGCCCATGAACATCAACATAATTATGCCGGTGCGTTGCCCTCCTTCTCACCTCCAAATGGGTCAATAAATTTGCCAATTTGATTAATCTGATTAGCTTATACTTACCATATAACTTAAATGATAAAATTTGTGGCGTACTTACTATCCGTCCGTGTGTCTCAAATATGCACTTTCGACACAAGCTGTAAGGCAATGAAAGCAACAATATTCATACAAGTAATGAATTTCCTCGGCTAAATGTCGAAAGGGTGACCCGTGTTGGGCAACTAATTCCTCCATGTCATTCAATAGGCGTGCCGAGCAGTTCGTCGGCAACTCCCTGCTGCAAATGTCGCTTAGCTGATAGATAATGAGGTGCATACTTCTATACAATTAACGGTATCTACACAAGTAATGGTAACTGCAGCGAATCTATATCCGTACCTAAGTTGGATTTTGTAATAGGTCATGCCATTTCCTTAAAATTTTATTATGATTGCTCCAAGCTGCCGGTAGTGTTGAGTGCAGCTTTATCGAGTACTATTAGCCACGTCGGGTGGCGGTCTAGGTGAGATTGTGGTCCACAGGGGACATACCCCCCCCCCTCCTCCTTTTCCGCAGATGGGAATGATGCATCCCGATAGTTACTTAAGATTAGCTAAAGTAACTATTATTATTTTAGGCGAGGGGACCGGGCCCCACACCTTCCCTCTCTAAGGATGGGGGCAGCTCACGCGCGGTATCTAAATATGGCCTTTCGTTATCGCGGGGTCTGGAGTAGGTGGAGTCTGAGCTATCATGACTGAGGGAAGATAATAATAATATCTATAATATAATAATATCTGTGGACTTATCACGCCACGTTAGCCCAGTCCTGTGGTAAGTACCGCGATGACTTGTGTTACAACAAAAATTTTATACATTTAAGATTTTTATTATAGAAACCTAGACGGGATTAGAACCCGACCTCTGGCGTAAAATGCGGTCTAACCGCGACGTTACCAACTGAACCAGCCGGTCGTTTAAGTAATGCTATACAGAATTGCAGCCGAATACGACACGAACCGGTACGTCCTTCTCTCTCACATGGTATTGCTTTTCAAAGGGGTTTTAGTAGTCTATGAGGGGAGGGGATATCGAAAATGTATCATCATCATCATTTTCAGCCCTTATCGGTTCACTGCTGGACATGGGCCTCTTTCAATGAACGCAAAGACGGCTGATATCCTGCTACTCGCATCCATACCGGACCGGCTACTGCACGGAGATCGTCTTCCCACCTGGTGAACGGTCGACCAACACTTCTTTTTCCTAAACGCGGTTCCACTCCAGAACCGTACTGGCCCAGCTGCCATCTGTTCTTCTGAGCCTGTGACCAGCCCATTGCCACTTCAGCGAGCGTATTCGTCGCGTGATATCGGATACATCATTTGTCTGTCTTATGACTTCTTTACGAACTTTGTCGGAGAGAGAAACACCTAACACAGCACGTTCAATAGGCCGTTGAGCTACCGCAAACTTGTGGACCAGTCCTAAATTAAGAGGCATGGCCAGAAATGTATAGAAAATAAATTATAAGGTACTCATTAGTCTCTGCCTTCATTTAGAAAATGGTAACTCAGCCCGGAATAACCCTGTGTCCCGGACTCATCTTTGGATACCCAGATGACTCTGGGTATCCAAAGATAAGTCCTACACTAGTTTGGTTCTCCCAGGGCTGACTGCTGGGGCCCTTAGTAGTTAGACACGGAAACACCAAAATATTTTAAAAAGTATATGAAACAGACCAGCCACAATTTGTTAAATCCTACATTGTAATTTCCCTGTCATTCTTTTTGTTATTGCCAATCGTAAAATAGCAAGTTTTTTTTATTTCTCAGTAAACTAAAAATATTTGTCACTGTGATTTTTTTAAAACAACGAGGCAAAAAAACCGATGATTATGTTTGAGCCTCTTTTTTATTTTTACAAAGGTTGCGTTTAAACTTTTATTGGTGCAAAAAGTGAAGTCGATTTTACGAGTTAGACAGACCTTTGCTATGCAAATGTAACAACAGCTCAGAACACATGCAAGTCTGCATTTAACACGTTTTTTTGTATGATAATCTATTTTGGCATTGCTCTTGTTTGTTTAGCAACAAAAAAATGTTGCTTCAACAAATGATTGTACAATTGTGTCGGTATATGATGGTCATGTGAATGCGTCTCATTTTGGGTTCGATTTTTGATGCTAATTTACTAAGAACTGTAAAATAAAGTAACGAGTTGAACCTGAGGATAGCATTTATCTTCTTATGTTAATAATAATTATATATGTGCTTTTTACATGTCACTCAGTCAAAACTGACACGTTGTTTCCATGTCAGCTTATCTTAAAAAGATACGTACCACAATTTAAATTTGTCGCAAATGACAGATATGTAGGTTCTTTATAGTATAGGAGGGCCGAAACATCGCAGCCCTTACATGACTTCCGCCGCCCACAGACATCTGTGTAATTGGTAAATGTTATGCAGGCCATGAGACATATAATATTGTATGTGTGATTATCAATCATCGGGTGGTGTACCTCATTTGCGTCATCTACAATGAAAAAAAGCAAAGTGTTCCGGTACAAAAGCCACGAAAATATTTTGTGAATATTTTTCACTTCAGTTGTGTTAATAATTGCTGTAATAATTCTGATGGTAGCAATAAATTTTGTGTGCGAAAAACATTTAATGGGTATTGTTTTCCAAATATTAAAATTCTTCGCGTTTAAGTTTTCATTGTTTTGGCAACCGGTTATTTTCATGTCAAAATCTGAACCGGATGGTAAAATTAAGTTTAGAGAAGTATGTTTATACTGGCCATCCCCCCTGGCTTCGTTCGTGAATGACCATATTACTAGTTTAAGAAATAAAATGTAGCTATGTACTCTCCTAAAAACTCCTCTAGCTTTAAAGAAAAAGAAATCATACATTAAGATGACCCTTTATAAACGAAAAGACGGATAGAGGGACATTAATTTCAAAATGGATCTTAGATGTTACGATGGTAAAAATAGCACGTGAAGTAACATAAATTAAATGAAAATATTTTCATGGCATATCTATATTTGTAGCAAACCCGTTCAGAAGGTTCTGTGAGAAAAAGATTACACATACATACACACGTACACCTCGCATTTCATTACTCCTCATTTCAAATATCAATAACCATAAAAAACAATTTTTCAAAATTTCTCTCTCAGGGAAGAGTAAAAATAACAATTTTAAAATTTTGGATATAATTTTAATGTACATTATACAGAAAACAAAAATAAAATTACTTCATAATAATCGCAATTACAAAATATAATAAGAACATTTGAAACAGAATTTCGGTGAAAAACTACAATTATTACAAACGACTACAGACCTTAGGCACATAATCATAAGAAACACTGAAATTGAACAAACGTGAGAATATTTACGTTGAAACACGTAACAACAGTAGTCCTAAATGATAACAATGGAAATCGCAATAACTCATATATTAATCTCGTGTCACGACGATGGACCATTGGAGCCCCTCCAAGAGAGGTGGAAGGGAGGGCAACAAATGACAATTATAATGCCAATGTCTATGGGCGTCGGCGACCGTGAAGTCTCCGATTCTCTTTCGATTCGCTCTCCCTATGAAACCATCTCCGACACTACACTGACGATAGTTGAGTAGTTTCGTCCCCTGAGGTTCAGTAACTTGTATATATTATTTTAATTAATATTCGACATTTCTATCGCGACGGAATATTTTAAAAGTCAATTTTTTTTTAAATCAGTATATATGGAATACATATTTGCTTCACTGATTTTATCATCCACTCAGACTCCATGATATCGATCAGGTAACTGATCGATATCATGGAGTGGTGTGAGTGGTGAAGAGGAGTGGTGAAGAGAATGTGACAGTTGTGAAATCTCCTCTAAGACAGGGACCAACATGGTGACCTGTTGGAACATATCAAGGATACCTCTCCTTATTATGCGGTCGTGACGTTTGTGTAAACGCATTATAATAGACATTCGTATAGTTTAGTTTTAGAGGAATTATGAGGAGTATATAGTATATAGTATTCGCGTTACCTGGGAAATCCTCTTTGAACTGATTTCCCCTACTGGGTCAACGAAGTTAAAATGATTAACAGAAATTTTCTGTCTTGTTTGTGCATTTGAGCGCACCTCCACGCTAAACTACTAAATATGTTCTTTTAGTATAGGGGGCAAACGACATACAAACCAGAGACTACATTTGTCATGCCTTGCCTTCCTTATCTACTCTCTACCAGTGGGCCACCGGCTACTCATAAATCGCTGTTGAAAAATATGATAGCTTGACGGCGGTACCATGTGAGCGAGAGGTACCCCCGTGATCGTGCCGGCCTAAATCTGTAACGTACCTCCTGCTAAACTGTGATGTAATTGAAAACGATTTTAACATTTATGTTGCCATTGGTTAAACTTTAAAAAAATCGCGTTAGATCTCGCCAATAGTAAATATTTCTTTTCCAGTTTTGTAGAAAAATCTAGTACACAAGTTTAACATATCATTTTATTAAAAAATCAAAACGGTCGTGCTAACATATAAAAGGAACCTAGGAGAACTCTTAACGACGGCGGATGCCACCGAGGACAAGCAGAAAACTGTGCAAAAGTGAACGGAGCAGAATTAACCAAGTCCATTGTTCAATTATCTATGTACCATACGTTGAAAGGTCGAAGCACGAACCGCTTACGTAATGTTGGGGTCCCGTACACAAGGAGCACGGAAATAATAATACTAATGATGTCGTCCTAGCCGAATTACGGACAATTACAAGTGCGCAGGACACGAAAGGAGTGCCCTAGTGCCTGCTAGTGCGCTCCGTGTTCCCTCATTCTCCTATTCCGGTGGGGCGGCAATCCGACACGACCGGAGAAATCAGGCGCAGGACCGCTTAACGTGTTCTCTGCGGCACGAGAGTTTCACACCGCCAACTTCCTGATTTCAGAGGACAATTGTGAAATCCCAATAACACTTTGCACCTGGGCTGGGCTTTAGCCCGGAACCTCAGATCTGTAACCACGTACTGCATGTTCAACCTGCTTACTAATATACCACGAGGCAGTCACGAAAATAATAATTAAAGATGGCTCGGTTCAACGGCGAACCGTAAAGGCCGGCGATGATGATGAAAGTGTACACGCACAAAAGTGTATCAGCGTATTCCCTTTACTGGCTGTGCTGCTCGCTCCCACGATACCGCCGCAAAGTGAGAGAGCGTTGAAAACTATTTTGTGATAAATGTTACTGGCAGTGACGTATACATTTCAATCCTTTTAAAACAAAATGTATTAACCTTTTCAATGTTACGAGATTAGTTACTTTGATAAGCTATGCGAAGCTGTGCATAAAAAAGTTACAAAAACTATTTTACTGACGTTATAAAAATACGTAAACACAATTCAAGTGTGTCCTGTTTTTTTTTCGGGGTCCATATTTCGTTAAGAAAAACACAAGCCCTTTTTGCTAGCGGTCCTGTCGCCCGTACCAGTTCATCTTTAGGAAGAGTTAGTGCCAAGCTGCATGGGAGGAGACAGTGCCATGCATAGTGCAAGGAGGGCAATGTATCGCCATAGTAATTATGTGGATGCCCATGAGCGTCGGTAGTCGTAAAAAGACTCCGACGGCTCGTTTGCCCCCTATTATATATATAAAAAAAAAGTATTTTTATCTCATAAAATATATCTGTGTGTTTGGCGTGTGAACTTAGAGAGAGGCCGAATTGCGGTCGAAAGGGGATCGATACTACCGTCTCCTTTCGTGTGGTTTGTGACATTCCAGTGACCATTAGAGGTGAGAAGATATCGACACCTATGCGTGTATGCAATTGTGTGGATGTTCATGGCTGTCGTTAGTCAAAGGGCTCCAACTGCTTGTTGGCTCTGTTATATTATAAAAATAAACACTGTTGAGCAGTTGGGCTTTACCGGAATGCCCTCTATTTATGTCTTTTTTAAATCATCACAATCTTGTACTAGACCCTCGCTGTCATTTTTATAGTATTGGGGGACAAACGAGTTTTTTTTTTCAAAGCCTTTGAGAGACTATTTTATTAAACCGCTGCGTTGCCCTCCTTTTTACCTCTCACCCCAATGGGCCACCGGCTACTCACAAACCGCACGGGACGCGACACTGAGGATGCCATTTTACGGCGGTATCAAGTGAGTGAGAAGTACCTCCCCGGTCGTGCCGGCCCAATTCCGTTGCAAAAGAGGATGTAGTGTCATGCACCATGCATGGCATGTCATGGTCTGCCCTATCTTTCGATTACATTAATTGCCAACCTCCCTCAGTCACGCTGTGTCGATTGTACAAAAGCTTCGTAAGTCAAGGCCGCAGTCTACCTGAAAGCTTATGAATAGTTGTGGCGGGATGTGAAGCAAAGGCCAATGAAAAAATCACGCGAGACGATGGTCTGGCTTGAGCGTTACTACAGGTATTTGACGAGATGACGTCACGCTCTTGTTGGTCGTACAAGGTGAATGGCGACGTGACGACCTTAACTGACACTTGATGTCAGATCATCTTAGAAAGGGAATGAGACACTTCAGAATGTCATGAAATGGTTTGCATCAATCATCTAAACATTTTTATAAACGACACCGGTTCAGCGTCGGGCAAACACTAAGTCGCACTTAGTGGCCGGTGTCAGAGAACATCTTATTATTAGATATTAGAGACAATATTATAATAGCGATAACATTGCGTAGATAAATGAGTAATGTCCAATTAATTCAAGATGGATGAACTTATTTGAGAGATTAATAAGAAACATAATTCTTTTCGTGCTTTTAAAAGTGCTCATCGTTCAGAAATGTGATGTGTATCTAAGCTGTATATAGCAATGTTTGCGAGTAAAATAACGACAGCAACGACACATATTCACGCCAGCTCCCAAATGTGATGTGTATCTAAGCAGTATATAGCAATGTTTGCGAGTAAAATAACGACAGCAACGACACATATTCACGCCAGCTCCCAAAAGTGAGGTGTATCTAAGCAGTATATAGCAATGATTGGTGAGTTAAATAACGACAGCAATGACACATATCCACGCCAGCTCCCAAATGTGATGTGTATCTAAGCTGTATATAGCAATGATTGGTGAGTAAAATAACGACAGCAACGACACATATTCACGCCAGCTCCCAAATGTGATGTGTATCTAAGCAGTATATTGCAATGATTGGTGAGTAAAATAACGACAGCAACAACACATATTCACGCCAGCTCCCAAATGTGATGTGTATCTAAGCAGTATATAGCAATGATTGGTGAGTAAAATAACGACAGCAACGACACATATTCACGCCAGCTCCCAAATGGAATAACGCTCGCAATGAATATAATTTCGCAAATTCGGTATGCGTTGTCTTTGTACTGCTCCTATTTTCTACAGATTAAATTAGTTGCCGGTCCAAAGATAGATTTTGTCTCCCTCATGTGCTCATAGCGGCTTATGGGCCATAGCGGTTACCGCTGTCCATTCTGGCGACAATGAGGCTGCTAAGATTTGGTACGAACTTGGATCAAGCTGGATTATAAATGCTGAGAGCAGTTCACATCGGTGGACGATGGACCAAGACCATTATTCAAAATTAGGTCAATTTTTTACTATAATTGTTAGACAATTAAAACTTAGCAAACAAAACAAAAGACTCGATATGCATTACGCATCTCTACGTGGTCCAGCGAATGTCACGTACACGAGATAAGTCTCGGATTTTATCATACTTTTTATTTGCGCCAATTTGAATCTAAATCACAATGCGCTAGAGTATCTTTTGCTTTGTTCGATTGTCGGTTAAAAAAAGGCAGAGGGAAGTACATGTGGTATTACAGATAAGTCGGCAGGTCAATGGGTAAACTAAAATGCACATTCTCCCTTCAAATGCAGACCTTCAGTTTAATGTCAGAAATATGATTACAGTCTACCTGAGTTGTTTTGTTTTAATATATTTTTAGCTGGCGCTTATCATCTTTGTAAATGCCTACTTAGACTAGCCAGTATAGATAGGCATTGCATCTATAAAATTTTACTGGCATTAAAGAGATTAGACCAAGTAAGTAAGTATCTATAGATTTATAGAAATTATTTTACTAGTCCTGTTAATATTATAAAATATGGCTGCCTCGTGGTCTAGTGGTGAGCATGTTCTACCACGGTTGTGAGGAAATGGTCCGGGGTCGGACCGAAGTGTTATTGAGGTTATTCAATTTTTATAACAGTTCGAAGTCTAGAAGTTGGCGGAGAGCACGTTAAGCCATCGGTCCTGCGCCTGATTTGTCCCCGGTCTTGTTGGATTGCAGTCCCATCGGAATTGGAGATGAGGAAACAGGGAGTGCACTTGTACCTGTGCACACACTTTTGTCCTGCGTAGTTGGCTAGTCCGAAAGTAGGATGACCGAAATTCGGCTAGGACGACATCGTTATTATTGCGGTTACTATTAATATTATTTGTAAATATGTATGTTTGTTATGCTTTTACGCGAAATACTTTTGGACGAATTTGGAAGGATCTTGGTGCAGATATAGATTACAGCTTGGAATTGTATATAATATTACCCCGGGAAAAATGTATGGTTTCCTTTGCGACAGATTTTACGAGAGCGATGCAGCGGGGCACAGCTAGCTATAGATAATTGGAAGCTAATTCTGTGTTGCTGCCTAAGGAAGTCATACTCAGTGCTCGAGTAGGCAGTGAATCTGTTGAATCTGTTGATCATTATCTCGGTATTCTTAAGACTCAGGACGCGAGTGTCTCGTGGCCGACACCTTCTGCTCTTCAGGGTAGAATTAGCAAACTAGCATTCGGGGGCCCTCAATGCTCGTTTGTCCTCCTGTACGGGTATCTGTCGCCGACCGATACCCATAAACATTACTATGCATATGTGGATAATCTTCCTCCCCCCTCGAGTAGTGAAAAACCATGACTAATAGGACCGGAGCTACGCGGGTGAGACCGCGGGATGACACCACATATCCGACTCTCTGTTACTTTCCTCATCCCCTATAATGGACCACCGTCTACTCACAAACCGCACGAAACGCGACAGCGATGCCGTCTCTTTTCGGCGGTATCGTGTGTACGTGAGGTACCTCTCATGTTGTTCCGGCCCAATTCCTCTGAAATACAGCATAGCACCACCTCTTACTAATTGTTTCTAGTTACCTACGTTTTGTGCTTCTGAGGTAATGAATAAGGGGACAACGCATTTTGATAACCTCTACTTGTGCAAGTTTTACTGTTTAAATTTCTCCGACCGAAAAGTCTCCGACCCTAGTTAATCATCACCATTGTTATCACCTGGATGCCGTCCACCGCTAGACGTAGGCCGTAGCTAATGTCCCTATGCTACAAAGAAGTCATGGCTCAACCAACTCAGCTAAAAATAGGCTCCTCGCAGCAGTGAAGGGACAATAACAAGGATTATGATGACCTCAATCGGTCAAGTTACATGAGCACAAACAATTGCCTACAAGGACTATAGATATATAGTCATGTACACGTAGACGTGTGTGTGCATACACGTGTGTGTGCGCCTGACGCGTGCATGTGTACGACTGGAGCTTCACGGGTGACTAGATAATTGCCCATACCTTAGATAAAGCCGGCTACACCTTTAATTATAGGTTGGCAAGACTTAGGCATGCCTACAATACCTATACAAAACCTAAGTTTGAATACATGAATCATTGGATTTGTAAGTATTTGTAGTTCCCAGTCAGTAAGGTTTCGCAGTGGAGACCACTAATGTTAGAAGAGGTTAGGGGCCGATTTCACGGGTTCTGACTAAAACTCAGTGAATTATAAAGTTACTTATGAGTCAAATAAATTACGAGTTTATTTTCACAGGTTCTGCTTACAAATACGGCTTGGGTCCACCGCCGCTAATGTCTCGACGGCATCGACAACTTCGATAGGTGGAGCCCGAAGGAAAAGCAAAGTGTCTTGGGACCCGCAACGATTTTAATCAGAATATAATAGTAGGAGAAGGAATGTCTAATTTCTTTTGCTAATGAAATCGTGAGATTCCTAATGATCCAGTTAGAGGTAACTGAAGGAACATGATTACTAGTTTATCACCCTATGAGAAGACATATATTTACGCCAGTACCCTAAGAAGGTTAGGCTCCCTATGGGACCGAGTGCTGCCTGTCTCAATCCCTACATATTTGACCTATTTCCTCCATATTCATTATTCTCGTCATATCTACAAATTTACAAGAGGTAGCCATGCTGCACAGGATAAGGTAGTACCACGCGTGGTGCATGACACTGCGTCCTCCTATGCAACGGATTTGGGCCGGCACGACCGGGGGGTACCTCTCGCTCACATAACACCACCGGAAAGTCACAGAGAACGTCCCCTGGCGTATTCCTCACTCAGGGACCGTGACACGTCACGGTCACAAGCTGCTTGCGACTCCCCGCGATCTTGACCTGGACATCAGTCATAGCGGGTCCGTTCAATACTGCACATTCCGGTGCGGGGCCGTCACTTCAGAACCTTTCTTCTTCCCCGGTTTTCCGTTCGGCGAGTAGCTCGCTAAGTGTTACCCTAGAGAACGAGGATGGGCTAGTACCGACCTAGCAAATGAACTTCTTGCAGCCTTTCACTAATAACGTATCGAGTTCATTACAATCCTCAAGGTGGTTTGGGTCATTATTAAAAAAAAAGAACTAAAAATTACTGGGTTTTTTTTACATCAACCGGTTATAATAATTTTATTACAGGTTAATTGCACTAACGTAAAAACTTTGATTAGAAATGAATCATTAGATATTCCCAGCTAATATTAATGTTATCCGGTTTTTTAAATTATAATAATACAAACATGTTCATTTTCACGATCTAGTTTTGTTCTATCAATAACACTTTAGTTATTATATTCCTCTTCCAGAAGTCTATTTAATCTAAGATTCCGTACGCCTCGAGCGATTTTAGTGAAATATTCCTATTCTCACGTTTAAGTTTTTAAAATTTTTCAATTGTATTTGGGAACATTCCAACAAAAGTCTTTTCTTCTTTCGTTATTAAGGATCCCTATTTTATGAAATCGGTTGAAACCACGTCTTTCTCTATTCCACGTCCACGGTGAGCGAAAGGTAAGCCCCAGTAGTGTTGGACCAATTCGGTTTCAATGCAGCATAGCACCTCTTACTAAGTTAGTAGGCGGTAGAAACCAATAAATGAAATTTATAGTCTTCTCTGTGTTGTCCATTTACATTGCCATTTCGGTACACAGTCGTAGACACTTGCTACTTGAGTAATGTATAATGAAATATATCTGTATTTAGAAGGCACGGTGTAGGAGCGTTATTCGTCTTAATTTCTGTTATTGTATTGACGATCATTCGTTATTTCCTGCACTAAACACAAAATACGCAAAAGAAAAACAAATTTACATAGCTAATGCACAGAGAAAATGGAAAACATGAAAGAAACAAAGGTTATATACAATTAAAGATTAACAAAAACAATAAAAAAAAAACATAATTTATAAATTTAAATAAAGAAAAAGGAAACAACGTAAAGCTAAAAAGGAACAAGAAACAAGAATGTTTAGGAAGAATTTGTGTGTACAAGTTTAATTTATTTATAGCGTGCTAGGCAAGCGAGCAGTTGGGCCATCTGTGGGTAAATGATCACCGACGCCCACATCCATCCGCGACCCCAGAGGTCTCCCAGATACGTTGCCGCCCTCTTAGAGACAAACAGTCTCAGTTTTTGAAGACCCCCAAGTCCGGTTCAGCATAGGTCCGGAAATACTGCAAGGGGGAGCTGAGTCCACAAAGAATTAGTGCGTGGGAAAAAATTGCAAAATAAAAAAAACGCGAAACTGCCGATCCGGAACTATATATCTCCTTGATTCACCGATGATTGGCCCGGCATAGAACATGACTATGTCGTGTTAAACATTGACCGAGTACGTTCTGTCTGTTTAGATAATTGTGATATTTAAAGCAAGCATGAGAATTAAATCAAGGTTGTAATGTTCGTGAGAAGTGTTTTTGTAGAAATTGTTATTAACATTTATAACAAGCATTGAAGGTAAGATCCGTAATTTTATGTTCAATTTTATGACATTATTACTTTTTATTTAAGTAATAATAACATATACATTTTCGTAGCAAACTTGCAGTACGTCTTGGTGACTATTGACACATATAAACTGGAAATTGAAAGTTGATGCGGTGGTCCAAATGGCCACCGGAAAAAAATGCACGAAGCGCTACATAACTGCTTTCATTTAACTCCAGTAAGCGGTTTGTTAGCAGCCGGTGGTTCATTGAGAGAATGAGCTGCAGGTGTGCACCTGCTTAAGTGGATAATAATATGGGCGTCAGTTGTCGTCGAGCAGCTTCGATTGGTCCGTTGTCCAAAAATCCAAAAAAACCTTTGATAACTGCTCGTTTGCCCTGAATAAAAATGCCCTTTTTAAATCTAATTAAGGAATCTATAAGAGGGCTTAGCTGCCGCGGGTAGCCAGCCTCCTCTTGGTCCATCTGCCCTCGCACCAGCCCCTATCCTCGTCGGATACAACGCAAGCGAAAGACATCCCAGGGTAGTCACTTCACAAACACTTACGGAGCTGTATACACTCGGCCTGTGAGAGGCTATACGTCAGTGACTCCTACAGACAGGTGATTCGACTGTTCGTTTGCAGTAAAAAAGAAGTCGTTTGCCCAACCTCAATGTAGCATCATCGGAATTAGCATAAGCTACCTGCCGAAATTTCTTCGCCTACGCTAGTTTACTTCGGTCGCGCGCCTTACTTGTGGCGTTTATAGTCTACGTCAATTTGTAGTAACAAAGATTGTGTTATATAATTATAAGTTATCCCTCGCGCCCTCGTTTTACTCGCGTAAAATTTATCCCATGAAATCATTCATTTATTTTCCACTTTTATCCAAACCCATTCAACGGCTTATGTACGAAAGATACATAAGTTAAACATGCAAAAGTTACATTTTAGTTGTGTGTCTTTTTTTACGATAATCTCTCTTGTGTTTGGCCAAACTACTCACTTGTATGTAAATTTAAAATTAGGTACTTTAATCGATTCGTTAAATATTGTTACTATTTATTGAAAGGTACTAATGAATCATCACTAACTTCCTCGACCCGTAAAGAAATAACAAAATATGTAACAAAAGGCAAAGGCTCAAACAATCTTAAAATTTAATATGTTTAGTAATAATGTTATTAAAAAAAAATGTAAACACAGAATTTCTTTGACAGAAAAAAGAAATGCAAAACATTATAAAAATAATAAAATTAAAAAGGAAATCGTGTTTAAAACCGCTACCAAACGCACCACGCGCTCAAATTTACAGCGTGGGCAGTAGCAATTGTCCGGTCGACATTCGAGCTCGGGGCTTAGTATTACACAGTTCTAAGTCGGCGACAAAATGTTGCCAACGAGAACCGTGCGGTTATGAGCCGACAATGTCATAAGATAGTTTTTGCGTCTACCCACGCTTGTACATCAGAAGAATTAGACTTATCCGCCAAGGTCGCGCGCATTGTCTTTTTATAGCAACACGTTTTTAAGAAAAAAAAAAATTATAATAAAATTGATACAAGGGTCAAAATACCCTTTACGTGTATCAATTTTATTACAATTTTTTTTTTGTTACTGAAATGGACGCTTCGATGTGTAAGCGAAACTAAGTATAGTGATTTGAAATTGGATAAAACGAAAACGCGTCACGGCAAGGAATTTATTCATCTAGGTTCTTTGAATAGATAGTAACGCGAGTGGGGGGTATACGCGTGTAAAGGGATAGCTAAGCTGTCGCGCTTCGTTTGTTTGTTGATTACTGGCGGTTGAGTTAGAGAAGGAGATGGAATGAGTGCAAGGGCATATATCTGTATAGTACTTAAGTAGAATCCACAAGTCCGGTAGCCTCTATAAGTGTCGTACTGCTCGTTTGCTCCCTTAAAAACTCACGTAAAACACATTTTTTATGTAATAGGGGTGAAACGAGCTATCGGAGCCTTTATAGGTCTACCGACGCCCACGAACATCCACACGATTACTATGCCGATGTGTTGCCCTCCTTCCCTCCCCCCACAATGGGCTACCGGCTACTCACAAACTTCACGAAACGCGACACTGAAGATGTCACTTTATGGCGGTATCATATGAGTATATTAATTAAGAGTAGGGTACTCTTGTATGTGGGTACATTAATTCCAGGTTAACGTTAACTTAAAATTATTTATATTGCATACAAGCTAATTACTCGTTGGAGTAATTAAGTCCATATTCCTACACGTACGACGTAGAAGATGAATTAAAGCGTCATAACAAAGAACAAAATTCATTTTTGAATGCATATCTCATAGACGCAGGTAGATATGACAAATGTAAATTAGCTGTTCAACTGATAAAGAAGACGTCTTGGCGTTCATTAATAGAGGCCAGTCGTGGACCGATGATGATGATCATGAAATATTAATTATAAATCTAACACTAACATGGCTAACACTAACATGGCTAACACTTACATGGCTAACACTACGTATTTCTTTGAATGTTATGTACTTGCTGTGGTCCGTGGTTTAACCCGCTTAAAATTCATTCCATGGACATCCATGGAACCCAGACAGTGTTATTCTAGGTTATAGTGTACTAGCCACCCACCCAGCTTCGCTCGAGAGTAATCCAACCTTAATATTAAAACTTTTACCGGGAATTATTCATGGGATAAAATCAATCACTTACAGACACACGGCCTTTGGGGACTTTCTTTTATAATACATGAGTATATACAATATATTTGCCAATTAAAAATTTAAGCTATCGTGTGAAAGAACAACAAAAAAAAAAGTGAAAGTTTACACAAATGATACAAAGTTTCGCATTTATAAAATCAGTGGCATTCAATTCAAATCAATTTTGCACGCATCATTGTTTACTTAAAGTAAAGATCAAGCGTTCCTTAATATTTTTATCTATACTAGGTGTAACCTACATACAAGTGAAATACCACTCGCTGATCTTCACCAGTACCGTGCGCGAGCTGTCCCCGACATCAGAGTTGTGGGAGGAGGGAGCCCGCAGTCTATTATAAACATTCCATGTGGGGATGCCTCTCTCATCTGCGGGATAAAGGGGGTCGGACCCCTTTTGTAACCCAAATCTTAGCTTATCGCCTGACGAGTACTCATTGCAATCCGACATTGCTGCTGTATTGGGCTTCTCTACGCTTTCACAGTCCCGAAAGAAACGAGCTGATTGATCACGAAATGTCAAATAACGTAACACCTACCAACTTGTAGTTTGTCCGGTCCGTTCTAGGGTGCACACATCCGCCAAGAAGCATTTATGGGGGTGGTATTAAGCGGATGAAGCACATTTTCTCGGACCTGTACTTGTTCTGTGGTAGCGAGTGCAGCATAACGCAGCTCCGTCGGATTACTACAGAGTTCTTCGGGCGATGAGACGTGGATGAAACCGCGAGGGACAGCTGCTTAGTGCTTAAGTGGATTATACAATCAATACTCGTTCGCGTATTAGAATAGCTAATGGTGATTAATATCGCTGACGTTTCCGCGATGGCACGGCCGTGAGCAGCGAGCAAGTGGATATAAATACTTGTTTACTACATGCATTGCAGCAGAACTGGGCCGGCACTACCGGGGACACAATATTCCCGTCAAAAGTGACAGCGGTGGTGTCGCGATTTGTGAATAACCGGTGCCCCATTGGAGAGGAGGGAAAAGAAGGGCAACGCATCTATATGATTTAATTATGTTGATGTCTATGAGCGTGGGTAGTTGTAAAATGGTTCGGACTTCTCTTTTGCCCCTCTCCCCTATCCTAAAAAAATCATAACAAAAATCAGTAGCGCTTTAAATGAAATAACCGGCCAAAAGCGAGCGAAACTCATACTCGACTCGCGCGTTTCCTTACTACTATCTATGAAAAACGGCAAAACAAAAAAAAATAGATGCCCCTCTAAAATAATTTAGTATTTATTGTTATAGCGACAACAGGGATACAAAATCTGTGAATTTCAAATGTGTAGCTGTCACGATTCACGAGTTAAAGCCTGGTGAAAGGCAGATGGATAGACGGACTGGCGGACATAACAGTCTTAGTAACTGGGTCCCGTTTCTACTTTGGTTACGGAACCCTCAAATAAAAATAATGTAAATGAACACGTCCTGAACGATTGAATGCCGGAAACGACTCCACGAGACAGGAGTTTTTCTTCCCATTCTGACCACACTTTCTCATTCTACTGCAATTGCCAAATTCGTGAAATATATCGTGTGTAAAAAACAACCTGGAGCAAAATTAAAACGAAGACTTGTAGGTAAGCAAATGACTACAACATCTAAAACGACTTGTGTAATTAATATATACATAAATATAGCGCTTGTACGCCGCACTTGCTCCTAGCAAATACAAAAGGTTGTAAATCTCTCGACCTTCCTCTCAGCTCTTCGGATCACGGCGGATGCCCTCTTAGATTTCGCAGCGAGTACACTGCTATAGAATGTTCATTACAATATCTATGTTAGCTTTATGACGCTGAAGAGTTTGTTTGTATGAACGCAGTAATCTCAGGCACTACTGGCTCGAATTGAAAAATGATTTTTGTGGCGAAGTGTCCATTCATCGAGGAAGCTAATAGGACCGTAGTTACGCGGGTGAGACCGCGGAGTAATGCTAGTTGTGTATAAGATACTGCTACACGCCATGACACCACATGTCCGACTCTCTACACATTGTGTTTCGCTATTTTATTTATTTGTTGTATAGTGCGTGACGACTAATGCCCATGGATATCCACAATATTGTTGTCGTGCGATTACGTTACCGTACCTTCCTCATCCCTTCCATTGGGCCCCCGGCTACTCACAAATCGCAAAACAAAGCTGTCACTTTACAGCAGTATCACGTGAGCGAGAGACACCTCAGCAGTCGTGGCGTCCCAATTCGGCTGCATTGCATCATAGCACTATCCATTATCATTAACTTATCATAAATTCTTGTGACACTTATATAACCTAGAGCAGTGATGTTTTGTCAATGTACCCACAGATAAAGACTTATATTTCTTTACTGTTTTAACTTAAGGTGAGTTTACACGCGCATCACAAGTTGCTTAATTATCAGTCGTAATAGTCAATAATGACGGCACAAAATATCAATCAATTTACAGCATGAAAAAATCGCGCTGTCGAGCAATAATTTAATATAAGCAATAAATTAAATAAATCGTGTTAAAGAGCCTTGTGTAAATTTAAGACTTTTTAGCATTAAATTTTCACGAATGTTCGTAGTGTTATGTTCGTAAAATACAACTCTTAAAAGAATTCCATTTTGTTTTATTTAAATATGTACTAAGACATGTATGGATAATGCAATGCATGCATGCATATTATGAACACGAATAGTGCTCATTACATGTATACGAAACAGAGTATCTACGCACATAACATTACTGCGGACTTAGCTCCCTATAGCTGATTTTCCCCTGGTTCTTCTCAGGACAGCTAGAGTTGAACCGTTGTGGTAGATTTAATTGTTGACCTACTTGTTGTAATTTTTATAATTGTACTTCACATAAATCCAAATTAATTGAAATTCATTTAATATAGAGAGTGCTGTTCTAGCTAATAATAATTAAACAAATAGTTACGGTTTTATTTAATGTTACAATATTTGAGAAATTTGCGCTTTAAAATTTGCAGTATTATTAGATATAAATAACACAGAAGTTATAGTCGTTTACAAGTTTACACTCCTGTTACATTCAGGTACATACATCTTAAGAAGAGGTAGCGCCATGCTGCATAGGAGGAGGTAGTGCATGGCGCATGACGCTGCATTCTCCGGAATTGGGCCGGCACGACTGGGGAGGTAACTCTCGCTCACATAATACCGCCGTAAAGTGACATCTTCAGTGTCGCGTTTACGCGGTTTGCCAGTAGCCGGTGGCCCATTGGGGGGGGGGGGACAATGTCAAAATTTACGCACTGCTACAGCTGGACTGCAATACCGTAACGGGTACTTAGTTACTTACTTTTCTTATTATTATGTTAACCATTACATTGTATTTGTAAGTAACCTGTTTGCGCTGTAAATCGATTAAGTTAATTTACTCTAGTTACAAGGTAATCGTCGTGAGATGACCATAAATATCAGTTTACTCTATCAATACACGAACAGAAAATTGTCCTTTCCTCGTTTAAATTGACCATTCCTTATTTAAAAAAAAAGC
>JAFELO010001310.1:949073-1014925 GCA_017140195.1 Eumaeus atala | reverse complement strand
AATGTCTGTATGTCAAATATTTTAAAATATACAAAAAACAAAAAGCCAGACTGTATTCGAAGTTGATTGTTTTTTTTATAACTGACATCAAATTTGTATACTTGTATGTGGCGCTCGGTCCATTCGTCCTACCGGGAAAACTTCTCTGAACTGGCGTGAAGATTTGTGCCTTTCATACAGAGATATGGAATTCGATCTGGGCTTAACACTAGTTATAATAAATAACGTAAAACATAGCGAGTTGTCATTACTATGTAATAACAGTTTAGTGGTAAAGTAAGGATTAATGAATTTGTGGAAATTGATACAGAAACGGTCTTACATCGAAGATGTGATGTGAGATGTGTCCCGTGTATAATACAATGGCTGCGCTTCGTGTATAATACACTAACTGTGCCCAGTGTATAATATTCAAGATATGCCGGTATAGTACAGTGGCTGCGCCCTGTTTATAATACACTAACTGTGCCCCGTGTATGCACGGGGCACAGTTAGTGTATTTATTTTGATATATAATATTATATTATGATATACAAGCTATGCCGGTATAATACAGTAGCTGCGCCCCGTTTATAATACACTAACTGTGCCCCGTGTATAATATACAAGCTATGCCGGTATAACACAGTAGCTGCGCCCCGTTTATAATACACTAACTGTGCCCCGTGTATAATATACAAGCTATGCCGGTATAATACAGTGGCTGCGCCCCGTTTATAATACACTAACTGTGCTCCGTGCATAATATACAAGCTATGCCGGTATAATACAGTAGCTGTGCCCCGTTTATAATACACTAACTGTGCCCCGTGTATAATACACAAGCTGTACCTCGTGTATAACAATGATGGTAATCCAACGACATCCGCATGTTAGCTGTGCAGATGTAATTTTTCCTCGAATGGGAAATGCACAAATTATTCGAAATCCTGTAATTTTAAAGCAAGTTATATGCTGTTATAATTTGGCTACGAGCCTTGTTTTCGTACCTGCTTGCTGCAAGCGTGCTTCGTGGGGAGTGCATGACGTTATAACAACAATAACATTGTGGTGTACCCGTGGTCATTATATGGAGATAAACAAAGTCATCTACAACAGTAAGTAGGGAGCTATTGAAATGTTTTGGTCAGTACCGACGACCATAAACATCCGTGCGTTAGTATAACGCAAAAGTTACCCTCCTTCAAGTCGTTTCTATATTATGCTACCCAGCGTCTACAAAACGTATGTATGATCGTCACTACGTGTCGGTTTATAACATAGTTTAATCCCCGGTCGTACCGGCCTAGTTCATCTGTAATGCAACAATGCAATCTCATATTTATACTATTGGAAAAGATCCTATCGAACGACAGTATAATTTGTGCCACGTATAAATTAATGTATAATTAAGCGACGCATAGTGTAGACACGTTACAGATATACACACATACCTACTTGTAAGTGAAGTAACATCGTCTGTCATCTGTCACAATTATTTGTAACTTGTATGTATATATATATCACATTTGATGTCTGTAAACTAGATGGATCGTGTGTTTAGACGGCCACGCTAACAGTGGTTGTATTGGGCAATTTTCCTCTTTTTTCCACACTAACATGTTCCGCAATTCCGTAATTTTATAAGCAGTGTGCGTAAGTACGCTCGCTTGACATGGGAAGTAAGCTGGTGAATGCGGGACGTGAGCACTACGAAGAACTGAAGTGTAGAGGGAGATATCCCAAGTTAATGAAAAATAAAAATAAAAGAAGAGATAATTATCCGGGAGTGAGAGAGATATGATTTAGTCAAGGTAAAAAGAAAGAGAGTAGTGTTTCGTTATTACGAGAGAGAGAGAGAGAGAGAGAGAGAGAGAGAGAGAGGGAGATAGGCTTTCCCTCTCTCCTCCTCTCATAGCCAGAGTATGCAATAAAATTTATTACATACTCTCATATTACCTTAACATTTTTCATGATATTTTTTAAATTTTGATACGTTTCAAGTCTAGTCAAAGACTAGGCAGGCGCGTTTTGCCATTTAACAATATTCTTGCTATGTTATCTGACGCGGTTTCTATTGGAGCTCAAATACAGTCATAATTCAAAATTAGGTCATCAACAACAGAATACAACAGCATGCTGAAGCACGCGCTCATCCGCTGACAATACTTTTCAAACACCTAGTGTATGCACGGGCTTATAGGGAGGACCTTATTGAATGTACTCTGTGACTATTTACAAAAAAAAATGTATTTGCTGATGTATTAAAACCACGCGGTTAAAATATGCTATAATACGTGCTGTATTATTAGTTTCAATAAAATCCTTTTTTATGGAAGCTAATTACTATGGTATAGATATCTCTTCTACATCTAAATAAAACTTAAGAGCTAGACCATATGTAGAAATTAATATTCTTATATTTCTTTCTCGACTGTTTTTTTAATTAACTTAAAAAATACGCAAATTTGACGAAATTTAAAGCTACTTTTTTAAACATTAAAATAATCATCAACCTAGAGCCAACCCTTGATCATTGTCTACACCTTCAGGTCCAACTACAAAACAATCAGTCTTCGATTTTATCCGCAATATATCACACGAAAATTTGCGTAAAATTATTAAACGTGTTTAGGAATTGTCTACTCGTCAGTACATCACGCATCAAATAGACAGTGACTTCACACGGCGCGACCTTGCGGATATGGAGCGACGTAATGGTTCGTAATTGTAGAATGAACGCTGGAATGTAACGATCAATGTAACATTTTGTACGGCTCAATGAATTTTTGTTGCGAGTGTACATGTTTGAAGATATAGTTTTGCTGTCAGCGGATTCTGTTTATTTTCGCTTCATATATCTTTGTGAATTGAATCGGTGTGTAAACAAATGCGTTTCCATATTCTTTTAAATCTTTACTACGTACCTTTAAAGTACCTTCACGCCTGTTATCCCCGAAGAGTTAGGCAAAGGCGTGCTAGTACATCCACAACTCAAGTCCAGTGGATATACTAGAACACCCACGATTAGCCAAGGTACTGAGGCCCACCCCACCATGGTTCCAGCCTTGTCGTGGCGGTGGGTCTCAGTAGCCTGGGGTGATCCGAGACACCTTGGTCGAAGCTAATTGAACCGAGGAGGTGTATCTCTTATAAGAAGAGGGGGCAAAAGAGGAAAAAATCAAAGAGGCGGCGCCATTGCGCACGAGGCAAGGAGCGAGGATGGGAACCTCGCTCCATTGCACTGTCCCAAAGTTGGTGGGGTTATCCTGTGGTGCGGACAACCCCATCTGTGGAGCTGGCGTCAGTCCCTTAGGGGGCTAACAAGCCGTCGAGGTGATGAGATGCCAGTGAAGGCGCGTAAATGCGTTTCCCCGCGTCAACAAAAAAGAAAAAAGGTACTGAGCCCCATGATGTCATAGGTGGCACGCCTATGGCCAATTCGGGCACATTCCAATCCCTGACAATATAATGTGTGATCAGAATAATCTGAGAAACATTTAATAATAGTTGCCCGACCTGGAGATCGAACCCAGGACCCCAGGCGGCTAACGGTCTTAACAGGCGACACCCGCACCGTTACACCACAGAAGGCGATCTTTTTACGTTTTATGTAAATAACACAAAACATCGATTGGCTTGGTATTTCTATTTCCTGCAGAAATGTTTTTTTTTTCACAAAGGTAGAACACCTATATATTTTAAGAGAGCCAAGTATGTCGGTAGGACTTTTGTAAAAAAAAAAAACATATGCAGGTGTTATGCAGTAAAAAATGATGCCATGTCTATTACGAAATTTGTATAAACTAGAAAAGTGTTGAGTGATACGGTTTCGATACTTCTTTGTAAACCGAATATAGCTTTGTTTGGAACTAAACAAAAACAAAAATCTTGTGGATGAGACTAAAGTATAGGGTAGGGACATTCCTTGAAAAGCTTGCAATGATTGAACTACCGAAGTACAGTATACTCGAATTGATGAGAGTCTCGGCTTGCAAGTATGGCATACATTTAACTAACATTCGGAGCCATTTGGAGAAGACCGGCGCCCATAGGGCACAGACGGATGCATAACCAGGCTGAGTCTCCTTTAGGCCTTTCGGCCCCTCACATAGCTCACGGAGTGCGAGAACGTAGTCAACAATTTACTCGCTTTATTTAATTTTCGAATAACGCCACGAAATATCGAATATCGAATAACGGCAAAAACAAATTAAAAAAAAATCATTTGGTAACGTGGCGGTTAATCAGCGTGTTACGCCAGGGGTCGCGGGTTCTAATCCCGCCTAGGCCATGGATGTTTAGGCCATCAATATATATATATATAGATATATATATATATATATATATATATATATATATATATTGATGTAATAAAAATCTTAAATATATTTCCGTTGTCTAGTTCCTGTAACACGAGTACTGACGGTACTTACCACAGGTCTAGGCCAACTTAGTGTGATAAGTCCACAGATATAGTTATTAAAATTTATTTATTATTATTAAAATCCTGATGAATGACGAATTAGGCCTCCTCCATAGAGGCCTCCTCCATAGAGCGCCAACCGTCCGGGTTCTGTGCAACCCGCATCCATCCGCCACCTGTCTTAAGACGTAACTCCACCGAGCTGCAGAACGTCCCACACTACGCTTGTCCAGACGCGGTCTCCACTCAGTCACGTGTTGCCTCCATCAACCTTCGGTACGTCTGGGGACATGGCCGGCCCGCTTCCACTTCAGCGTGCCGTTTCTGCGCGCAATATCGGGAACTCTCGTTCACTGGCGTTCCTTATTGCGAATTCTATCAGCCAGAGACACCCCGAGAATCACACGTTCCACTATACGCTGAGTTATCTTGAAATTGTGGGCCAGCTCCGTGAGGACACTCACGGAGCTGGTCCACAATTCTGCTCCGTAGGTCATTACGGGTAGGACGTTTCTGCACCGTAGGTCATTACGGGTAGGACGCACGGATTATATACCTCGGTCTTTATGTACTATGGTATAGACGTAGTTATGTATGACGTACTTATGTATTCCTTTTAACGCTTCGATTCGGGCCGGTAGTAGTAGATGTCATAACCACTGATTCATACAAAACTATCGATCTGCCCCGGCTTCCCCCTTGAATAACCTTTATTAATTATACACTCAAAGCTTCCCCGGGATTCAAATTCCACCAGTACATTTTGAGATAATTGATCACATACAGACATACAGCTTTTAGGAACTTTGTTCTATAATCATTATATTAATACGAGGAACGAAAACTTTGGACACATTTTTACGAAAATTGCGCGGTAGAAGGATTACGAATTTTGGCACAATTATAGTTCATGTGTAGGAGAAGTGCGGAACGCAAATACTTTTATAAAACAGACATTTAATTCATAATATTTTGATTAAATAAAACGTCACCCACACTACGGTGTGCTCACAATGACACCACTATAATACACAATATATAATACACAATATCAATGTCAAATGTATTATGATTTTTTTTGCGGATGGACCTACTACTGACTGGCGGCGCTTGTCCAGCCTTAACATTTCGAATCACCATTAAAGACATTTGTGTCTTCAGGTTTAGGGACACGATAGTGGGACAGACCCCTCTTTTCCCGCAGATGGGGGCATATTATGACGTACGGCCTTTAGTTTTATAGCCTGTGTATATTCTTATAGGCCTATGCCTATAAGAAGGTCCAACAGTCAAGCGAAGTCGAGTTATGTAGGTAGGTATAGATTTTCATCAATCAAACTAGTAAAATTGTCTGTAATAAATATAAATGTTGTATTTATTCGTGTATTTAATTGTATCTACATATCGCATAGCTGGTAACACTTACGAAGGATAGTGAACGAATGGGTAATTGCACATCGTTCACATATTTTGCCATGTTTGCTAATTATAAAGGATATTCGCTTATGGCTATGTAAATGAAACTCTTAATATGGATAGGAGATGATGACAAATTCATTATCACCTTTTAAATGACTTCTCATCACCTACATTGCATATCTATACGAATGTTGTAAAGAGGAAATATTTGATTCTTTGTTTGTTTGTATAGAAATAGGCTCCGAAACTACTGGGCCTATTTGGAAAGTTCTTTTACCATTAGAATCCGACATTATTAGCGATGAGCACAGTGTGTATAACACGTTCTAAAATGTTTTATTGATTATAAAAACTTCGATAGTGTAACCGAAATGTGAAAAAGAGTTCAAAGTAAGTTCTTAGCTGCGGAAAATATTGACGACAAACTTTTGCAGACGTTGTTTTGTTATATTTTTTTTGTCATTGTAGCGTGTAATATTTGAAAGGCCGAAATTTAAAACCATAATTTTTATATTTTTGTAAATCTATTAAATTTTGTTGCATTTCGTGAAAATTACGGATATTTAATATACATGAGAAACCGGGACGAGCTGCTAGTAAATTATATAAGTAAATTGAAAATAATATAAATATGTTCATTTGAGGAATAAGATGTATATGGGTGAGATGAAACGGTCTGTCTAAGTAGAAAGATATTTGTAGACGTTTTATTTAACAGGAAAATGCATTTATGGCACCGTCGAGCCGGCCCGGGGTGGTAGAAGGGTGTGTCGGACTCACCACCGAAAAATTGAGCACTAAAGACCAAAAATCAAGGGAGAGGGCTGCCGTGGCGAGAGGGGGGAATTACACGGATCTATCTGAGACAGGACACGTCCGGCGTCGGGCCGGTCAACAGATAGCCGTTTTTCACCCCGAATAGGGTTGCTCCAGCACTTAGGGCGACCATTAGTAGATGCAGGAGAAATGTCATGTATCCGTGCATTTATGACAGAACAGCGTCTCTCCAGTCAGTACATATAGTCAAATAGCAATGAATAAATAGGGATATGTTTAAATAAAGTCAGTATCTGGTACTGCCATTTTCTTTGACGCGGGGAAATGCATTTACGCGCCATCACCTGCCCTGGGTGGGTCCCAGTGGTTATGGGGCTCTTTTTTTTTTCTTTTTTTAAAATAGAAAACCCTTTTTTACGACTGCCGATGCCCACGAACGTCCACATAATTACTATGCCCTCCTTCCCCCCCCCCCCCCATGGGCTACCGGCTACTTGCAAATCGTACGAACCGTGTCACTTTACGGCGGTATTATGTGAGTGAGAGGTATCTCCCCGGTCGTGCCGGCCCAATTCATATGCATAGGAGGATGTAGTGTCATGCAATATGCATGGCACTACATCCTCCTATGCAGCATGGCACCACCTCTTTCTAAAATTACGCTATAGTATTGAACACCCACAAAAATCACTACGAGTGCAGTACCGCCTTTGGTGTGGTGCCCCGGAACAATGGTCAACTGTGCACCAACAATGGTCAACAGTGCACCTCTACGACTGGGCAGTTCCTTAACGGACCGTAGGGTTCCTCAGCCTCCACAGCAGGATTGCCCAGCACCACAGAACAAACCCATAAACTTTGCGACAGTGCAATGGGGGTGAGGTCGCCGCTTGACCCGTGCGCACCTCCTCTTGTTGCCCCTTCTTCTTATAAGAAATTTGCACCTCGCAAAGAACATCCTGCTCGGTTCAATTGTCTTCGCCTGGACACTGAGTCCCACCACCACGACAAGACTTGTACCACGGTGGGGAGTACCAGGTACTGCCATACTCAAGTAAGTAGCATGCTGAACTACACATCACTGCACACACTTGTGAGTAGTGACCCATTGGAGGGTAGGAGTAAAGGATAGCAATGCATATCAATGAGTACCAAGACATCTAGACGATGGTCAAAGACTCACCTCTTATGCCAACAACTGCAACAATATATTCACAAACATTATATACTGAATTATTGAATCAACATTTTGTTTACTAGTTTAATTTCGACCCTAGACAGAAAAGGCGAACTAACAAAACAAACAAACAACATAATATTTAATGTTAAGACATAAACAATATTGCACAAACTTAATCAACAAACGTGTCGCATTGACTATTAATTATAATTACTATGGTGATAAGACGAAACAAACATACTTGTGCACATTAAAGTCCCATAGACTAATAATAGGGACCCTTGACATTTCATAAAAGTAGCATCTCGGCCTCGGTCGTACCTAAGCAGATAAATTTATCATCTAAGAGAAGACATCGCCGTATTTACACTCAGCAATTAGCGGTTACACGACCGAGTACAATGGCCACTATCGTAGTGAGCATTATTAATTGTGTGCGGTTTTGTCATTCGGTAGGATTATACCGAGTGGATAGCCTTGGATGCGATTGACATTCCTTGCCCTTTCTTCCACCTCGCCTATGTCTTCTTGAACGGTGATTGCATACGTGAGTCTTTATTAATATGCCACGCTTCCCCGCTGCCCAAGGCCGCTTCTATGTGCAGGACTCTATACTTTGAGGTTCGCATTATATTTTCGATCCTATTGTGTTTTGATAGCGTCTATTTTAAAACACCAATTCGCGCACAGCCTAGACTTTGATCGTACGTGATCAGATTATGATAAAGAGACATCTGGTGGCCAAATCGGAATTCAATAGATAAATAAATTACTGTGATATGTTATAATAATGTGTTGGTACAGCGAGAAACATTAAATGAAACTGCTTACCATACGATAACTTCGGATTTTAAATAATATTAATATCCAGGTATAGCAATGACGATGACTCTTCAAATATCATCCTCATCATTATCAGCCCTTATCGGTCCACTGCTGGACATGGGCCTCTCTCAATCCTTTTCAATCATATTGTAATTTACTTTTAGAGGGGAAAAAACGTGATCCATTCGCATTTCAACTTTGTTACCGAGCATTTACAAAGTGCAAATTGTAACACTAATTGAAATGTCTGTCTAATGCATCCAAGTTTATACAAAATATATTTTTTAATGAAATTATGTAAAATACGCTCAACACAATTGTAAAACACGAAAACACAATTAGTATTGCGTGCAGGTTGTGTATTGTGAGAGTGAAATGTATAATTTAGACACATATGTGAATTGGCGTAAAAACAAAAATATCGGAAAAGAGGCAACATAACGAAAGGTAAATCGATGTTATAAAAGAAATACGATAATAATCTCATCCAAGCCGAATTTACGGCTCGTCTGTCGTCGTAGGTATTGGTGCAGGGCATATTAGAGCGCACGGTGTGCGCAGGCATAAATGCACGCTTTTCTGCTGCTCTTGAATTTACGCTGTGGAAACCAATAGATGAAGAATATATCTTCATCAGATTGTTCAATTGTTTTATAGAATAGGGGGTAAACGAGCAATCGGAGCCTTTTTTTACGACTACCGGCGCCCATGAACAGCCACATAATTACTATGCCATTGCCCTCCTTCCCCCCTGCAATGGGCCACCGGCTACCCACAAACCGCACGAAACGTGACACTGAAGATGTTACTTTACGGCGGTATTATGTGAGTTTAGATTCTCACTATTCCCACATTCGCTTATTTCCATGGGACCGCCGCACACCAATCAACGCGACTGACTGACTCTGACTGACGACTGAAAACTGTTACTACGTTATTTAATATCCTTAACACAAACTTAAACAAAAAACAAGTGCTCAACGAACTTGGATAATAAAATAATTTGTCATATTAAGCGTTACTTTCGTTCAGGCAACACATAACATAAAACAAAAGCAGGACAATTAAACAAAAAAAAAACACATTAGCAGATCTTAATAAATAAGTCCAAATTTGTTACATGAGCTAAAGTGCCTTCTATTGCACCAATCAACATTGCATGCGGTACGCGAATCTTCGTTTTTTGCTCTAAAGGGCGTTATAGGGTTGCACATTCCGAAAAGTCTTATGTAATTACTTTCTAAAAGGACTCTAAGACTGAAATGTAAGGTATCTTACAGCTTGTGTGAGCTGACGGGTTATCATCCTATCAACGCTCGACGCGTTGTTAGGGAAGGCGTTAACTGTATGTATATTGTTATATGCGGTAATTTGTGTTCATTGTTTTACGTTTATGTTACGTATATTTAGATTGTTCTGGATTATGATATGATATGATATATTTAGAATGTTCCTTTATGTTAGGTATATTTAGATTGTTCTGGATTATGATATGATATGATATATTTAGGATGTTCCGATAATGTATTGGGATGAGGAATCAGACAGTGGTAATACGCGATTATGCAGTCCATAAATAATTAAATTATTATGGCCATTAGGTGGGATGAGGAAAGCACAACAATAATGCGAATGGTCACCAGTAGTCATCAGAAGACTCCGTTGTCTCGCTATAATATCAAAATACGATCCGCTTCATCATCATCATTATCAGCCCTTATCGGTTCACTGCTGGAAATAGGCCTCTTTCAATGAACACCAAGACGACCGATCTCCTGCTACTCGCATCCATCCCGTACCAGCCACTCGATCCAGCACGGAAATCGTCTTCCCACCTGGTAAACGGTCGTCCAACACTTCGTTTTCCTAAACGCGGCATCAACTCCAGGACATTAGTGGCCCATCTGCCATCTGATCTTCTGAGTGCGTGATCAGCTCATTGCCATTTCAGCGAGCTTATTCTTTGCGTTATATCGGAAACCTCAGTTCTCTGCCTTACGACTTAGTTACGAATTCTATCGAACAAAGAGGCACTCAACATAGCACGTTCAATAGCCCGCTGAGCTACCGCATATTTTCAGACCAGTCCTAAGTTAAGAGGCCATGTTTCGGCCCCGTAGGTCATCACGGGGTGAACGCAATGGTGGAAGAAAATTGATCACACACAGACAGATAGTTTTTGGGGACTCTGTTTCATGATAAGTATAAATGTGTTAGAAACAATAAACATACTTTTATTTATTTTAACAATAATATAGTTTAATGCTCTTTATTAAAAACTAGTGTTCCGCCCCGGCCTCGCCCTTGAGTTATCAGGATTCGATTGCTAGTTTCAGTACTAAAATGTAGCCCATACACTCTTGAAGAAAAATAGCACCAGTGAAAGGTTCAGTTGTTCTAGAGATAACCCAGTACAAACATGACCAAACGTTCAACATGCAGACAGAAATAATCAAGTACATAATCTATTAAAACCGATTACAAGTACAAACACACGATGAAATTCAGCGAGCGCTGACAAGGGCAAGAAGCTCAAATATGGAGTTTTATTCAGTTTTCGAACGCTGGATGCTCAGAAAGCGGAAGCCTTTCGCCTGACTTGGTGCACTCCGGGCATGGCTGCTTCGGTGAGTACTTGTGTCGAAGAGGTCTGAGAGAGCCCGATCCTTGTGTACCACTTTCGAGATGTGCCTACTTGGTCTTTGCAGTGTCCTGAGATGCAGACGATACTACGAAAGGGCGAACTTTCGCTGTCGGACATCATCCATTCGATGCTCTAGAGTGATGGGTCTTGGGTAGCTGTGGCTTCCTTTCGTACCCGACAGGATATAGCTAATTATAGCCCACACTGCGTAGGCATCTGGTAGGAGATCGCAGCAGGCTCTACAATCAACGCTTTTTAATTAAAAACAACCGTATCAGGGGATCAAGGATGGGGATCTGACCCTGAGGCTGAGGTCTAAAGCTACGTCGCCGTCGGGGTCATTGTAATAGCCGATCCTCTTATATGTTGAAGATTGGTCCCTCTCTTGAGACCGGCTAGTCGCTGGGTGCCCTGCTGTTAACAGATCCGGGGCTCTCCACCACAGCGGCCGACGGCTATCGCAGTGGTTTTTTGTCGGTTGGACGGTGCGTAGAGGCATTTACCCTGCGAAAAAAACATACTTTGGATGTATGTTTTGTTATAGTATGTCTCGTGTTAAGCACATACAACAACAGGTCGTGAATGTAGGGTTCGATTCCGGGGACAAGGCAAAATGTCGCACCAGATAACAGCTAGCTCTCTCGGTTCAATTGGCTTCGCCTGGATTCACCCCAGGCAACTGAGCCCCACCGCCACAACACTTGAACCATGGACGGGAGAGGTACCTAATTCAGCTGTAATGCAGTATGGTACTACCTCTTACTTAATTTAATGCAAGTCACTTAAACACAACAAGCCTTATGACGAGCTTGTCATATGGCGAGTAACGCCGCAATGAAAAACCTGACCTCCAGCGCTGGACATGCCTATAATGCAAGTGGTTTTATTCTGAGATTCTACAAAATGGTACATTCAATTCTGGCGCTGGTCTCACCACCTAAATTTCCATGAAATTTGGTAGCAGTTTTAACTCTTATTAATTATTTATCGGTTTTCATGCATATACGGGCCGCACAAACAATACGGCATAAATCTAGTAGTGACAAGTTTTGGGGCCTAGTTTTGGTGTAGACAATAACTGACCTTGATGATATTAGGCGTTCTACGGTATACGTGTTGAGTATGTCATTAATAAATTAGACATGGATCTAGTAGCGTCATTGTTACATTGTTGAGGAATCAGGGCAGTGCGAGCATATCTTGGAATGAAATAGGTACTATAAGTAATATAGAAACTGCCTATATTTTGACGACCGGCTGGCGCAATGGTAGAAATGCTCGGATAATCGTGCATTTTGTGCCAGAGGTCGCGTGCTCATATCGCGCCTAGGTCATGGATCTATTTACTATATGTAATTTTATAGTTAAAAAAATCTTAAATGTACACAATTTCTTAAATCTAAAAAAAATATGATATCTATTTCCGTTGTCTAGTACCTGTAACACAAGTCCTTACGGTACTTAGCACAGGGTTAGGCTGACGTGGTGTGATAGACCTACAGATATTATATATCTACAATGTTTGAGACTACACCATGCTGTCATGTTGTTTTTTCTACACCAATGTGATGGCACCACAGGGACAATATAGATAAAGTAGGGCTGCCAGCCTATTAGGAGTAACCAGCAAGTTCATCTAAGTAGACGGAGAAGGCAAATGAGGTTTACTATCTCTTTCTTATTAATTTATTTCCCTCTACACAACATGCATGCGAGATTATATATATATAATACATTCTCACCTTCTTTCTTTGTTAACCAACACGGACAATCATCGTTATCGGCCTGCCTATGGCTACGCTTCTCCATCTCTATTTTGTCTATGGATGGGCACACCCAACATACACTTGCTACGTCAGCTCATTGTTCTCCATGCAGATCAGATCCGAGAGGCGTGTGTAGTATTATGTCAATCACGCCCGCGAGCCGGCGATCCTTTCATACCGCCTCTATATTGACAAGTGCTATGCCGTACTGAATCTAATTAATTGCCCCAAGGCCTCGCTTTGTCTCTCCGATTTGTTGCCACCGACGTTATGGCGTGACGTTCGGTGTGAGTCATGTGCTGTAGCGTGAAAAGATATTCGTTAATTCCGTGTTCAAAATTTCAGATTTGAACCACAATGATAGTCATTCTGAAACTTTTCTTATACCTGGTAGGTATTTGGTGTAAATTGATGAAGGTTAAAGGGTGGTTTTCCTATTTGCATTTCGTCCAAGAATCCATCGACCAGTCTCCCGCGTAACTATGTCTCGTCCGTAGTACACCCTGAACCCGCGTCTTCGGCCACTACTAGCATTACTGTTGTCCAGCTCTAGATTCGTCTTGAGCAGCTTAAGTATTTGTTCGCGACGTTACTCGCCATACCACAAGGTCGTCATAAGTCCCGTGCGGCGTACTTATAAGTCGACCTGGCCTGCAGATCACCCTACACGCTCTGGTACCTTGTGGAGAACTGGAGGCGATAAGAGGCGATTGGCAGGAGCTGCACCGATCAAAGTCTTGCTCTTAAATGAAAAGAAACAAAGATTTGTTTTTTTTATAGTATAGGGGGACAAACAAGCAATCGGAGCCTATCTACTGACGTCGCCCCTGAACACCCACATTATTACTATGCCTTCATCTCCTCCCGCAATGGGCCACCGGCTACCCACAAACTGCGCGAAGCACGACATTTTACGGCAATATCTGTAAGGGAGGAGGGCAACGCATCGGCATAGTAATTGTGTGGATGTTCATGGGCGACGGTAGTCGTCAAAAGGCCCCGATATCTCCTTTGCCCCCATATATTCTCTGAAAAACGGACAAAAGGAGGATGTGGTGTCATGTACCATGCAGACTACCTCCATCTATGCAGCATGGCACTACCTCTGCCTAGAATATATATATAAAATTTTTAAACACAAGATTTCTTAAATTTATAATAACAAACCGCACGAAACACGACACCGTAGATGTCACATTGCGGCGGTCCGCGGTCGTGACAACCCAATTCCGCTGCAATGTAGCATGGCACTACCTCTTACAATACAAGATTACATGGATTAGCACAAACCATTAATATTCTAGCATAGCATGCAACCGACTACTACTCGCTCCAAGTACGAGCAGTCGGAGCCACTCGATGACGCCCATTAACATCCGTACCATACATAAATAGTAAAAGAATATTGAATAAAGCGGATACATTGCCAGCCTTCTCTACAATCACCTATTTGGTCATTAGTTAAATCACTAGGAAGCATGTGGGTACCGGGGAAGAGCCAGACTAACAAACCACGATCAGATTAGTCGCGTACTGTCCGAAGGTGGTGTTCGGAGTCTTCGCAACCGGCGCGTTTGTGAAGAGAGTTATGAAAGGGGAGGAGGCAGAGCAGGTATGTAAGAATCGTGACATGTGGCGCTCCGTTCGCTCCACCTACCCCGTTGGGGAACTAGTGTGATGATCTGTTGTTGTTGATGTGTTGTTAACCTCCTCTCATCTCTTTCAAGGCGGAATCTCGTAAGCGAGGTAACACCCCGGTCGTGCCGGCCTGATTCAGCTGTAATGAAGCAATGGTCCCACCCCTTGGCCATATTCTTACCGAATTGTGTAAAATATAAACTTGCCAACACTTGGACCATCCGTAATGATCACATTACTTTAATAGACTTTAGCGTAATTTGCATATCAATTTATGGTCTGAAATATATTATGATATTCCGCTATCGTTGTTAGATCTCATGTAGTGTTCCCGTGGAATTCCTTTATTGTTACAATCATCAGCAGTATGCGCACATCGACGTGATAGCTGTACCATCTACCATCACACGTTGTTAAGTTCCTTTGATACGAGTCCATCGTCTGGCGATCAAAGGCGAACTAATTGCTTTCGTTTTTTCGATTTTGTGTATAATGAGATACTGACACGAACATTATACCAGAAATGAAAGAAAGAAAGATAAGAAATAAAGAAAGAAAAGTTTTATTCAGACTAAAGGCACATCCAAAGGCTCTGAATCAATTCGGCATATTTTTAAATTTTCACCGACATTTGTTAATATATAGGGCTATAAGTGTATGATACTAAGATTGGTTCGTAATTCCGGGACAAAGGTGTAATATTCGAGCATGTTTCCCATATATTAAGGTCACGGTTAGCCTATTAGGAAGTAACTGTCAGATAAGCTGCAAATTTCAAAGGTTCCGGTAAAAAATAATAAATATCGCGCATTTCTTTTGGCAGTTAGTTTAAGTAACGGATAGCTATTTGACGCTTTAATAGTAACATGTGAAACCGGCCCTTAGCCTACACGTGTGTGGCTGCCACAGCTGTTTAGTAAAACAAACATTACATAAAATATAATATAGAGATTCTATTATAGGCTTACGATCAAGATAATTAAATCAATACAAGATTATTATACATTGTTAATGGTATCGAGATAATAAATTAGACTAGGACTTGAATAGAAAATCGATTTAATGTTTTTTTAATGGCAACATGAATAATTTTCATATAATTAGAAATAAAAAGCGATTGTCTAATGCGTATGGTACCATTTTATATAAATCTAGAACATGCTAACGTGTATTTTATTGTAGTACTTATGGCATTGCAATGAAGAATCGTAGGGACTGCTATTTTATCTCATGAGGAGGCAAACGATCAGAGCCTTGTGACGACATAGACATCCACACAATTAAATGATCCCCATATTACCAAGTCTTTCCATCTTTCCCTCTCATTTGTTACGCCACCGTAAGCTTACGAGCAGCACAAAACGCGACTGTATAACCATGTCACTGGGTGGCAGTCATACACAAACAAAATGGACCCTCCCCCTGTCTTTGTGCCAGCCCAATTCGTCTGCAATGAAGAAAAGTGACAGGTTCCTGGGGTACCAGGTAGTCACTATCACCACTCTTCGTTCGAAATATGAAGTGAATTATGAGAAATAACAATATGTGCTTGGTAGCTGAATTTCAGCTACGATGGCCATACACTGCGCAAGGTTATGCGCAGACACGAGTTCACTCTCTATTCTCTCATTATTCTTTTCCGGTAGGTAAATGTAAAATACTAAGTACACTTTTTGTTCGAAATCGGGGACCAAACTTTCCCTTGCTTACTTAGATTTCTGTATTGACTTTCGGTAATGAATATTCTGATTTTCCGTAATGAAAATACAAATTAACTGTCAAACCGGTTGTGAAAAAAGTCAAATACACTTTGGCTTATATAGGTAACAAACACGTAACATAGCAGTTTAAGCTTGATGGGTTTTCTTAATGCTAAGGGGCCCTATTGGTACCACTTGGTTGGTCTAACTTGGATCATATGTCATATACGAGAATCAACCAACGCACAAGTGGTGCCAGTAGGATGCTGCGAGTCCAGAGTACACAAATACCGATAATGACATCTAAAAATCTCGCATCAGAGAGAAACGAAATTGACTTGTAGTTATGGCCAAAATATAATTACTATACTACTAAGTTCATTATTAACTATGTATAATAAACTTAAGTTAAATCATTTAATAAATTACAATATCTTATCTGCCAATCTTGTGAGATTTTCCTAAAACTTTTTTGTTAAAAGTTGTTACAAAAAATTCGCATACAATTGTATTTTTTTTTCAGACTTATATTCTTAAACTGCTTGGGATAAATTAACAATGCTATTCAGTATTTTTTATTACTCATGCTAAATGTTATTTATATTTTAGTCAAATGACGCAGTTTTTCTTGTATATTCTAAAACTTAAAATTCTAGCATCCATGGTCATCGGACAAATCATTCGTAATAAGGAAACAAATATTTGAAAAAGAATAATTATATATTATATTAAAACGTAGATTCACATACCTACGACATAGACGTAGACTCGTGTATCTGGTTACTTCTTTACATCTTGCAGTTAATGCATTGTTAAAAACTTATTATGTTTATCCCTAGCTGGTGGCGCCATCTGTTTGGGATCATAGAAGAAACCCGAAAAGAAAAATCTGCCAATTTTTTTCTTGAAAGGTGTTTACGTACTAAAATATTCATTTTGTTCTCTGAGACGATGGCAGCTGTAATGAAGGTGACGCCTGGTGAGTGTAAAGTATTTCAATTAATAATTCACTACCAACGCCACGCAGTTTCACCCGCGTCACCGCTTGAATTTCTCATAGCATGATGATAACACCACCGAGCCTGCTTCATCGGTAAATGAGCTTTATCTACATCTTTAACTATACTAATATTATAAGTAAACATTTGATTGTTTGTTTGTTTGCATTGAATAGGCTGCTGGGCGATTAAACAGAATCTTTTACAATTAGAATTTTACATTATGTGTGATGAACGTATGCTAATGTTAAATGCTAAAAACAATTTCTAAAACGTTAGAGATCATTATGAAAACTTCGGCAATTTAACCAAACGGGGGAAAAAAGTATCAAAGCAAATCCTTATTTAGCTGCAGAAATTATTGACATTTGTCAGATTAGCTTTCCAGAACGTCTTTCTGAAACTAAATTTGTCGGAAGACTAAATTTATTGTCTTGGTATAAACCGTTCAGGAAGCTGAAAATAAATATTTATAATTTTTGTAAATCCACATGAACTTTTACTGTATATTGTGAAATATCCAGTTACACGTAAATTGTAAATAATTGTACTCTATCAAGTCATAATCGATGTTTACAGAACTTACCCTGGACTATGTTCGTATCGGCATTTTTTGTATATGGTATTTGTTAGCTTCGAAATAGATAAATAGACCTTCAAAATTTGCACATGTACTAAGGACCAAAGCCCAACCACAAATACCTTAGAATTCGTTCGGAATAAATTAATGTCATAGGGTACAAATTTCACCAAAACAAAACGTTAAAAATGTACAGCATTGTTATTTTTTCTTGAATCTTCAAAAGCCAGGGCCGGATTCAACATCAATAACGTGGGTGGACAAATGCTGGCGCGTTTGAGCCCACCTGAATACCTGCCAGTCGGTAATAATTAATGATTGCGCTGGCAAAAACAATACGCTAACACTATGCGTAAGGACGTGTCCTATGTATGGTGACTGTCCCTCCGTCAATCGGGAGACATTTTTATGAGGTTTAGAGGTTAAAGTACTCTTTTAGCATGCTGAGCTTCAGTTGACTCTTGATGGTTGAGCTAGGTAGCAGCTCAAGCAGCAGAGCCAATATTATAGCGTAGCTCTTATTTCGTTATATTTTTATTTTTAAACCCGGTGTTTTTTCCCGCGTAACTTCGGTCCCATCCCCTTGGTATATAGTATGTTGTAAGTATCTAGCTCATAATGACCTTCCTCGTGAATGTGGCTATTATAAACAAATACATTTTTTTCAAATATTACATGTAGTTTCAGAGATTAACGCGTTCAAGTAAACACACAAAAAATACTTTAAAAGCCGTTAAGCTAAATCTTTTAACGTTTTTTATAGTGTCTTTAGAAAATGTATTTTCATATCGCTTAAAAGATGTGTTGCTCCGATTTGTCGGACTTGGCACAAATCTCCTTTTAATGCATACTAAGAAGTACTACGAATGTCATCGATAGCTGAGATACATAGATACATTGTCGCGTTTCTCTTAACGAAAAAGTGACAACATTGCGGAGATCTTAAAGGAACCAGGACTCATTGCAAATATCCTGCATTCTAACCCACCCATGGCGAACCTACCAATGCTGGGTTTTATAATGTTGAATGCTATGTGGGTTACGAAATGATTAATTGACAGTGTTCAAAGCTGATAATTGGTTAGTTAGCGCACTAACATTGTTCGTAAGTCGTGTATGCAATTGACTGGATAATAAATATATTCAGCACCTGTGCATAATCCAAGCGAGGATCTTTAAAATGTGATATTAATATTATCTGAAATCATCAGTACATCTGGAATTTTCAAGATCAAATGTCACCAGCACATTAACAGAAGGAGAATAAGGCTTTAGCCTAAGAGTGAACATCGTCAACATCAGAACATCGTCAACATCAGAACATCGTCAACATGAGAACATCGTCAACATGAGAACATCGTCAACATGAGAACATATTCGTCAATTGAAAAAAAAATGCAAAATAAATTTAACATTATTAAAAGGGAGTAACTGAGCTTCCAAGATATTTTTTTGTGGGCGAATATATAATACAGTTTTTGTCGCACAGAAATTACTGTGAACCTTCTGACCGAAATGGGCTGGGAGAATTGGAGAGGTTTATAGAGTCAGCACAAGATTGTGTCTGTCACAACCAAAGACTAATAGAAACCACTGTGAGAGACTCTGGTGGAATATCCCGGATCTGTATGTGACAGGACACTGCATTTCATCATAATTCAACAAGAATTTAATATTTCAACGAGCCCCCGGAACTAAAACTAAGAAAAAGAACTTTCATATTCTCTGTAATTACTTTTTTACTTGTTGTTTAAGGGGCTCTGTTAAAGTTTCCGATATATTTAAGTGCTACGTATGACTTTAAAACGTGTAATTCAGTATTGAAAGTCTAGCAGCGCCTCGCGGTATCAACTGCGAAATTCGGGTGCTATTGGTCGTAGCAGATGCAGTGTGCAGATGCGATATTTTCCATTCTATTACGACTATTCTATGTGATTAGGTCTAGGACTATTTGATATAATTATTGAGAAACTTAAACTAAGCCCGTTTGGGCCTATTTTTTATTTTTAATGTACCTGAAACGAAAAGGAATGACTGACGCGCCCATTATTTTTCCTTCGGCTACGGAGTAGCATACGGAGACAAATGAGCAGTCGCTTTATTGTCTCTATAATTAAATTTTAAAAAATCCGAACCTTTAGCTCATTTCACTCACTGAACCCTCGGCGCTTGTGACTCGAGGACGGAATCAATAAATGCTCACAATTATTCACAATCAACAAAACACATTAATATGTGCGCAAACACATTAAGCCGTAGGCATTTTTTATAACCACTAATCATATTGTCTTTTGTGATTTAAGTGACGAGGAATTGATCGCTTTTTTGTAGTGACTGGTTGTCGCTTGCGGCTTCGCTCGAATTATCTGTAAATTTAAATTGTAGAGACTTATTAGGACTGGTCCGCAAGTTCGCGGTAGTTCAGCGGGCTATTGAACGTGCTCTGTTGCGTGTTTCTTTGTCCGATAGAATTCGTAACGAAGCCATTAGGAGCACTAAAATGTCCGATGTCACGCGAAGAATTAGCTCGCTGAAGTGACAATGAGATGGTCACACATTCAGATGATCAGATGGCCGCTGGGCCGCTATGGTTCTGGAATGGAGGTAGCGCTTAGGATAAAAAGTGGCAAGACAATCTCCTTGCAGTTGCCGGTCCGGGATGGATGCGAGTAGCAGGAGATCGACCGTCTAGGCTGATAATGATGATTACCCAACTGCCTCAGAAAGGTGATTATATTGTTCGAGCATGTGTATACGTGCGCATTTATGTAGACTTGTACGTTCCATGCCACGACCTGTGAGATTCGTCTTGATAACGTCAGTAACATTAAGCACATTAAAGTATATTCTAACCAGGTATTTTTCCTTTTCAATTTAATGTTAGTTATAAATCAACTAGTAAGCTAGTGGGAGGGGGAGTCATTGCAGCGGAATCGCTCACATGATACCGCCGTAAAGTGAGAGTAACCTGTGGCCCATTGGAGAAAGACGCTCCAACGCTTTTGCATGAAAATTGTGTAGATAACTATGAGCAGCAGTAGTCTTTAAAAAGCTCTGATTGCTCGTTTGTTCCCCTTTATACTATAAAAAGATCAATGTATACCATATCTTTATAAGGTTTCAAAAAGAGTACTGAAAGGGAGTACAAGACTGATGATGAATGCCAGGTGAAGTTGACGAAAAAGAACGAGAAACGTTTTCACGCATTCTCCTCACGCTCGCGGAAAACTCAAGGTCGGTGGAAATTTGTCAAGCGGTCAGCGTCGCCGCGCGCTGCGTGCACAAGCACTAAAGGCTTTGATGGCGATTGTGGGTTTCCTTCTGTGTTACACCGGGAGATGAGACTGTTTTTCATACACGATTATTTTTCAAATTTTAAAATCTTGCGCAATCCAAAGTTCCCGACTTGGAGGTAGAGGTCAAGCGGAAACATTCAGTTTATAATAAAAGCTGAAATTGTTTACCCGAGTTTTTACACAAAAGTAAACAGGTGTTAACGTGTGTCGCGTGAGTCTTAAAACATGTAGTACATAGAAATTCTAGCAACATCTGACAACTATCAGATAGTGTTTACGGTGAACTTTTTCGTAAACACCTATAAACATTTTATAAACAACTTTCACGCATCTTAAGGATTCAATTGTTCGTTTTCACCACATTTTAAGAATACGTATATATTATAATATTGGCTGTAGCCGTTGTGTCGGCAGCCTTACAAGGAAGATACATCGACACGTCGCGCCGAAATTGCTGTCGGCTGGTGGCGTGAATATTTAGAGCTTCCTCGTTCCTGGTGGCCGACCTCGAGGGGCACTCACATCGACTGGCGGCGTGGCGGCGCCCTATCACCTATGTTCGACTGACAGCATTATCATGATCATAAAGGTTATAATCATCATGGCACTGAAGCTAAATTATCATCTATTAATCAATATCATCAGCCTTAGCTTTCAACTTCAAGATACGAATTTATATGCTTAATAAACGCAATTTTAACATGCATTCAAACCATGCATTTTTTGTAAGATCCATGCTGCATTGCAGCCGAATTGGGCCGGAACGACTGTCCTGTCGAAATGTTCCAGGTGCTGTGCTGTCGCGCTTCATACGGTTTGTGACTAGCCGATGGCCTGCTGCATGATAATAATGAAGATATATGTGGGGCACCTCGTAAAAATAAACAAAGCTGGTATCGTCATCGTTCTCTCGAAATCTTAATCTCATATTAAACATGCGTGAAGTAATGGCTATGCCGACACGTTTCGCGCTTTATGAGAGGACACCATAGCCCAGGGGGCAAGAGATGAACTATCAGCTGTTGTAGACTGCCGCGCAACCACAGGCCATACGCAGGCCTCGTTCTGAGTAACACTTAAGCCTCACGAAAAGCAACAACACAATCAAAATATCAAAGTGGTTAAGGAAACTCGTTAATTGCGACAGCATCGTTTAATAATAGATTTGAAAGTGAAACCTTATTAGTTAACTTTAGCTAAACCATTACTCGTTGTTAATTGCAATTTAATTGTTGGAGCCGAGAAATGTGTTTTGTACCTTGAACATAAACACGATTTGTCTCTATTTGTAGCTGTTATTTAACATTTGCAACAGTAATTTAAAATAGCTGCATTTTTTTATTGTTTCTTATTGGAAAGGGAAGGCAGTACGTATGTATAGTATGCGCATGTCTATGGACGTCGGTAGTCATCAAAAGGGGGCTAATCACCAGATTTTCTGGGCCTCATGTCGGCAACCAGAACTCATAAAACGAACGAATCGCGACATGTGTCTCATTATGACGACTGGTAACACTTCCCATTCGGTCAAAGGGTTAAGCAATTAGCCTGTATCTGCTTTTGTATAAAAATCGTATTTCACTTTTCCCTTCACAAGCTATGTGGCCACAGAGGGCGTCTTTGACATTACTTCAAATTTTTTTTTTACTTCAAAAAAAAAATTTTTCTTTGACATTACTTCAAAAAAAAAAAAAAGGGGCTGTAGATAAGTAGATAATTAGAAAGACTTTGTCTTTCTTAGACAATAAATTTACAGTGGCTATAAAATGGCGCCAGGGAGACGGAAGTCGCCGGAACTGCACATGCCAGGGTGTTAAATCTCGTGCTTCGTAGTATTACTAAATGGAGCCAACGGAAGACCATCGCTGGTAGCAATCAATAAAATTGTAATAGGTAGTGCCATGCGGCATGGGAGAAGGTGCATGCATGGTGCACGACACTACATTCTCTTATGCAACGGATTTGGGCCAACACGACCGGGGAGGTACCTCTCGCTCACTTGATACAGCCGTAAAGCTATACCTACGGTGTCGCGTTTCGTGCTGTTGTGAGTAGCCGGTGGCCCATTTGGGAAGGCGAGGGGAGGTGGGGGATCGGCATAATTATGCTGATGTTCATGGGCGTCGGTAGCCGTTTAAAGGCTCCGATTGCACGCTTGTCCACACATACTATAAATAAAATGCAGGGAAGGAACCTATTTGTGACATACGACAGACATAAATTAGTTTCGTGTGTTCGTGTGGTTAACAAATACTACTTTTTATTCTTATTCTTTAAGTGAGCAATATAACAATAAAAGTAACTAACTAAGGCTGTAAGTTTATTTTTATAGATTGGAGACCGGATTACCGACGGCCATGAACATCCACATAATTAGTATGCATATGCGTTGCCGTCCTCCCCCCAATGGGTCACCGGCTACTCACAAACCGCACGTAACGCTACACTGAAGATATCACCTTACGTCGGTATTATGTGCGCGAGAGGTACCTCTCCGGTCGTGCAGGTCCAATTCCGGTGCATAGGAGGATGTAGTGTCATGCGCTGTGCATGGCACTACCTCCTCCTAGCAGCATGGCATTACCGCTTCCTAAGTTTTCCTACGTTTTAATATACATCATCATCGTGAAATGCGTTTTTGTACCGTAGAAAATACATCGGCCTCAGTGGTCCAGTGAAACGTGGATTCGCGTATTCGGATTCTACCTAATCTGGGATTGGGCCTGGTTTCCCTTCTGGATGGTAGAGGTTTGGCCTCTGCTGGTGTTAAAACTGGCGTCCGTGTTAAATCCTCTAGTCTAGGTAGCTGACCTCGATATCATCTGATATAGCAACGGGATAAGGCTTCACTTATATGACTCTGGCATAAAGGTTGCTGTTATTTTGTAACTGTAAACCCCACGATATTAATCCAACGACGACAAGTTATAAGTATCTCTGCGGGTATTAGTTTGCTATGCCAACCCTAATCAATTCACTGATAAAGATTTTTTTTCAATGCACTCGAAGACGACTGATCTCCAGCTACTTGCATCCGCTGCAAAGAGATCTTCTTCACATCTGGTGAATGGCCGACCAGTTTATTATCACTTATTAGTACTTTGTTCTATCACATAGTTTTTTCTTTGCTTTTAATTAGTAGAAACCAATACGACCCACAAACTTGTATCTTTCCAAGCAATAGACTACGTCTTGTATTTTAAGCTATGTGTCCCGACACCCGACTGACGTTGACCTGTCGTTATTGCAGAGGGTTTTGTCATGGTAACGTATTATGTTGGGTATTGGTAATTTCAGTGAAAAACTAATTTAGATTTTACATTTTATTTGTATTTATGTGGAAGATAAAACATATAAGAGACTTGATTTTGGATAGAGTCTATATGCACGTAGATACACGTACTTAGCACTAACTCACTTTAATTCTCAAAAGTGTGTATTATTTGTTTGGTATTTTTTCACGCAAGCTACTGACGGGATTTGGATATAGTATGTCACAAATGTAGTCACAACTATACAAATCTTTACAAGATAACTTGTTTCCACCGAAGAGAAACATGCTCAAGAGCAGAGGTACCGGAACACGCGAACGATATAAATATGCAAACTTAACGCCTTCATTATTTCGCGAGGGGATATCTATGTTAATTATACATACATTTTAAATTTATTGACTACCAATAGGATCACGACAGTGCCTTTGTATAATTGTATAAATAATTCATGTTTTATACACCGCTGCAGGGTAAAACACCACTGTTGTCAAACTACATCCTGATGTGATTTCTAACTGGATAAAACGAAAATGCATCTCGACATAAATACTTACTCTGTCTCTCTCGGGTTAACTTTGTAAAGTTGTACTTCTAGCGTGCGTTAATGCAATTATTCCCTACATATGTTTACACGTTACAAAGGTTCTGTCATGGATATTCCATTACAACACTTTTACAGATAGCGCTAGCATTAGGAAAGCTCAAGTAAGCCTCAGGATATATACTTCTGTTGCTTTGCAGGATGATACGACGCGCGGATGTTGAAGTATGTATGTACCAGGATTAACATACCACGATCAGATTGATCAGGCACTGTCCGAAGGTGGTGTCAATAGTCTTCGCGACCAGCGAGTTTATATGAAGAGAGTAATGAATGTGGAGCAGGTAAAGCAGGTATGTAACCTGCTTTACCTGCTCCATCTAGGATCGTGATATATGGTACTCCATTCCCTCTACCTACCCCACTAGGGAGCTGGCGTGAATATGTGTTGTTGTTGTTTTGCAGGAAGCGTGCCAGGAGCCTAGTACTGAGTATCACATTAATTCATTTGGTGATATCTCTCTAGGTTCCTATATTATTCTAATTAGAATTTACCAAAAGTGTTATTTAGTTTGAGTAGGTATACTAACATTGAACGACGCTCAGGTATTGGGCTGTGGGAATAATTGTGTTTAAGATGTTTGGTCTTATGATCACCTCCGTTTAGAGTATAGCATCCAGTGCCCACAGCTTGGAGTCTGCTTAATTGACGGATGATTTAATGACTCCGCATACATTATGCTAGGCAACGGCGTAACAAGAAATCAAGAAAAGTACATAGTCTATGTGATACAGTGGGTTATGATATAGAATATATACATAAAATTATTTATAAACTACGCCTCGAGGTTTCACTCTCGTAAATATAGTTTTTAACTCATGTTTACTTTTGAGGTATGAAATTAATTTAAAAAAAAAGGTTGTTCACGATACGTGTATACGAAATTTTAGCTAGCAGAAACCCAGAATGGGTTAGTAGTTTCGATTATAATAGAAGACTTATAAATCATTTGTTGAACGTCACGATTATGTATATCACATAGTTAGGCTAGCCCAGACTAGCGAAGGAGCGGCAATACAGACTCAGCGGGACTACAATTTAAAATGGTGGTTACAGATAAAATTACAATTCACTAATAATTATTAAAATGGGAGACGGAGTCTGCGTGGAGTAGCTTATTCGAATGTAACGAATGTGAGTGTTCCCGTTGATGGTAAGTTGAATAAATTCTATTACTTTGTAAAGCATCTGCTGCACAAACGCTCTTTGATAGCGTATATTAATTATCTAATATGAAAAAGAGAAAGGGATAGAAGATAAACCAGTCGGTCTTTTTTCGACCTGATCTTATCCTGAGGAAGCGAAGAAAAACCCGATACACCTTCATCGGATAGCTATGAGAGACTAGATTTGGGGCCGAAAGAGGGACTGACCCCCCCCTCTTTCTCGCAGGATAGATGTACGAGAGTGTCTTTGTAACAGCTAGTTTAACTATTATTATCATGATCGCTATAGCCAGGATCGAGATGTCCCTTCTCAACCGGCTCTGATGTCGGGGGTAGCTCGAGAGTGGTATTTTAAATTACCTCGGCGCTGATGAAGAGCATGATGGAGAGGACCATGACCGCAGAGACCATCCCCCTCTTCACTTTCTGACGGGTGAAAGGGCTCGCGAGTCGACGTCGTCTCTACATACCTAACCGTACGGCGGTGTTATTAGAGCTCGGCATATCGCGGACCGTATTGGGACTAGGCCCAACTCTAAAGGTGTCGTCCGGACTGTTCGTAGTCGGACGTTGGTGCTTTTGTCTGACATGACGTGTGTCTGGGTTGTAGCGTGTGCTTCGCATAGGTCCCCGTGGGCGTCTGCGTGCCCCTGCACCGGACGTGAGGTGTCGTGTCTTAGAGCGTGTTTGCTGGCAGTGTCAAGCCCTGTTTTAGTAACAACAGTACAGTTTGGTAAGACAATGGAAACATAGTTGTGGTTTGTAAGGCTCCTCTGTGTGAACCCAATTTACTCAAATTAAAAATGTAGTTTTCGCTTAATTAGGAGTCCCTCCCTCTCACTCTCACACTCACACTAGTGCCTGCGCACACACTTGTACACATAATATGTCCTGTTTATTCGTCTCTATAGAGATAGACGGCCACCGCGGCCGAAATTCGACCTGGACGACATTATAACAAATCTAATAAAAAATTAATTAATTATGTTGGATTTGTGAGAAAAACTGATTTATTTAAAAACCATGCTTGATATTGAAAATTATTTACATCGAAAGTCAAAACAGCACACGATAAGTATTTAATTACTATGGACACCCATACACATAAATAAAAAACGAATCAGGATGCTCTTTTTATATGTAGTAGGTCTATTTTCTTTGGTAATATTCTCCGAATTTCGACGAGGAAAGATACGATATAGCCATATATCACGTGGGAAGTTCCTACCTTTCAAATTAAAAAAGGAAAGGAGTCTGACTCAGTTTCGACAAAGGTTCTGTGAATGTGGAATTCAGAGTATTAAGGTCTTGGCCAAGATTTAACTTTTTAAATTTTTACACGTAACAATTTTATTGCATAATTCATTTCTCTTGTTGACATCAATGATAATTGCCGTTGACATTTGTAGAATGAGATCAATGATTAGACATGTCTGTCTATCCATGCTAGATAGTGGACATCAGTGTTATAATTTACTTAATAATTATCGAGCAGTTTATAGCGACAATAGTATGTTCAAGGTGAGGGGTAAAATCGCAAAAAATCGACTTAAATTCTAATGCTCTGATGAATTGACTCGACTGGCAGCAAAATGTTCCGACTGCTCCTTCACCCCATATTCTACCTGTATAGAACGACTGGCTGGGTTCGGCTGCAATATAATACAACATGGGCACTACCTCTTGCTCGGGATAAGACCGCTAAGAACTTTGACGGAGAGTATATCTCACTTTCTAAAACGCGGCCAATATAGAAAAATACTAGTAGGTAACTAGTGACAAAAATTAACTGCACTTAATCGTCGCTCTTAAAAGTGCAAAACACTTCAGAGCGGAGCAGGGAAGACAAAGCGTTGGTTGCACAGACGCGAGATCCATCTCCACACCGTAGATGTTATATTTATGCGAGTAGCGGGCTATTAAAAATGATGTGACACCTATGTTGTCGCGCTTTGAGCGGTTTCTGATTAGCCGATGGCCCATTGAATTGGAGGTGGAAGGGAGGGCAACGCACATGCATGACGACATTAATTCGGATGTCTATGCGTGTCGGTATTCTCCAAAAGGCTCCGATTGTTCGTTTGCCCTCTTGATAGTATAAAGAAATATCCTACAGACGGGATAAAAGCTAATAAAGACGATATGGACATGATTAGAGTTTTTCTTTTTTTTAGTAGAGGGAGACAAACGAGCAATCAGAAGCTTTCTACGATCACCGATGCTCATGGACATCAGAGTAAGTACTATGCCAATGCGTTGCCCTCTTTTTCATCTTCGCCCCTATGGGCCAGCCACTTTACGGTTGTATCAAGTGAGCGAAAGATATCCTCCCGGTCGTGCCGTCCCAAATCCGCTGCAATATAGAATGGCAATAACTCTTATTGCAGGGTGCTGCTGAGTGAAAATAGGATGACATGTCGACCGCCGGCAAAATTCGACGGGCCCTGGGCTGAAGGCAGATTCCTCGATTGTATTACACACTTTACGTAAACGTTTTAAAAACGACAACTCTTGCTATCATTCCGCTGATGATGATAAACTTATCTAGATAAACAACAAACAGTCGTTATAATAATCAAATTAATAAATAATTAATGAAGAACAAGAGCGCAATAGTAATTCGCGCAGGTTTCTGGTGATCGGCCCAAGGTTGATGTAGAAAGTAACCCGCAAGCATTCCGCCTCGAGCCCACGGCGGCACCAGCGGCTTTCGTTCCGCAAGGCTATGAACCATTACCTGCTAACTATCCTTAATCCTTAACACACTTTAGATTTTGAATATTTTCTTAATCTTTATTTTTAAGGGGGTTTTTATCCAACAAGCACATGACAACCCCATCGTACCCTACCACGTACCATGAACACGTGAGCACTCGTGAAACACGTGAATGTTAACAGGATGTTTTGTTATGTTGTCTAAGATGGAAAGCTACTGCTAGATGACTATAATCAATTTACATAAATTTTGGCTGCATCTGATGTTGGTTTTGAAAGTATACTTTGGATCAGTCCTACATCAAAGAGATTTAACTTAAATTAGTTCAGCGGTGATTCCCGTAAATCTTTATTCCTGACACATTCCATCAGTAAATGTTGCACATCTTCAGGTTTGTTACACGTCAGACAGTTAGGAGAATTTGCTTTTTTCATTAGATATACAAACTTTTCCGATGGATAGTGTCCGGATCTAAGTCTACAAGCTAATTTAATATAATTTCTACTTAAACCATAGCTTTCAAACCATGGCAAGCGAGGAAGCTCACCCTGTATGGATTTGTACCATATTCCTTTTTCCTTAGAATTGTTTAATCCGACAAATAGGTAATTAAATTTCCATCTTTGCCTGCCTTGCTACACGATCAGCTTGATTTTGAATATTATTGTAATAAGAATAATACTTATAGACGCCGTCTGTAACTACTAACGGCAGATTTTTATATTTTATCTATCGACGGTTCTGGTTACTGGAGGTACAATTTTGACAAAGTTTGTAAGCTGATGTCTTCATACATACATGTTCATCTCCAGTAGATGGATGTACAGTATATTGAAGACTTTCTTTAATTGATGAGAAATACAGATCGTCTAAGATGATCGAGTTTTTATAGTGTTTGGTAAAAGCTTACTGAATAATTTTTTCAATCGAGCCACTTGCATCCAGCCGCCAGCGCCTCCCCATGCCCTTAACTAGGTGTCCTCAGTCTACCGGGTGAGTACCTACCTACCTTGGCTACCTAGCCAAATAGGCGGCAATGTAAAAAAAAAGTATAGGATAGGAATATATGTTTAATATTTATATAATATTTAGTATGTTGTGCTGCGAGACCTCGTGAGTGATGAGTGATAAGCAAATAAGCAATCCCGATAGTTCACAGTTGTGTTCAGGCGAGGCGTAAAATGTAAGAACAGTGTATGTTATTGTTGTTGATTTGCGATTTTTGGAAACGATTGATAAATATACGAGTGTAAAATCGTGTGAAACAACGATCGAGCGTAAAAGTAAGAGCGTAAAAGGCAGCGGATTTGGGCCGGCACGACACAGTGTCGTGTTTCCTATGGATTCGGGTTCCCCGTCTGCTCCACAGAAGCCGAGTGAAACCAGCCACCGTCGAGCGCTTACCTGCAATATTACCACATGTAAAAGGGGGTGACTGATAAAATTGGCTACATTCAAGCGAGCTTCAATAAAAACTTATGGACACAAGCACGCACGCATATGCTACATCGGGGCCAAACACCTCCTTCGGGGGAGGAATGCCAACGTGGGGCTCCAGCACAGACCATGACCCATCCACTCCATTGTCCGCTGTGCCCAACTTCCTGCACCTTAGATGATCTCTTTGCGGCTAACGATGCCGCTACTGCTGCGGCAGAGTTCTGGCACGATAAAATTTAGACTGAATCACTGACTCGAAAAGATGAAGAAGATAGATATAAGATAATGTGTTACATTTGCAATATAGATAGGTATTCAGTGTTGGAATCTGTTTCGTATTACTTCGGATCCATGTTTTCTTTTATTCACAAAAATGCCCTAGTAATTTTTTTGTTTGTACCCAAAAACGAATATCAAAAAATGAAAGCCGAAGGCTGGATGCGTAATATATGCATAATAGAGTATATTGTATTATATACGTTCTTCTTTAATCATATTCCAGCCATAGCGAAGAAGGAAACTAAAATTCAAATTTGAATTTTGATCCTATATAATTAGAGAGACTAAGAGAAAAAGTAGTGGAATCACACCTTTAATATATTAACAAGGACAACATAAAAAAAGCATTCCAGATAGCAAAATGAATGTAAATTTACGGTCATTTATGAAAATAAATTATCACAAGGTGACCAGTTGACACAATTATAGAAAAAAAAACATGACAATGCTAAAGTGAAAATGTAAGAACAATCGTTAACAATCGTTAAGTATCATTCAATATTACATTCATTCGTAATCAACAACTGGAAATTGAATAGAATTGATGGAGTAATTATTCTACTTTAAACGATTAGTGTTAAGAATCCGTTTGTTTTCTGTATTTATGGAAGATTGAAAATTTCTTTAAAAATACTATTAAAACATTTATCACATACATTGAATCACAGCCTCATGCATGGTGCATGAGGCTGTGATTCAATGTTCATGTGAGGCTGTGATTCAATTCAAATTCAAATTTAACACCAAATTGCCATGACAAAAGTGTCCCTGAAAATCAACGTTAGGACCACCAATCCAAACTTATGCTGAGGTCTCACCTTTTTGTGAGGTATATTTTACCTGTAAATGAGTAATTTGTTATTATTATATACATTTTCAATTTGTATATTTTTTCCACTGTTGTCGCGTATCTTTCTATACTTATATTTTTTTGATTATTCTACTTTATTTCTCACAAATAAAGTTATTTTTATTTTGTTTGTTTACATCTTATTTCCCCATTACTTGGTTTCTATGAGAATTGTCCCTTAAACTTTCAATATCATATACATATGTTCAGATCACATGAATATAATATACTACGGGAAATTAATCAATGCACATGTTTTCATAGATAAAGTAAAAATAGAGCTAGTCCGCTATGGCTATGAAAGATTGGTATACCTGGCTATGAAAGATTGGTATCCTTCATAGGCGAGGCCAAAAATATGACATATCTCTTAAACTAGGTACCAAATTGGTTTTTTTATACCATTTTTTGTTTGAAGCTTTTATTGACTATTCTATTTCATCTTATCATAATCTCAATTTTTAATCTCGAGGTAACTTTAAAGTTACAGATACTCACACACTTTCTACCACTTTAGAATGAAATAACTTACATAGTATTAGCATAAGCAAAAAACATTCTTAGAAATCTCCATACTATTTAGTAAGACCAATGCAGACACCTCACACGGCTATACCCTCGCGAAAAAAATATTTCATGCGTTAATTAAGTACTCGTGCATATTGCAACTACTTAATACTCAAAATCATGCTTTACACTCTTGGTAGTGCTACATTAACATCGTCGGATTGCTAATAGTGCTCGTCTGACGACGACACTAGGTTTGGCACCGTAAGGGGGACCGACCCCCTCTCTTCCGTAGATGGGGGAGATACGTTCCGTATTCAGAACAGCGAGTTTAACTATTACTATAATGGCCAGAGGGACATAGGTCCGTCCTCCCCCCGACTCTGATGTCTGGAAAATAACCTCGGCGCTGACGTGAACGTTTAGCTCATGGAGAGCATCACGACAATGGTAAGCGCGCACCTCTCTTCACTCTCAAACGTTGAAATCGGTACGGCATTATTATTTGAGCTGGGCAAATCGCGAATCTGAATCTACATTGAAGGTGTCGTTCGTACTGTTCGTGGTCAAGTGTGTTCTGTTGTCAGACTTGACGAGTGTCTGAGACGTAGCGTTTGTTTCGCATCTGTCACCGGGGACGTCTGCGTGTACTTACACCGGGTGTGCGGTGTCGTGTCTGAGGGCATGTTTCATGTAAGAGTTTACAATGGTCGTGATACGGTGCGGTGATACGGTGATTGTATTCTAGCGACAGGACTTATCTGGGACGACGACCAAATATGGTCATTATAGTCCACTGCCTTTCTAACGAGAGGGCTGGGGTGGCGAGGCACCCGATAGTGATGCAGTCTCCGCTAAACGTCTACTAACGTACTGAAATGTCTGGGACGTACGGGCAGACAGACGGACATGACGAAACTTTAAGGGATCCGTTTATTGTCATTGGGCTACGGAACCCCAAAAACGACAAAACTCTTCTGTTGTAATGGAATGTGCCTTAAATATTTAATTTGTTCTGTTTTTAATATTTTTTGTTGTAATGGTGTCAGCATTAATTATTCTCTGTCAACACCACTAGGGAGCTGGCGTGAACATGTAATGTTGTTATAAATAGAGCATCTGGGAAAAATTGAATCATCTAGCTTGATAGTAATTTTATGGCGGTACATAAGTGTTAACAGAGAGACAGATATGGAAACCCAAGTATTAATCTAATTATACCCTTTGGGACCCAAAAGGTACACATTGCTAAGCAAAAAATGACATAGTTTTTTAATCATCATTAATAACTCAGTCTACCAAAATGTTTTGAACAAAACCTCTATAAACATTATGTGCATACAAAGAAAGTCGTAAACTAGTTTTAATTCACCTAGTGATATACCCGCAAGGTACAGATCCAAAAAAATAGACCATGTCACAAACACCAGAACGAGACAGCATCAACTCTTTAGACGTTGAGAAAGATATATTTGAGAAAGTAAAAAGATAGAAAAAGACAAACGATAAAGTGAAAGACAGGGAGGTGAGTGAAATTGCCACGGTGACTTTCACTGAGCTCGTTTCGATTACATCAGCGCGTTGCGTAACCGTAGATTATGAGTTTTTGTATGACACTGATTTGAATGACGAATATATTTTATGCCTCGTTTCCAACGATGTTTCTGATGATAGCTATCATTGATTAATTAAAGATATCACTTACAATGTTGGCGAAAGTTGAAGTGCCCCAAATAGAAAGTGCTAAAGGTTAAATGGTACTATTGAAATTGTTATTTATCATGGAACAAAGATGAGTAATGTCAGTGACAATGGACTGTTTTCTATTGTTGTTGTATTAAGGTCATGTGTCCAAACCGCGTGGAGTGACATAAATACTAGATCAATGTCTTGTCTAGAAGAGATGTATGTCTCTATGGTAACTATATGGTTATGACAAAAATAAATGTATAATTATGTCGAGGGGATTTTTCCAGCTCAAAGCTTGATAAAAAAATATTTACGGTAGACTTTGAAGCTCTGGGGGTTCACCAACTCATTGAAAGAGGTTCACGAGTGTATTAGTAACACTAATTAATGCAATTATTTTCAAATTAATGAATCATCCAATATTATTTATTGAACGACAAATTGCCACAGGAATAGTAATAAAATAAACTACCTGAATTATCAGTCAACTGCACACACCAGTATTGTGTTTAAAATACTTAGGACTGCCTAAAGGAAAACGAAAATTAAGAAAGTAGGTGTCTACCTACGTCGGGCATTTAGCCATAGACTGGAAATTGGGCATCTGACAACAGATGGCCAAGCTTCAACAAAATGCTTAGAAACGCTTCGTAATTTCACAGTGAGTGAAAGACCAATTATATTTGAATACGCTTCTCTTTCGTAAGCATCACGCAATTTCAATCAAAAAACCATTTGAGTAATTCACAGATTGGTTATGCGTAATGATTGACACAACGTTAATAAAATTTACATATCTACTTCCAAAAATTCAATGCGACTAAATTAGCTGCAAATGGGCTACCGAGAGAAGTCACCGGCGAGGTGGTCAGAGAAACGCAGTAAGCTCATTTTTAGCTCAGCCACATTTGCATAATTACGGTAACCGGCTATAATTCTGCTAATTCAATTTTAGTAAATAATTAAAAGGTGGTTCGCGACGGATTTCAGTAAACGTCAGCCTTATTTGAATAAATCCTGGCCGCTGGCCCTAACTCTACCTACATACTGAAATATATATAGGAACAACGTTAATTAGTTTGGTACTTCGCTATTACAATCAGAATCATCAAATATTGAATTTACGTGTTCCGACTAAGTGTAATTAACATGAAACATGTATGTAGTAAAGATTCAACTATCAATGCTACCTCATGCATTAATAGTAAGTTATAAAGCCGGTCGCTAATCTATCTAGGCTAGGTCTGAGTTTGTATGGAGTGCGGCTATCTTCGTATTTTCGACCTAAACTCCTGAGACCGATCACAGCGACCATCTATTTAATTCGCTCTAATAAGGAATTACAATGATGAACGCTCTTCACCCACACGTTTGCACAAGCATTTGTGTTTGTGTGTGTTTATGTAAGGTGCGACCTACACTAAACGGTAAGCAAGAATAAGAGGAAGATACGGATGGTATTATTATCAACCCTGAAAACCTTAACATCAATAAATCCTATTTATCATCATGAGCATGTTATAAGTCACAAGCGTTAATAAACAGACTGTAGGTACGGTGCTTCCCAGGTAGCCAGTCGGCTTAACTGTTGCTTTGAAAATGCTTTCTTCTTACTTACAAATTAATAGCATATAGTATGGATCATTCTATAAGCTCTCTGCGAGTCCCTATGGCCCATTAATTCGATTGATATGATAATGTAAGATACGGTAATGCTTTTGCGTAAGTATTTTAAGCTTTACCGATGATTTAGACGAGGATTTCTCTTACAATCCTTTGACGCATATAATATTTTCTAATGTAGTAAAAGGAATATGGCAAACCGTATTTATAAAAAGTATAAAAGAAAGGTTTTATTACTGGTGAGGCTTTTCATTTTATATTCCAATAGGGGTTCGCGAATTTCTCAGGGTATTCTAATCTGTCAAAGGGGTTCGTGGTATAAACTAAAGTATAGGGGTACATGTCTTTCCGGTAAATTTAAAATGTGATTCGTGACGGTATAAGTTTTGTATAACATTATATGACGTTCACAAGCAAGTTGACGTGTTGATGATGAGTTAACTCCATTGTTAACAGAATTGGTACTGTGCATGTGTGTGTGAGGTGTTGATTGCAAGTGTGGGTGCGTGCACAATGAAAGTATAGGCTGAAGGATTTAGGTCAGAGCGCTTTGATTTTGAAGATTAGCGCCGCGTGAGTCACAGCTCATCTTAGCAGCTTGCATATATGTGTTCTGCCGCTGCGGTTTAATTGCATGCGGCCTTGCATCGTCAGCGGTGTCACACCACCCTGGTGTTTGGTCCTGGACATTTGGTGTAATATTTATCAGCACGACCGAAAGTTTGTTATTTTGCATGCTGGTTCTCACGTCGTCCTGTTCTACATACTGACATATGAGCTAGAGCAGACTCTCCGACTGTGCCAGTTGGCTTGTCAACCACGAGCACATACTTAAGTGTACTGCAGGGTCATTGGGCAGGTTCTTCAGTGGCAAGTAGCGGCAGTAATAGCTACAGGGCACGAGTATTTATCATCATCACCATCATTATCAGCCATTATCGGTTCACTTTCCTAAACGCAGCCTCCACTCTAGAACCGTACTGGCCCAGCTGCCATCTGTTCTTCTGAGCGTGTGACCAGCCCATTGCCACTTCAGCGAGCCTATTCGTCGCGTGATATCGAATAATTTAGTTCTCTGCTTTATGACCTAGAAACACTCAACATAGCACGTTCAATAGCCCGTTGAGTAGGCCCGCAAGTATGCGGGAGAACGCATTGGTTCAAGAGTTTCGTCTTCAAGCTCTGCGGTATAGGCGACGTGAGAATGTAACGAAGCTTCCGGAATGCTGCCCAATCCAACTGAATCCTTCTATAGGCTTCCGTTTCAAAGTTATATCTACCTAATTGCAATAATTGCTCAAGGTAGAAGTTGACTGTCCTGGGGAGAACGTGTTCATTGAACATGACCTTTGTCTTGCCCAAGTTCATCCTAAGACCAATACGTCGTGAGGATTCATCTAGGCTGTGCAACATTTCCTGCGAGCTCTTCAGCGATTATATTTGTATTTATACATAATATAAATACACTTAACTATTCGGACATATACCACAATATTCGCAACGACGCTTGTGCAAGAGTCGTCTCACCGTCCAGCGAATGAAGGAAGGAGAAGGAGAGATGGGAACCCTGTCAATATGGCCTCACGAGCTCTGCCATCCTTAATTCACCGACGCCAACTAACTTTAGCACGTAATCTATCCCAATCTCTACAAAAAAGAGATTGGATAATGTTCCCAGTCCCCTCGGGCAAGATAATAACAGTTTAATTTAGTCAGCCTTAAGCCGTCATGGGATGATTCTCTCCCATCTGCGAGAAAGTGGGGGGTTGCTCAAACTAAAGACGATAAACCTATCCAATCTCGTTTTCGTTGACGCCATATTGGACTTTTCCAAGGCAGGTCTCAGAGATTAATAATAAAAACAATATTAAGAGGTTTGTACCCAAACTATTGACGGAGACGGATGGCGAGTAAACAACATGACGTATTCCGTGGGACACCTTGGTGTAACAGAGTTATTGTATTTATATATCTATCAGTTTTTCACATATACATATTTACGCAGTTACAAAAGTAAGAGCCATCGCAAACTTTAGTTGGAAGTGGATGCGATACCAAATTCTACAAACCCTGCTTCAATTAACAAATACCCGTAACACTTGTTTTTTAGTATAAAGATGTAAACAAGCAGAGCTTTGTACATCTACGCCTACATACATAATAACTGCTATGAAGAGGTGTGATTCTCCTTCCCTCCAATTCTCCTCTTCCAATGAATGAGCTTCAATTCAGATGCATTGTACAACCGCACCACCCTTAACAGATTTTTCTTAAATTATATAATACACTAAGCAGATATTATGTCTAAAAACTGATACATCTACCCCAATAATTATGTTTCAATACCTATTTAACCGTATGGCATAATCCTACCACTTTTTTTTCTAAATAGTTCTATCTAGTAGTAAACGTTTATTTTTATATAAAGTAAATGAAGTTAACAAACAACATTGGAGCTACAGAGATATATCTAATTATAGCTCAATCATGTAAATCTGTTCAGAAGTCAGATCATGAGGTTCAGTTCAAAAGATATTCAAAATATGAGTAAAAATCCAAACTTTGCTATAGGGTGAAAAATTAACATTTTTGGTCTAAAACTAATTTTATGCTATTGTTTTAGTTGATTTTTCTATTCATAGTTATTGCTAATGCTTATTTTATATAAAGCTATTAAAGTAATTGGCGAGTTTTCAAAAAAATGATTGTGTAATAATATTGTCTCTTTGGCAACATATTATCAATATTCATTTTAGATAACACTTGTATTACACTGTTAGTTACTTATACCACTCTATTCTACAGCTACCTATCTATGAACTAATTGTAATCATTACAACTTTTTCGTTCATATTGTGCGCTGGGGGCTACGGCTGTTAAAGAAGCGTAGGCAAACGTTTATTTACTCAACAATGTCGGGGCGTTTGTAGAATGTGTGAAGGTCTGTCCAGGGTTACATTGATAACCGTTACATAAGCGATATTGAGACGAATTTTATTAGATACTTGTACCGAATAGGGAGTTCACCTAATTATCATACAAACATTATCGTGTTTGAGTCCGGATCTGTGTTTCAAGGTTATTAGTGACCCTACGAGACCGAAATATTCTAAATTGTATACGGAAGATGAGTGTATAGGAGTCAGTATATTAGTGTAATAGTGTGTCTGTCAGCTTCGACACACAACTGGAGTTTACTCCTTAAGAATGAACATGATTTTGCAGTGATAGGCGCACAATTGAGGTATAGCGATACGCTTTGCGATATCGGCGTTACGTTACTGTTTAACATGATTTTAATATTTTTCGAGGTTAAATCCTCTTTGGGTCGCCGAGCCACTGGAGTAAGCAAATATTTTTTACAGTTTAATAAACTAGACTAGTAGATGGAGCCTTTAAGTACTGTTATACATCATACATTCGAATTTTCTTGCTTCCTCCTGTCCAAACGACATCCGGATAAACTCACGAAACTAGACATGTGAGCGCTTATTGTTGTTCAGCTGCAATGCAGCTACGCGCTGTCTACTACTAATTGTAATCCGGTCCGAAAAGGCAGTTATTTTTCAGGATCTGCAAAGACACATAACATACAGTTCAAAATACCTAGGTAATATACTGAGGCCTGATCTGAAAGGTGATGAGGATAAAGCGAGGGAGCGGAGAGCATTGTACTTTGTGGGCTTGATAAACTGAAGAGTCGCTCAGTGGTCCCCAAGTCCAATACAATAATGAGGATGTCGCTGGGTCTGCCTAGATACAGTAGCGCATCAGGGATGTTTTCGGAAACGTGAGTGAATTGTTTTTTCACGACGATGCGCAAAAGAATCCCTGGCGCGCAGAGTTCAAGACAGTCACAACGGCATACTTGCTATGATTTCGAGTCGCCTAGACATCGCTTATGTAAATTGGTTGTTGTGTTATTTTTACGGCAAATGTAAAAAAAGAATATTACATTATTAATCATAGAATAAGTATCAAGTGTATTCTACTAACAAAATGAGTGATGCTTACTCGAATAAAGATTATCAATATTATTATTATTATCCGTAATATTAACCTTATCGTATCTATACAACTTTTATATAGGTCTACGTTTTGTTCACACATAGCTGTGAACACTTTTGAGGCAAATATTCGTTAAAAGACCCTGGACCAAATATGGCGCGCATTAAGTGTGCTGCGACGTTGTATTACTGCGAGATGTCGAACGGCGTAAATATTTAACAATCGCTACTTGTTATCAGGGCATTCTGATTTAGATATAACATGGAATTTGATCGAATTATATATGTAAGTATAATAATGTACGGTGCTGCCTAACTACACCCGCGTAAAATCTATAAAGGCTGGCAACCCTACAGTCATATCCCTGCCATTTTTTATTGGTCAGCCGAATGGCTATTCGGCCTCATATCGAATTCACCGCGCTACCAATAGTAATCCTATGCATCGCAGTTAGTGTTAAACTTTAATAACTACACCGGCGTAAAATCTATGCAAAGGATTAATTTGTTCTGCTATAAACTCGACTGGATAGCGTGTACACGCTATACACAACTCTCATATCTACCTTCTTAGTAGGACAGGGAGTGGGTTTCTTGAAAACAACAGGAAATGCAAAAGTATTGCATGGTGCATGACACTACATCTTCCTATGAAACGGAATGTGGCCGGCACGACCGGGGATGTACCTATTGCTCACATAGCACCACAAGTGACATCTTCAGTGTCGCGTTTCGTGCGGTTTGTGCGTAGCCAGGGGCCAATTTGGATCAAAAGAGGGCAACACATCGACATAGCAATTATGTGGATGTTTATGTGTGTCAGTTGTTGTAAAATGGCACCGATTCCTCGTTTGCCCCCTTATTCTATAAAAAATAAGAGGTTTATCGTGCCGGCGCAATGCTTCAATCTGACAATTAGGGAATGTAGAGTAACTGAACATATCATCTACATCATTAACTGACCTGTCAGCCTATTGCAGGCGAAAGGAAAAGTTTTATAAAATTTGACAACAGACGAGAGAGGAAAGCGAGAACTATCCTTTTTTTTTATCTCAGAGAAAATGCATTTATGCACCATCCGCCCGGCCCTGGGCAGCCGGGAGGGCGTGTCAGAATCAGCACTAGCGTGTGTTACTAGCGAATGAAAACCACTGCTAGAGCCTTTGGCTGCAGTGGGGTAACGGGACACCGCAGGGATAGTCCTCAGCTAGGGACGGGTTTTCATTGTGAAAGGGGGTTACTCCAGCGCTTAGCGCGACCCTGACAATGTCGGAGCCTTGAAAGAGGCCGAGTTCCCAGCCGCAACCCTCGGGTTATATATGGCAGATGTTAGCAGCCGTTGGATATAGCAACTTCTATGAACCCGTCGCTCTTTTTCTATAGTATAGGGGAACAAACTAGCATCGGAGTCTTACAAAGACTATTGACACCCATGAACATCAGCACAATTATGAAGATGGGTTAACGGCTACACGTAAATCGCACGAAACGCGGCACGTAGGCCACGCAGGTGTTATTTTACGGGGGTATCAAGTGAACGAGACGTACCCCCCCCCCGCCCCGGTCATGCCGCCCCAATCCCGTTGCATAGGAGGTTGTAATCTCATGCATCATGCATGGCACTATCTCCTCCTGTGCAGCATGGCACTACCTCCTACAGGAAAAGTGGGACAGCATCAGCTGATACCAACTTTGTATCCTTAGAATAAAATCCGCCTATTGTAACACAACATATTAATACAAGTATTTTTATTTCAAAATGTTGAGCATAAGTTAAAAGAAAACATAAAATGCACATCATTTGTTATGAAATATTTTATATCACTTATGTGAGTATTGTGAAAAAAAAAGGAAATTGACCTTAAAACCATATAGACCATGCAACGTTTCCACTTTTTACATCACCGAACATTAAATAAGTGAAAGTTTGTGGAATATTCACACACAAAGAGTTTGGAACTTAAATGAGTTAACTAATGTATTCTTTTAAATAAGATTAGCATTCGGAAGTATCATGTTACTATAGACAAGTTGGGTGTAGTCGATTGTGTTGGCTGGAAACCCTACCGTCACATCCCTGCCATTTTTTATTGGTCAGTCTCGTGTCAATTGAGAGAACGACAAAAGGTACATTCTTACGTCGATCTCCGAGCGGACTAGTCGAACAGCCAGCCCCATATCGAATTCACCGCGCTACCAGTAGCAATCCCTTTGCATCGCAGTTTGTGTTAAGCCTTATTAGAAAATTGTGATGAATTATAAGAAATACACATTTGAAGATTGTGAATATTTTGGAGTTCTCGTCAAGGCAGAGCCTTCAAATTTTGACATTCCGTTACTTATAATTGTTACATTGTATAGGATTATAGCTATATGAATGCAAATAAATTAAAACAACAACAACAAGATGAGGTAAAGAGTTTCTACAGCCTAATAATAGTGTAGTGTAATTAATAGTTATCACCAATTTTTAAGTTATACGTATATTATTATATCACCACACCTCGTGGTCTGTGGCAAGCGAGTCCAACTCTAAACCACGAGCCTGGGTCTGGGCTGGAGAGGCTGATCCTAGGTTCCCAACCATGATGCAAGCCTTGTCGTGGTGGTGGGCTCGGTAATCTGGGGCGAACCGAGGCAGTTTGGGCGAAACCAATTTTATCAAGGGGGCTGCTCTCTGTACCCCTCTTATAAGAAGAGGGGACTACAGAGCAGGAGGAGGAGGCGCTTTTGAGCACGGGGCAGGGGTCTAGGATCCTGACGACATTTATTACACTGCCCCAAAGTTAGTAGAGTTGTTCTGTGGTGCCGTTGAGTTGCTCTGATGATTTCTTGTTACGGGGCACCTCACCAAAGGCGGCACTGATGGCAGCCGTAGTATTTTTGTGGGTATGTAGCTATACTAATGTGCCCTGCACACTAATGGACGCCATCCAGGGCCGGTGGTGAACAAAAAGAAATAAAGATGCTTATCCAGGGTTCAAGTCGCACCATGAATTTCCATTGAGATTACTAGTGTTAAGTTTCTTAAAACAGTCCCAAGTCTGGAAGGCGGTGGACTCTACCGCGACTTGGAGAGTCTCTCCGATCGTGGAGCTGCCGTCCAGTCGGAGCAGGAGAATCGAGACACGAACAAAGCGTGCACCTGTGTCTGCGCGCAAGTATGATACGCTTGTGGGCTCGTGTCGTGCAATAGCTCTGTTATTTCTTCTCCTGTAATAGTTGTATTAGATCTTTGATTCATATCCTAGGATACTGAATCATTAATTTATCAACGTACTAACAAAACCACTGTCATGTCAAAATTTTGCAAGTATGTAGTGTTTTTACCTCAGGAATGCCTAGCCGATTTAGCATCAATTCAAGTAAACTGAATTTCTGTAATTTTATGCTTAAGGAAATGTTATAAATCATTAATAAAAAGGATTTCTGTAATGTTATGCATAAGGAAAAAGACATTGACAGGAACACAGCTAGCTATATAAGGGTAAAATAGAGGGTATATTTCATACTTACGAAAAGTTGGTTCTTGATGATGGTTGTTCCTTTCCTGAAGAAAGGAAGGAGTAGACTTATCTAGCTAATATTATCTTGGCCGAGGCGACCGGGTTCCCTCATGCCCGTCTATAACAAGGGGGGGGGGGCTCAGCCGCGTCAGTCAAAGAGTTAGAAAGCCCATTTATGAAGAAGACCGTTGGAACAGTACAATCACGGTACGTGAGTGAAACCACATGGCGCAACTGGTGATAAGAAATAGTATAAAGTTACATCGTAAATAAATTTTATTTGACGTCAAGGTATCCTTGTCCACTGATGTCTACAATGAATCTAACGTCAATATTTGTGATCGATAAGGTGTGGAGGGGACGACACAGAGCTGGGGTATTAACGAAGATGTTGAGCGCCTGATGACAGGTGCTCTCCCTTCTCGTTAGACGTTATAATCCAAACCGGAGTTTGTTTTTACAGTAGGTATAGGAGGGCAAACAAGCACTCGAAGACTATGGTGTCATGCAAATACGTTGCCCTCCTTCCGTCTAGTGGACCGCCGGTTGCTCACAAGCCGCACCAAACGCGATAGCATAGCTGTCACTTGACGTGCGTCTCGTGTGAGCGACAGGTACCTGCTGGGTTATGCCGGCCCATTTCGGATGCAATGCAACACGACACTACCTCTTTCTAATGTGTCACAGTTATGAAGTTTCAACGACATGTTAAATGTGAAACCCTACCTATTCACAATGTGCATTTAGTTTTGGTTGTAATCTTGAGGAGGGCACTACCGCGCTCCCATATCTACCAGCCTCTTATGTGATGCATAATATATTTTTGTAGGAGTTGGAAGTACCAATACCATTGCTAGCATGCTGGGCATAGTGCCCAGTTGAAGGAGGTCAGCACGGTACATTACCGGTCACAAGAGGTATATCCATCGTAATATAATAAAATAGTAACATAACCTCTACTAAATTCAAACATTTTAAAAGTTAGTAAGTAACATTTTTTTATAGTATAGAGGGACAAACAAACAATCGGAGCCTTTTAATGACTACCGACGCCCAAGAACAATTAACATAATTATGCCGATGCTTTGCCCTCCTTTTCACCCACCACCATTGAGGTGGGTGGGGGGACCCACCTCAATGGGCCACCGGCTACTGAGAAACCGCACGAAACGCGATACCGTAGGTGTCACATTACGTCGGCATTCAGTGAGTGAGAGGTACCCAGGCCCAGGCGTGCAGGCCCAATTCCGTTGCCATGCATAGTGCATGACGCTTCATCCTCCTATGCAGCTTGGCACAACCTCTAAAAAACATATGGACCATATCACGTTATAAAAAGTTGGGCTGGAGTACGCAGGTAGCACACGTGTTCTATACTATCTATTCACCCAGCACCGTCCGCTTTCGTAACGTATGGAATAGGGGTGCACTTCATTGTATTTTTTTATAAGTTATAGGTAACAAGTTTCTTTGTCGCTTATTTATTTAGGAATGCACAAACTTAATTGAACATTGTATTCAACGGAATTGAACATATTTTTTCTAATTTAAGATATTATATACATCTCTATATATTACACTATTTACATAGAGTTACTTATACGTCCGTCCACACGTAAATATTTGTAACTAGCTGTTGCCCGCGACGTCGTCTGTGTGGACTACAGACGGGCCACGTGCGGAAGTTATTATTTCTATTTCCTGTGTTCTTCTGATGTACAAAGCTATGTTATTGTAAAGTTTTATTAAAATCCATTCAGTATTTTTACGTGAAAGAATAACAAAGATCCAGCCATACATACAAATTCGCGTTTATAATATTAGTAGGATATTTAACGCTTTACTACTTAAAGTAAATTAACTTAAGTTTATTTTAAAGTAAATACTTGAAGTTACTTAAAATTTCTTATTGTTCTTATAATACCTATTATTAATTACAAGTAATTCTCAGATTTTTTTAAGAGGCAGTGCCATGCTGCATTGCAGCGGAATTGGGCCGACACGGCCGAGGTACTTTTGCTCACATGATATCGGCGTAAAGTGACATCTTCAGTGTCACGTTTCTTGCGATTTGTGGCTCATTGGGGTGTAGGAGAACAGAGGGCAGGACATCTCCAGTGTCGCGTTTAGTGGGGTTTGTGACTAGCCGGTAGCCCGTTAAGGGGAGGGGAAGTTAGGCAACGCATCGGCATAGTAATTATGCGGATGGTCATGAACGTGGGTAGTTGTAGAAAGGCGCCGATTGCTCGTTTGCTCCCCTACACTATAGGAAAGGTGTGGAAGCTCTCGTTTTCAGTAAGCAACACTATCAGAAAAAACGGTTTCGGGAAACGAAGGATTCATATTTACTACAAAAATTTTATTACTTATAAATTTTACAAATCCCTTTTTCAGGAAAACCTATGAAATGTGTAAATGACTAATAAAATATCTTTTTGAGGTACAGTCTAATAAAAGAATTATTAAAATAAATATTACCATTTGACTCAGTTGGGTAAAGAAGCTAAAGTAAAAGGTCGACACGACCGGGGAGGCACCTGGCACCACCGTATAGTAAGAGCAATGTTACCACGTATCGCGCGATTTGTGAGTAGCCGGCCAATAGAAGGAAATCAGGGTAACACATTTGCATGACAGCCATGAGTCGTAAAAAAATCTCCGATTGCTCGTTTGCCCAGACTATAAGAAACTGTGTGTGTACTCATGTACACGCGTTAGAAGTAATACTTCTTCGGGGTAAGAAGAGAAAATCAAGAAAAAAACTATAATGTTGCCTATAGCTAACTTCAGGGTGTCGATGTTCGTGACGGTGCGCGCGCGCATCTTAAAAATTATCTCTCATTGTTTTTCTCTAACGCCGCAGAAGTATAACTTCAAACACTTTTCTTTATTTAAGTGATACACACACGACCCCCTAACTACCCTGACCTCTGTAACGTGTCACTATCGAATTCCGCTGGGCTGGGGTCCGTTTTTTTGTCGCTTACCTGGGCCTATTATTCCGGGGAAAGTTATGTGAAAGATATAAAAAGCATAATTCAAATATCCCATGTGTTTTTGTTCGCGAATAGGGCTGTTACAGTTTAAATAAAAAGTATTGCGTGTGCTATTTCATGATAATTTTATATTAATATAAGATACTATTATCGCGTTATTAATCTTTATAAAATCATATATCCTTTAGAAAATATTATGTTAATTTTAATTTTATATTCGCTACAAATACTTGCAGCGAGTTTTAGTTATGTGTGTGTTGACATCGGAATCACGAGATTAAAATTGTATTTTTGTTGATAATCTCAGGATCATTTTATCTCCTCATCAGATCGGTAATCATATACATCTTTTAGTATACTTATATATAATAATAGTCTTGCCTTAAATACTGTAACAAAGAAAAAATATTTTTTTTATTGTAAATAACTTTTATTAATTTTACAGTCTCTTTCCAAGCTTAATACACAAATGTAAAATAATGAAAAATATAAAAAACTTATTCGATATTGACTCCACTGGCTGCAATACAGTACTTCAAGCGTCGGCCAGTCTTCAGCTCTGATGAAGTCCAAGACGTTCGCTTCCAACCAAGACTTCGTGGACCGGAGCGGAAACAACCAATATAGCACGTTCAATAGCCCGTTGAGCTACCGTAAACTCGCGGAACAGTCCAAAATCAAGTGCCATGTTTCACCCTATCCATCTTTAATTTAAGAAATGTCCAGTGCGTCTCTTATAGGCTGCAAGTCCTAAGTCATCTCTTGATTTCCTATCTTCATTTCCCGAGATAAAATCTTTTGCTTTCGGACAGGATTTCTTCGATTCTTTCCATTACTGCTTTGACCACCTTTTTCATATGAGCACTACGTGGACGGCCAGATCTTTCTCTGTCCCAAATAGAGGAGGTCTCATTGTCCCTATTAATATACCGGTACACAAACATTTGACTAATACCAAATGTATGGAGAGTTTTAAAAATTGCATTTGGCTCCACACCTATTTTGTGTAATGCAATCACAGCGATTCTGTTATCTTTACCACTCCACTCCATTTTAATTTTATTTTATAACAGGTAGCGCAAACTGCATTCAATTTCTATGCAGGCGAATTGGGCCGGTGCGCCTGGAGTACTACCTCTCTCTCTCATGACCCCGACGTGAAATGTATGAAATGTGAATGGTTTGCGAAAGCTAGTAGGCTCAGACTCCCCCCCCCCATCTCATGGCAGCACGGTTTAATAATAGATTACCCCAGGAGGATATCAGCTACGTAGAAGCTCGAGAATCCCTCCCTGGGCCTCCATGCTCAGGTCCTGAACCTGAGCCTGAATACCAAGTCTGCCCCATCTATTCTGGGGGACGGGGGCAGATCTGTGCTCTGCGACCGTGTTACTGGGGGCAAACAAAAGAAAAAATTCGAAGGTTCCCCTGCTATTCTAACTGTTGATATTTGTAACATCTGGGGGTTGCACTCCTGTCCCGACGATGTCCACCACCACCTTGAGACAGCAAAGCCGGCTTTACTCTTTCCGACGGAAACGCAGATATCTTCTCCGTTGGATTCATCTTATCTTACCTATCCAGGGTATAAATTAGAACAATTACTTATACCATGGGCTGGAGTATGTGTTTTCATCGGAGAAGGTGTATGCAACGATAGTAGCCTCTTCGGTCTCGAAGACAAGATTCCATCCATCATTTGGCTGCGTGTAGATAGCGATAACCACCCCCGCATCTATGCGTGCCTAGATAGATCCCATAAAGGAAACACCGAAATAGACCGTCTCCATGATTACATAGAAATGGCTACAGTTTCTGTGCTGAAACAGATTCCAACCGCAGAGATCGCGATACTTGGTGATTTTAACCCCCATAACGCCAATTGACCTTGTTCACGTACTACCGGTCACGTGGGAAGATCTTTTCAAGACTTTGCTTTGGCGTATGGTTTGACACAAGTGGTATTGCCCACGCGAATCCCAGATGTGGAAGACCGTACTCCCTCCCTGTTCGACCTTTTCTTGACCTCCCATCCGGAAAACTACCTGGTTTCCTCCACCTCCTTTGGGCTCGTCGGACCACTGCCTGATACGGAGTACAATGCTGATTAGGCGTAGACCACGGAAGATTGGGATGGGTTGGCGGGGGCGGGTTTGCTGCCCTCTGAATAACCCTGACGCCGTTGCGGATTCTATCGCTGATGTGGTGACTCAGGGAACTTTTCATACCGTTCTCTGCGGTACCGATTGGCAGCAAGTCGCATTCTTGGTTTGGAAGCTCCTGTAACCTGAAACTGGAGTTTTACCAAATATATGCAGCGGCGGCGAGTTCACAGGACGCTAATACCAGAGTACTAATGAAGGAGTACAATTCTGTCTCTAGATCCTTCATAAAAGTTATTGCCAAATCAAGGTCAGAGCACGTAAGCAAAATTGGTGAAAGACTAGTTCGCCTTCCTTCAGGAACCCGTGCATTCTGGTCCCTCGCCAAGACTGTTTTAGGGAATTTTGCTAAGTCAACCCTCCCTTCTTTGCACCGCAGTGATGAATTGCTGGCCCACGCCGGAAAACAGAAAGCCGAACTTCTGGGTTCTTCTTTTGCGTCGAACTCATAACTCATACTCATAACAATAAAGGCCACTAGGCTTTCATTGCTACGCAGATGGTACTGGGGATGCTTTATGCACTGCTATATAACGTAGAGCGGCTCGATTCGCTGAGGACCAAGTTATTTCCGGACAGCTCTATATTCCTACGAAGAGATGATGGTCCGCTGTGAACCTTTTATTGTGTTTTTATGGGGAGTGTTCTGAGGAATTGTTCGGCTTAATACCACCAGCAGAATTCCATATTCATACGTCGCGACAGAACTTTAAGTTCCACGCCCATCACCTTGATGTCCGTAAATCCACATCAGTGCGGTTTAAACGCCACTTCTTACCGCGCACAACTGTACTATGGAACCAGCTGCCTCCCTCGGTATTTCCGATCCGATATGACTTATACTCTTCAAGCAGAAGCCAGCCCTGGGTTGATTGAGAGGCAGGGGTTATTTTTATATATTATGTAGGGGGCGAAACCCCTTTTTATGACCATCGAAACCCATGAATATGCACAAAATTACTATGTCAATGCGTTGCCATCCTTTCCGCCTCCCACGGAATGGGCCACCGGCTACTCACAAAGCACACGAAATTCGATACAAAAGATGTCAAGAAAGGTCGGTCGGCACTGCGTCTTTAAGACGCCTAGTCTTACATATGTCTATGGGCGGCGGTAGTTACTACCTAACTGCTCGTTTGCCCCCCATCTCATAAAAAAATACCGCAACATATTGTACAATGTATTGACGCTAAAATGAGAAAACACAAAGGACAATCGTGTAAAAATGACAGATTCCAAATTCAAATGTAATGTTTTTTGTTTTTAATTGTAACTGTAGTTATGGCAAGACTAAGTACACCAACATAGCAAATTTTGATGAGAGGTAGTGTCATGCTACATTGCAGGGGAATTAGGCCGGTACAACCGCGGAGGTACTTCTCACATGATAACGGTGTAAAGTCTTTTGTATCGAATTTCGTGTGCTTTGTGAGTAGCCGGTGTCCCAATCCGTGAGAGGCGGAAAGGAGGGCAACGCATTGGCATAGTAATTATGTCCCTATTCATGGTTGTCGATGGTCATAAAAAGGCTCCAATGTCTCGTTTCTCCCCCTATATAATATATAAAATAACCCCTGCCTCTCAATCAACCCAGGGCTGGCTTCTGCTTGAAGATGGTCATCCCATCTGACCGAAGGTAGATCATGTGAGAATGCGAATTTCAAAACTTACAATACTTATCGTCGAACAGCATAATTTCATTACTTTTACTTATGGCAGCCCTGCACCGCATCCTCCCATTCGGATCACATTTTTTGTTGCTCCATTGTACAACGTAAAAAAAAATTGCGTTTTCATAGATTGCAGGTTACGCGTGTCTATGTATAAATAGGTATTGTGCGGCCATTGTCTGCTTTCAATGGCCGAAATATAAGCTGCGAATCTCAGACGAGGATTCAATTTTAGATTAATGCGGGCGAAGAATTGATCTTCTTTTTTCATTCGATGGATTTTTTTAGAAATCTCGCTTTTTAATATTTCCAATTTTAACATAGTACCTGCGTCGGTAAGCAGATGAATTTTGAATATGTAAAATGATTTAAGTAATATAAGAAACCCACTTGCGTTGTCGTCGTATTTCGTAATATATATAGAACAGTATTCCATATTATTGCGAGTTTAAAGACAACTTAAAATAATTCTTGGGACACATTCTGAATATCAATAAGCTGGGCATAGTGCCACTTAACTACCTCTGAGCAAAATTGCGTTAATGTTGTAACATTTTCCAAAACCTGGGCTCATCTGAATTGAAATGCGCGACCCGCCGGTCGTGCTCTATACCTCCAGGTGCCTCTAAAGTGACAGCTATGTTTGTTGTGAATCTTCGGTGCCCCACCGGAGCAGGAACGACGACAACAAGTCTGCATAACTATTCCGCGGATGTCGAGTGTGGCGCCGGTAGTCGTTAACAGTCTTTATTTTCCCGTTTGTTCACCTTATACTAGCAAAAGAATACACATCCTGGACGTACTTTGATGTTGGATTTCTCATATCGAACCAGAATTTCCACGGCTGTAACAGCTGGGCTAAGTTAGTTTTTTATACGATTTAGCAAACTAATTAAAATATTGGAAATTAATTCTTAAATAAATATTTCGGAGAGGTATTGTCTTAAGTAATCTAATACGATATGTATAGAAAATAGAAAGTAACTTACAAAATCAAAAAGTGAGGTTTTCAAAGATCCAGAAATTTCAACGGGATCGAATTTTTGGAAATTCAATTATCAATTTATTTTCTTGAACACGTCACATGGTATATCCAACACTTTACTCACATAGGTTACAGTGTTCCGTGCAGAGAAGAGAGAGAAGAGAGCAGTAGGAAGAGGTAGTGCAATGCATAGTGCATGACATTACATCCTCCTATGCAACGAAATCGGGTCGGCACGATCGACGAGGTACCTCGCTCACATAAGTCCGCCGTACAGTGACATCTCCAGTGTCGCGTTTAGTGTGGTTTGTGAGTAGCCGGTGGCCCGTTGAGGGGAGGGGAATTTAGGCAACGCATCGGCATAGTAATTATGTGAATGTTCATGGACGTCGGTAGTCGTAAAAGGGCTCCGATTTCTCGTTAACCATTCTATAAAAAAAAAACAAAAGAAAAGAGAGATTTACAATTTAGATGAATTAGTACCTTCGTCTATTCCCTGTACAAGTACATATTTGGTTTAAATTCTTAATGAGCACCTGAAAGGTGAAGTCCGATTATGATAATATTGATAATTTTTAAATCCTAATTTTACAGTATCAGTTAATGTTTGTCGTAACAAACGATTGTATTACACCCCAAAGTCACAAAAGCGTGAAAGAAAGCATACGAGTGTATTACAAAGAGATTTTCACTCGGATCATTTGAAGCATGACACAGAGAAAAACTGTCGCTCATCATTCACTTGAATCGAAAGTGCACACTAAGAAAATACACCTTAATGTGAAGAACGTATGGTCTAGTTTCTTAGAAAATTGATGGATTGACACGAAACTCTCACTCTTTCACCGTTTAGTTGGAGTCAACGAAACGCACACGCGATGAAAAAACTAGAAGAAAGTAATGTTACGTTATCATAAAAACACGCATCTATCTCTTTCTGTTGCTTATTGTCAAATGTTGTTCTCTTTTTCTAAAGAAAGTACGCAAACCCACAGCTGCATCAGTTTACGTCATGATTTGTAGTACATGTACGATGCAGATAAAATATAGTAAGTTATGTTGTATTTTAATAAACTACACTGGACATAGGTATTCCTGGTGAGTAGAAAGAGTGAGTAGAGAGATTATAATGTGCGCTCTATGGATAAGTATCTTCCACGACGTTATGTTTAGCATCCATACACATAGTGTAGTATTTCTATGGGCATGAAATAAAATAATGAGTGTACGACGTTCACATGCGGTTTGCAGCTATAACATAAGAGGAAAATTTCAGTACATAATTCGGCCTCCGTTATTCACGGGAGAAGCCGGGGCGGGTCGCAAATTTTACATGAATGTGAGGTATGGTTTCACTAAAAGAGTTTGAGTAATAAATATATGATATATGTGCAGCGCAAAGCAATTTCATTAAACTGCAAAAAAAAACCTTTAAGTCTTAATTTTGTAAATTATAAGTTTAGCATAAGATAATAATATTACTCATAGCAAGCATAGATCGGAAATGAACCGACAAGGAAATGCATTGACTTATTAATACATTTTTATTAACATTCTAATGTAATTGCGACTAATATTAACAAAAATAAAAGGATTTCTTACAGAAACCACATCATTAACATTCCGTAGAAACTGGTCAATCTCGTTATGAATGCGTTGTATCTGTAATTTTGCATATACTTGTATAGATAGTGAGAGTGTACTATGACGTACGCGAATTCACTTGGAGCGAGACAGATGCATTCAAGCTGGCGTGCGAAAGAGACAGCTTGCAACAATGTACAAGATGAAGTGTGGGAACGCGCAGGTAACATGCAATAGTTACTTTCGTAAGTTTGAGGCCGCTTTGACTCAAATCTAACATTTGGGTCATTGACATATCTACAGCTCCATTAATATAGTCTAAATGTTAATGAAGTCGCCAACGACTGCGTCTGTTACTAAATGTCCGTCTCGTGGGAGATTAGGCGCATTTCAATGGTAAGTATGAGTAATCTTCTCCCGGCGACGGGATAGAGGAAGGCACGGTATTTGCATATCCTCCATTGTTGCAGTCGCTTTTTAATGTCGGAAATTGCTTGTGTGAATTTTTTTATTGCATAAAGGGGGCAAACGAGTAAATTCTTCTACGGAAGAAGAGCCTTTAGATCGTTTTTTTCGATCGATTGGTAATTGCTATGTTCCCTTCTACAGCCTGAACGGCAAAGCGAATTTTACTTATGCGGTGTTATTTTCTTTTTTGATTCGTTACCAACCGATACAAGAAGTATAAAGAATCAACTCGGAATATTTTGGATATTAAAGTGTTTGAATAAGTATAACAAATATATAAATCTGTACAGTTTAACTGTCGAAATAAAATAAGATATAATTACAACAGAAAAACTCTTCTCACTTTCTTGTTGGAACACGTTTAAAATTTTGACAAAAATGTTCTCAATAAACGATATGACCGGATTATAGTAGACGCTACTACCCTACGTACCTACTGGCCTGGCTTTTTTTCCTTTCAGTCTTCTATATTTTATTTTTACTCAATTACTTGTATAATTGTGCAGATGCCAGTCACTCCTTTCCTTCCAAAGGGCCACCAGAAACTCGCAAAACGTACGAAACATAAATGCACAATTGTCACTTTGTTTTTTTTTCAGGACCGTGCCGGCCCAATTCAACTACCATGCAGCACTATAAAGTTATATTCTGAGATAGTTTTTAATGGATAATGTTTGCCTTATGTACAAAGATAAATATATAGGTAATTAATTGCATTGAATAACATATAATGAATACGAATCTATTATCCTTCGGTGCTGTACACGACGCGTTGTGGTAACAGTTTATTTTATGTGTTACACACTAATTTATAGAAAACCCACCCATTCATATGTTGCCTCTATCTTTTGGAATATATAAGACCATGCACGAAGTTTTATACACAAGGCTTTTTTGGTGACGCGGTCAAACGCAATTACGCACCATCATCAGCCCTGGATGGAATCCAGTGGTATGTGGGGCCCGCGACAAACTGTAACCACCGCGAGTGCCATCAGTGCCACAGTTCGTGTGGTGCCCCGCAACAGAAATCATCACAACACCTCGATGTCTGATCAGCCCCCTAAGGTACCAACACCACTCACTTGATGGGATTGCCCCGCATCACAGGACAACCCCAGCAAGTGAGGGACAGTGCAGTGGTGTGAGGTTCCCTTCCTCGCCCCTTGCTCCATGCGCAAAGCGCCCCTTTCTCTTTTGTCCCCTCTTCTCTTCTTAGGAGGCGTGCAATGAGCGCCTTCTCCTCCCGCTTCTTAGTTCCCTCTTCATATAAGAGGGGTACCAAGAGATGCCTCAGTTCATTTGGCTTTAACCAAAGTGTGTAAACCGACAAGCCATGGTGTAACGCTTGAATCATGGTGGGATTACACAAAGGTATGTTAAAGATTTAATATATTCGGCTAAACACAGAGTCAGACCAGAAATATTTTTCGTAGAGCCCGTAGGTTCTGTACTGAACAGCCGGTTGGTAATCTGCCTGTGACAAGATGACAGGTGTTAAACATTGTCTATGAAGTAAAGAACCAGCACACTATGTGCTAAAATTATTTAACCTAAGTTTATATTGGCGCTTTGAATGTCTCACTGCTTAGCACGTGCCCCTCAATTATTGATGACCAATTATTTATTAAGGTTCCGTACCTATAGGTGTGCAATTACAGAATTTTCTTATCAGGTTTCGAAGTGAGATTTATATTTTTCAAATTATCGCCTTTAACATTATCATGTTACGTCGGTCCCTCGTAATATTCCGTATGATAATGACAGTAAGGTTATTGTTTAACACCAGGAAACAACTAAATGTTCAGCGATGTGCCCCGGCTTTGATCATGAATAACAAGGGCCGATCTGTGACCTTAAAAAGTATACTTTAAATCCTTCCCGGGAATCGCTCTATACATTAGTGCAAACGACATGAAAATCCGTTCAGTAAATTTTAAGAAAATCGACTACATACAGACAAGCTTTTGTGGAGCCTGTTTTATATTATGTAGCCATAGCTATTATATTTTCACGGCTTTCCTTTTAGAAATATAGTAAACTTATAGGATATACCATACTTCCCAAACACGTGTGTTGGCTAGCATTCATCGCTAGTGGGCTCTGGTGCTTATACATTATTACTGGCTACACTGGCGTGTATCGAAGGTCGACAAAGTCATCTCTAGATGCACTTTTGCGCATCGCAGAGACAAGGCGTTGACCCCCGTGTCCTTATACGTTCTCCTTGCGACACCACCGACAGAAATTATCCGAATTCTACTGTTTCATTTACATCCAATGCATATTGGAAACAATATAGTGCAGCCAAATTGGGCCGGCGTGACCGGCGAGGTGCCTTTCTTTTAAGTAACGTCGATTAACATGGGCCATCGTTACGATCGCTTTTAGTGGAGTTCTGCAGTCTCAATGACTCAACGGAGGTTTGAAATATAGGGATGTAACAAACTAAAACTGTTTGCAAGATACACTAATACATACACATATTATTAAAACGATAAAACCACAGAGTCATCTATGTCTATACCTAGAGTCTAAGCAAGAAAAATATTCAGGGGTCTTATGTGTGGGTCTTAATATTTTCTCATTTCTTCTACAATAACATTCTTGGATTTTTCTCTATAACTTGCAGAGATTCAGATATCATAATGCCCTCTGCGCCGAATTTTAGCCATGTGCACAATTGCAATGTTTTCCCTCATTCCCGATTCTGATACGAGAGCAGATACACGGGGGGAGATCATGGACAGTATCGAATTAACCCTTCGCGGCACGTAACACTGCTAACTTCCCAAATTCCTACAGTTTTTAGAAATTTAAAACCCTTCAGCTTTTGGTTCAACTCGGGACTCGAACCTGCGAATTCAGGAGATGTTTGCTTACCGCTGGACCACGTGGATGACGTCTGATGATGATGGTGGTTCACATTTACTACTGATGTCATCGGAACATGTAAATTAATATGCTAATACAGTAAGAACTTGGATAAGGAGGTACAGCGCACCGGGTAAGTCGATCTGCGTGACTCATATTGCAAAGTGATTGCACTTTTTGCGACTAAAACAATTATTACCACTGTCAACAACTGATAGCGCCCCGCGGATTCACCCGCGTAGCATGGTTTCATTCAATACATTTTTCACACCCATATTTCACCTCTTCCTTCCGTTCATCAGGTGGGAAGACGTTCTCCGCGCAGTCGCCGGTCCGGGATGGATGCGAGTAGGAGATCGGTCGTCTTGGCGTTCATTAAAAGGGGCCTGTATCCAGCAGTGGACCGATGGAGACTGAATATGGTGATGATTTCATCCCATTAGGGTGAATATTTATAAATAATCTTATCTTATTTTCTTACTGCTCAAGTAAATTATCATAATCAAGACATCAAGAACTTCTGAAACAAATTTCAAGTTTCTTGGTGTAGTAGCTTCGGCTGGACGTTGATATACAAGTCGACCAGGTGTGACTTTATATATACATACATACATATATACCCGGTTCACTGAATAGCTACATACTCAAATATAAAGTGACCAAACATTAAATTAAATTTATGATAGAAGAAGCTTTTTACAAAAAATTGCATTACAAAGAAGAAAATAAACATTAATTTGTTAGTACATGTATTACACAGTTATGGTCAAGTAACACTTTATTAAGGTGACGGCTCGTGGCTCCTGACCTCCAGGGGGGAGGCTGCCCAGCAGTGGACAGTTCGTATGGTGATGATGATAATAATGATTGCACAATTTATTAAATGATTAAGAGCTTAAAGCGAGGTCTACGTGTACGTGTACGTGTACGTGTACGTGTACGTGTACGTGTACGTGTACGTGTACGTGTACGTGTACGTGTACGTGTACGTGTACGTGTACGTGTACGTGTACGCTAAGTAGTATTGGTTAACGTGCTTATTAAAGTAGTCCTAGTCTTGCCATCAATATTGAAACAGAAAAAAAATATTTTCTTTAATTGCAAATAGCATTTAATACTTTTACAGTGTCTTAGTTTAATACACAAATATAAAACAATTAAAAGTAAGAAACTTATTCGAAGTAATCTCCACTGACCGTACAGCACTTTAAACGTTGAGGCCAGTTATCAGTAGAAGCGCCCATGGAGAAATTCTTCACTGCCAATAGTATGGATAGTTTTAGGGACTCCAAATTATCATGGCGTTTAGAGCAAGCTGCACTCTCTAAAACTATCCGTAAATCATAATCCATCGGATTGAGGTCGGGACTAGACGAAGGGTAGTCTTCAGCTGTAATAAAGTCCGGAACGTTCATTCTAACCAAGATTGCTTAGATCGAACTGTATCACCCAGTCTTGCTGGTAGGACCATATTAGGTTATTAAACATGGTGTCATTATTGTGCCTAACTATCTTCTCATGAATGGTATCTTTTTCACAAAAATATGGCTCCGTCACTCCTTCATAGCTAACGTCTACCAAACCATCACTGAAGTCGAATAATGCCCACGTTACACTCCGTCCAGTTATGGGGAAGCTCCTTAGAGCTTTAAGCATAAATATTTGTTTGTTAAAATGTTGCTCAATTGAAAAAAAAAATATCCGCGAACAAAATTTTCCTGTGACCTCCTTTTGCGTACCGCTTCAGTAGTTGTTTCGATTTTACCATCCTATTCATCTTTAATTTATCAGTTAAGAAATGACCAGCGCATCTCTTATAGGCTGCAAGTCCTAAGCCATCTCTTGAAATACGCGACATCGACATGGTTCTAGGTGCTATCTTCATTTCCCAAGATAAAATCTTTCGGACAGGATTTCTTCGAATACTTTATTTGACTGCGTTGATCGTAATAGCGCGGTACACAAACATTTGACTAATACCAAGTGTACGGAATGTTTCAAAAATTGCATTGGGCTTCATACCTACCATAATATATTGGCGCCAAAATGAGAAAATACCATGAACAATCGTATGTGAAGGACAGATTCCAAATTCAAATGTAACTCTTTTTTTTATTGTAACAATATTTATGGCCAGACTAAGTATATGAAAGAAAGTACTTCCTATAAAATATGCAAATTTCGGGACAATCTCTTATATCATTTAAGAAGTTGTGTAATATAAAACTGACTGACATACAGACATAACGAAGCTATGAGGGTTCCGTTTAATGCCAGTTGGTTACGGAACCCTAATAACCAATTACTCAAACCGTAGACGGTGTTTCTTGTTATAATTGACCGAAATTTTGACCGGTTCATAGTTTTATAAACCTTATTTTTTAAATTACTTCTATCAGATTTTTTGGCCCTACCAATCTTTCATTAATAAAAAATTGGCAAATGGGTTAGTCTTCTAAAATCTATATAGTAGTTTTTGGGCTATCATCGAAAAAAACGCACATACACTACTGATAAAATAATTTGCTTTCTTAGGCGGCGCCTTAGATTTTTTTAGAACGACGTTTCTACCGAGTTATTAATTATGTTAGTTACAGCGCCATCTCTCTGGAGACGAGCTAACTACGCCGTATATAATATTAGTACCTGTGCCCTTGGGTTTCACCCTCACATATTGTAGGTTTTTCTAGATTCGTAACAATTTATTTAAAAGGGACGGTACGTATTCTGGTACTGTGTTCTAATCAAATATAATAAAAAAACATAAACACATCGCTTTTTGATTATAGGCAGGCCTGCGAGCAGACAGTGCCTTTTAGTGACTACCGACACCCAAAAACATCCACATCCATTCCTCCTCACCCCTTTCCTCTTGCCCTCCAAAGGGCCATCGGTTACTCTCAAGCCGCACTAAACACGACAGGCACGCTGTGACTCTGCGTCTGTACCATGTTAGTGAGAGGAACTGCCCCTATCGTGCTGGCACAATTCGGCAATGTAGCATGGCATTAAAACTTAATAAAAACTTAAAGGGAAAATGACATAGAGCTGATAATCATAATGCCCTTGGCTAACGATTCCGGTTTTATCGTCATTTTGTAATAACAATTTAATGGCCTCCTGTACGACTTTGATGTTGAGGAGGCAGCTTCTGGTCACGCTCGCAATGGCACATCGTATCATCTCAAGTGACTTTGAATAGGAGGAAGGTGCTATCAATCAGTTTCTAATATTAATAATTCCTTGACCCGACTCCGATGAGTTTATAACATCTTCTCATGCGATGAAATTAAAAATGGAATAGAATAAAATGTTATAAACGTAAACAAATTGATCATCTAATTTTTTTTTATAATAAATAAGAAAAAGAAACTATTTCCTAGCATTATATAACAAGTTATATAACCCACCATGGATACAAAGAATAATAGACGTACCTATGGTGTAGCCTATGAAACTTTGGAATAACGTAGCGTTTTGTTGGAGATCGTTTGTGGGAGAGAAAATCCAGGGAATACATTCTGCAAACATATAAACATATACATTTTCATAATTCAATTATATTACACCTACAGAAATTCAAATGTATAAAGGCGACATGGCATTGGTAGCTTATTTATAACGACGACATGACTTTGGTAGTTTATTTATAACGTGGACATGACATTGGTAGTTTATTTATAACGACGACATGACGTTGATAGTTTATTTATAACGACGACATGACATTGGTAGTTTTTTTATAACGACGACATGACGCCATAATGAAGCTATCAACAGAGACAGAAGTAGTGCAAACGATGGTGTCGTATTTAAATGTTAAAGAGGATCTGTCGCGTTTACTGAAAATTAGAAAGTTGGTGGCCCTCGCAAGTGATGATGCACTTACTGTGTGTAGTGACAAGGTGAGACGATAATCTCAGACGGTTTAAGATGGATGCGAGTAGAAGAGGAACCCTCCATGTCTCAGGCTGTTCCCCCTCGGGTATATTTTGCAACACGTTCGAAATAGATTCCTCCCAATTTCTGTGGGTTGTCCCTGGTCCCCATCATGGTTCAAGCCTTGTCGTGGCGGTGGGGCTCAGTTGCCTGAGGTGAACCCAGGCGAAACCGACCGAAACGAGGAGGATGCTCTTTTTACCACTCTTACAAGAAGAGTGATGGCTAAGAGCAAGAGGAGGAGGCATTCTTTGATCCCTCTTAAAAGAAGAGGGGACAAAAGAACAAAAGGTGGCTTCGCCGTTGCGCTCGGAGCAAGGGGCGAGGATTGGAACCTCACCCCATTCGGTGGGGTTGTCCTGTGATGCGGGACAACCACATCTGTGGAGGTGGCGCCGGTCCCTTTGGGACTATCGGGTCATCGAGGTGCACTGATGATTTGTTGCTCCGGGACACCTCACCAAAGGCGGCCCTGACGGCACTCGCGGTGGTTTCTATGGGCAGGCGGCACTTTATAATGTGCCGCGACCCCCACAGATCACTGAACACCACCCTTGGCCGGGTGAAGGCGCGTAAATGCATTAAAAAACGTTGTGCCTGGTACATTCGCATATTATATCTACACAGAGATTTTAAAGACCCCACTATCGCGGGGCATTTCAAAGAGCTCTCCAAATAACTTATATATGAGGTAGGGCCATGCTACATTGCAGCGGAATTTGGTCGGCACGATCGGGTTACCTGTCGCTCACATGACTGTCACACGACACATTTACCGATCTGAGAAAGAAATAGTCGTATCTTATTGAAAAAGCAACTTCTCTGTCCTCATGGTTCATATCCTTGTTACAATTTGTATCGAAAAAAGTATTATCTTTAATAAATGCACTCACAAACCTATTAGATATGTTAGCAGCATTATAAAAATATCAGCATAAAATAAGCTTTTGAATTCTAACAACAAAAATAAATAAGCATCACAATCCAGACATTCTAGAAAGGTGTCCCAAATGAATTAAAACAAATTTACATTCGAATTCGGAGAAAAAAAAAGTAAAATTTTCAAAGCATGAATGTCTTTTGTATGATGTCATCTAACGATAAACAAAAGTAAACTTTATTTAAATGCAATAAGGTTGAGATTGTGGGCATGCAAATGTCTAATATCTGAACAGGACACATGGTCTATTTAGACATTCCCAACACACAAACACATTTTCTAACGATAGTCGAGGATTGCACGTGCGAGGACAGAGGGTCTTTCATGAGATATGGGTCAGCGAGCCCCTCCAGTAAACTGGATTTATTGTAAAGTTGTTTCCACACAGGATGCGTTATAAATTTACTACTACGAGTTCCTAATTGTTACTATAATCAATATTTGTTTTAATTGAAGTAAATTATAATTTCGTTCTTTTTATTAAAAAAGTTAAAAGAGCCATATTTTATGTTATAATATAGTAGTTATTTTTCAAATGTTACATATTCTTTCTGTTCTCCGTTAACTCTGGCCTTATTGAGTATAAAAATAATTATTAAGTCACGGTCACAAGCCGCCTGCATTCAACGGCTCTCCGCTGTCTTGACCTGGCCACCAGCCCATTGTGTATAGGTAGACTAGGACTAAATAATCCTCTCCTTGGTATACGTTGCTTTTACTAGAAGGAGCCTTAACTTTTTGCAACTTTGCGTTCTGACATGAAAATATTCTTAATTATGAGTAATATCCATTAGTTATTAATTGTTTCATACTAATGCTATTACGCTATTATTAGGCCTATGTTCAGTAGTGGACCGATAAGGGCTGATAATGATGATGATGATGAATGCTAATATTATCAATTTTTTTTGGTTGGCCTGAATAACTTATATATTAACTTGCAGCTGAAATATGACATTTCATATAGGGGGTTACTTTAATGATGCAAGTGAACAGCCAGAAAGGATTTTTATAAATTATACCCTTGAAGAAGGATCGTTTCGTTCCGAACGTTACCATCAATAAATTCTTTCAAAATATACGCCTTTCAAACCGGGGGCCACACCGGGTTTTGAAATGTCTCTCAGGTAAAGAGCAGAATTGAATTAGTATCATAATCAGCCCTTATCAGTCCACTGCTTGACATAGGCCTCTCTCAATGAAAGCCAAGACGACCGATCTCCTGCTACTCGCATCCATCCCGGACCAGCTACTGCACGGCGATTGTCTTCCCCCCTGGAGAACGGTCGACCATCACTTACTTTTCCTAAACACGGCCTCCACTCCAGAACCTTACTGGCCCATCTGCCATCTGTTCTTCTGAGTGTGTGACCAGCCCATTGCCAGTTCAGCGAGCTTATTCGTCGCGTGATATCGAATACTTTGAACCTCTGCCTTATGAATTCGTTAAGAATCCCGTCGGAAACAGCCAACATAGCCCGTTCAATAACCCGGTTGATCTACCGTAATCTTGCGGACTAGTCCTAAATTAAGAGGCCATGTTTTAGCCCCGAAGGTCATAAAAGGGAGAACGCAATAGTAGAGGACTTGCCTTCAAGCTCTGCGGTATAGACGATGTGAGAGTATGACCCAAATGAATCCTTCTAACGGCTTCCTTCTCGAAGTTATATCTACCTAATTGCAATAATTGCCCGAGGTAGGCGTATTCGTCTACGACTTCGAGAATAGCACCATCGACGTTGACCGGCCCAGGAAAACGTTTTCGTTAAACATGACTTTCGACTTATCCAAATTCATCCTAAGGCCAATACGTCTGGAGGATTTATTTAGGATTTAGGCTGTGCAACATTTTCTGTAAGCTGTCCAACGGTTTGGCCAACACAACGATATCGTCGGCGAAACAAAGATGTGAGAAGTACTCGCCATTCATATTTATGCCGCATTCTGCCCATTTAGTCTTAAGGACATCCTCCAAGGCCTTGTTTCACCTCTTGGAATCAGAACGGACATATGCAGCGTCAAACAATGCTCTCTGTACTCGACCAGAAATGGCTGTAAAGCTTCCAGAATAGCCCAGGTTTCGACAGAGTCAAATGCTTTCTCATAGTCTACATAGGCAAGGCACAGTGGCTGATTGTGTTCATGTGTCTTTTGTGCAACTTGCCTTATTGTGAAAAATCTGGTCCATGGTACTAAATCCTCTGTGAAAGCCAGCCTGCTCCGGTGGCTGGAATTCGTCAAGCTTAGATAACCACTTTCTTGAGCTGGAAGTGGAAGTGGAAAAAATCCGATGATAAAGGATATCAATATATTAAATGAATCCATCACCTTCAGTATTTTGCTAATTCTAATGGTCAACTAGTTGGTTGAGCAAAATTTTTTGTTCATATACACGGCAATGTCTCTAGAAACTTTTCCTATCAGCCATATTCTGTTTTGCTTCTCTCTATAAAATAGAAACCCGAGACATTATGACTAAGATTCCACCCGTCTATCTGTCCTCTGGCTATGCTATTGCCTCATAAACTGTGATAGATGGATGAAATTTTCACAGATTAAGTATTTCTGTTGCCGCTATAACAAAATACCCGAAAATTTTATAAAAATATTATAGAGGATCGTTTCAAAACACTACCTGTATATTATGTCGTTTTTAGGGTTTTCTACCCAAAGTATAAGGACGAGGCCCCGTCAATAGGTTTCGATAATCCGTAAAGTAAAAAATATTAAAAGTAAATACAACGAAATATACTTTATTTCAGGCCAGGGATGCCAGTTTATTAGTAGCCACAAGAAGAGCATTCTTATTATGTAAACTATTAAGAATATTTTTTTAATGTATCATAACTCGTTTTATTCAGTCCGTACACTTGTCTAAAAATGTTTTTCCAAGATAGGCTTTATCCATTATTAAGCTAGACTTAAATTATATGTATAAGATGCTTGTATTTAGTAAACGTATATTTAAGGAGAAAAGTACAATAAACAACAACGAAAGCCTTAGATCGCACTTGATCTATAACACCAGAGAATCCGCCGCAAGTATGAAAGCGCCCTAGTATTTATTGCGCTGTAACATTTCTTGTTTGTATGATGAGAAGTTTAATCCTTTGCAACGTTAATTTAATAATATAGCAATTTTAACACGATGTGTTGCGAATGTCACTGTAAAGTTAGTTATTAACGAATACAATTTCAGTTCATTGTCTCTGCGTGTTAGCGACCTTTTCACTACGAGGTTTTTTGGAATCAAACTTGTAACTTGTCTATAGGTACACTTTAATATTCAATATCAGAATCAGTTTTTTGTAGTACCAAAAGACAAATTGAAGCCCTATCACAAGCGCCGACGCCCATAGACAACGGCACATTGCCCTTTTCGAGCAAGCTTACCCTGTTCGGTACATATTTTTCAATGGTGACATATTAAAAAAAAAATCTTCTGAATCATTGAAAGTTATTAACCGCCCGTCGTTTACTGCCTTAGAAACAAATATTCAATCCATGAGTCTGTTAAGCATTTTGTTAGCAGTGGAAGGCGAGCTTATAATATTTGATGGATCAAATAACGAGGTCCATTTGTAAATTCCAAGATTCTTTGATTGATTTGTGGTTTTTTTTAATTATCACTCAAACCCATCAACTTGTGTGTATAAAATTTTTATTTAAAACGAATTGCATAAATGGCAAGTGATATCGAATTATTGTCGTGGGTTCTGTAAGTCGTATAGTTATTAATGTATTTTTTAAATTTCATACAACATGGGAAGAGAAAATGAGCCCGAAATACCAGACAAGCCATAGCGGGAACCATACAAATAAACATACGTACAAACACACACTCGATAAACTTGCCTGTAGGTAGCACCGATGCCATTTCGATTCATGACATTCACTCATAAAATAACACCACTAATAAATCTTAATCATTTATTTCAAAGTGCAGATCCCCAATAAGCTAATAACATGTTTATTGTCCCAAAATGGCTAAAATTACGCTGAGTTATGTTCGGTGAAACCTTCTGGTGACCCATCTCTAATTGTCCGGGGTCTTCGCCCTCGAGGCGACGACTTTCAAACGTTCTTTTGCATTTCGACAAACGGTCTCCGTTTGCTTTTTGTGATTCGTTTGTTTTGCTTCGTTAGATTATACTGGATTTAATGCTAAATAAATATTATTATCACGAGTAGAACCTTCGACGCTTGGTGTACAATTTGCGACCATGAAAAGTCCCTAGAGGGCCTTTCACATGTTACTTTTAATGTTTCACTTCGATAACTTAACTACCTTATTATAACATTAATGGTACCCATTTTTTACTTTAAACTGGAACCTGGAACCTATGTGAATAGTTTATTTGTGAGTCAGGTCTCTAATATACCAACCGGGGCTATTTATAGGATTGTGTGAAACTGGTACTAAATATTTAAACTAAAAACATTTTGAGCTGCTGGATGGCTCTAGTTATAGATCTTGAAGATTCGTGTGAAACTCGAGGACTCACTCCAGTGCGTATGACGAAGTACCCTATCATCAAAAATGTTGATAATACCTGATTGTTCCAGATAGAAGCAACTGCAATGCGGCAAATACCAGTCCATATCTTCGTACTCAATTCCTTTCAACCGTTCACTGGGTAAAGTGTTGGTCGACAATCGACCGGGTTGGACGTTATGGCGTTAATTGAAAGGGGCACATGCCATGCCATATCAAATTTACTGCTAGACATTCGTATGTCATATTTTTCTAGCCGTAGATTTGGTTTAATACCCATAATGATTCCTATTCCAGCGTAATATTTTTTTAAATCTTTTAAAACTCACACACGTCCGTCTGTTGGCCTATGACTAACTCGCGGTATCGCTCTTTAGTGTTTACATTGGAAACATGTCTGCCTCTGATAAAATATCCTCAAGGTGTAATTTGTAACAAGTTAGGACTTTAAAAAGTTCAAGTCTCAGTCAGGTTTAAAAGGGCAAAATGTTGGTGAAGATTTGTAATTTCATTGCATAATGTCGTGACATAAAATTGCCCCTTTCTGGTTCTAAGTTAGGACCAGGATTACACCATCATCCTCGATATAGGGAAGGTAATGCATTATTGTTCGAGGTAGTGCCACGTTATACTGCAGCGGAATTAGGCCGGCACCACCGGGGAGGTAACTCTCGCTCTCTTGATACCCCCGTAAAGTGACATATGCGGTGTCTCGATTTGTGCCATTTTTGAGTAGCCGGTGGCTTATTGGGGGGATAGGTGAAACGGAGGGCAACGCATCGGCATAGTACTTATGCTGATGTTCACGCACGTCGGTAGTCGTAGAAGGGCTCCGATTTCTCTTTTGTCCC
>JAFELO010001310.1:916260-948639 GCA_017140195.1 Eumaeus atala | reverse complement strand
GGTTATGGCATAATCTAACCTTTGAACTACTGAGAGGAAAATTGTAAAGAAATGACACTAGACTTCAATAAAAATTTGAAACGAAAATTGATGTGAACAAAAGCAAAATGGTAGTTTAAGAGTTATGGGTTATTTTGTTTTCTAGTACGGAAGGCGAATCCGAATAGCTCTTGACCGGGTTTTTATAGTATAAAGGGGTAAATGATCCATATATCCATAATAGCCGCACGAAAATGCTTATGGAGATGTATTGTACTCCTTTGCCTTATCCTCTACAACAGGCCACCAGCTTCTGTTATCGTATAGGGGGACACACGAGAAATCATAGCATTTCTACGACTACCGATGCCACAGGTGGGGTTACCCCACACTACAGGACAACCCCACCGACTTTGGGACAGTGCAATGGGGTGAGGTTCCTATCCTCGCCCCTTGCCCCGTGCGCAAAAGCGCCTCCTCCTGTTGCTGTTAGGTCCCCTCTTCTTATAGGAAGGGTACCGACAGCGATTCCTCCACCTGATATTTAGCCCCCTCTTCTTATAAGAGGGGTGCAAAGATCCCCCTCGGTTCAATCGGCTTCGCCTAGATTCGCCGCAGGCTACTGAGACCCACCGCCACGACATGGCTGGAACCATAGTGGGAATCCTTTAATACACCTAATGTAGTAGTTCGAATATTTTTTTACTTTATCATTTTAGTTTGAATTAAACAAATTATTTACCTGTTTTGTTTAAGGTACCTTGTTGATGATAGGTTGGTGACACTGATTTAACGAAGCTTTATATATCGTAATAGTAGGAGGTAGTGCCCTGCTGCGTCGCACTTGAATTGGGCAGGCACGACCGGGCGGTACATCCCGCTTACACGGTACCGCATTAGAACTTTATGCATCTCGAAGGACAGGAGCTTAGGAGACCGACACGTGGCAAACAGGCCTCAGTTCATTGTTTGCCCCCTTCACGCCAGTAGCCTCTAGAAGTAGACACAGAAGTAAGTGACACATTTCGCGCTCCTATACTATAAAAGAATGCAGAAGCAGTCATGTTTACTGCTGGCTGAAGTTAAAACTCAAAGCTGTAGTCGGTGGCCCACGGGGGGAAGGCGGGCAACGCATCGGCATAGTAATTATGTGGGTGTCCACGGGCAGCTGTAGTCGTAAAAAGCACCGAATGCTCGTTTGTCCCCTATTCTATAAAAGAAATTGTAAGGCAGCTTCATTTAGCGGCGTTCGGTGAAATGTGTGACATGACGATGACTAGAGTTTCACGATTTTTGTTCACCGAAAAAGTGTTCAATGAGCAGACAGAAGTTGCAACTCTAAAAATTTTGTGCTATTGATTATATACTATGTTATATAATTATATGTTGCTGGGTCACGTCAGCATGACATATGGAGGGCTGTGTGACCGTCCCAAGAGATGGACTCTAGGTGAGGAGTATTAAACGTACGATGGCACGCTATAACAGTTCAGACTTCGGGATTGTACTTGATATTGTATATGGCTAACACGGGCATCAGCTGTCATGTCATAGCTGTCATCACAATACAGACTACGTAAATATCTTGACAGATAAGCAACATGATAATACATTTCTAAATTCGATGGTTATCTATTTTTTTATATATAAAACAAAGTCCCCAAAAATTTGTGTGTCTAATTGATCGGTTCTTCAAAATCTACTAAACGGATTTCAATGCGCCTTTCACCAATGAATAGAGTGATTCCGGAGGGATGTTCTAGTGTATAAATTTGTAAACGACGGGCGAAGCCGGGCGGATCACTTGTAAAGTAATAAACCACAGTGACCAGCTCATAGATCCACACCATGTGCTCAAAGAGCGTATTATAGAGTTGACGCATGCGCTCTCGCGACCTCATTTCTCGTTTTGCGGTCAGTTACGACATACAAATTAGGGCAGGCGTGCGATCTCGTCGGTTTGTGTATCCCTGAAACGCGTGGAAGTAGCATATGACCCACGTACACAATACATGATATCAAACCAGGATTTACTTTATGTTAGGAGTTATTAGTTTTATTTTAGTTTATTTAAATGATCTTTGATATCGAAATCATTTCAAACAATGCAGAACATTCTTCTTTACCTAATAATAGCAGTCTTTTTAATGGAAAATATCTCGGCATGTGTAGTATATAGTCTAATTGGCTTTTAACACATAAGGTAGGATTAGGTGAAACGTTCGTATGTCTCTGGGGTTAAAAATTGAGAAGAACGGGATCTTTCCCGCAGATGGGAAAATATTCCTATTATTATTATATTATATAAATTTGTTTCTCTAGGCATTGGGCAAATGAGCCATATGTGTAATTGGCTTATAACACAGCGGTTGGTTTTCTCCTAGCTCGCTAATGAATAAAATGTTCATGGTAGTGCTGAGATGAGTTGTGTTGATGTTTTAATACCTACTTCAAACTACCCGAACATTTGTACTGGGATAAAGTGATATAGCATCCACGCTTAGGGAGACGAAGTGTAAAAAAGTTTAACTATCGCGCGTGAGTAGTCTACTACGTGAAGGGGAGAGGGGAGCCGGTCCCCTGGGACGTCATGGTAATAGCATAAACTAACAACATCTAAGGGACGGCTTTTCAATAGGTTCAAAATCATGGATATATCGATCGATACCCGAGAGAGTATAACTTGCCAACAATTCGGTATATGTACAGGGCGAAGCCGAAGTCGATAGCTATTTAAATATATATCATGGTATCACTATATTTATAAATAAATGTTTTTTTTTTGTGACATTTAAAGACAATATGTCTTTTAATTATAATTGACATCGTGTTAGCGTGACTTACGCGGCCAGGCGCAAACATGTGCGTGTATTGAAGATGCACCTCCTTACCTTAAGCCGGTTACACATATGGATGTGACTAGTTTTAGGCACCACTCCTTAAGAAGCGAAATTTTACACTAGGTGGATTGAAAAGTACTCGGCCTAACACAGTTTCGAGCAACGTGAAGTCATTAAGTACCTCCGTAAGACGGGGCTTTTACCGAAAGACGTCCATGATGATATGGTTCGTACTTTAGGAGATTCTGCTCAATCTTATTCATCCGTCAAAAAATCGACAGCAGAATTCAAGTCGTAGAGGCTCTGGAACACCTTCGACGTCCACTACTGAGGAATATATTAAAAAAAATTAATAAAGTACTTGGTTTTCTTATGGGAGACCGCAGATTAAAAATTAAAGAGATAGCCGAGATTACAGGCATCTCTTGTGAAAGAACTCAAAACATCACAGTAAACGAATTGGGTTTCCACAAGGCGTCTGCGAGGTGTTTTCCACGACTGCCTCATTGAACAAAAAAGTACGCGATTGATGTGATTGAGGTGGGTTCCGCTACTGCCTCATTGAACAAAAAAGTACGCGATTATTTTACGTGACTCTTTGGAGTTATTTGAAGCCGATGCAAATTTTTTTTTGAATTAGTTTGTTACAAGGGATGAAATATACGTTAATTTTTTTACGCAAAACAACAATTGAAACAATGGAGAAGACCTGGTACACCACCGCCTAAAAAGGGTTAGGCGATTTTGTCGGCAAATAAGGCTTCCGTATTCTGGCACTCGAAGGATGTGATTATAATTTATTATCTTGAAAAGGATCAGACTATAAACTCGGATTACTACTGTGTCTTATTACGTCGTTTACGAGAGGAAACAAAAGAGAAGGGTCCAGGAATGCTCAGAAGTAAAGTCCTGCTTAATGAAGATGATGCCCGTGTTCACGCGTCTGTGCAATCAATGGCTGAAATCCACAATTGTGGCTTTGAACTATCACCGCGTCCGCCTTATTAACTCGATCTGGTATTCACCATCAGACTTTTTCTGTTCTCTAACCTGGAAAAGCACTTGGCAGGTCAAAGATTTTCGACAAACGACGAGGTCAAAACAGCAGTAGACGTATATCTTGACATTAAGGAAGAATTCTTTTTTTCAAAGATCAAAATGCTTTAAATGGGAGATGGCAAAAGTGCATCGAATTTGGACCACCAAGTTCGATGCACTTTTGCCATCTCCCATTTAATTGTGTAGAAAAATAAAAATATAAATGATTTATTAGTATGTGTTTGTTTTCTTGGTTAGGCCCTCGTATTAATGTCTAAAGCGGTATGGAAATAATATCTGGGATTATGTTGACGTATACACTAGCACTGCACCGCAGTTTCCCGTGATAATAACCTTCCTCGATAAATGGACTATTCAACACATAAATACTTTTTCAGTTCAAGCCACTAGAGTACTACACCTGAGATTGGCGCGTTTAAAAAACAAACTGATTCCTCAGCTTTGTAATGATTATTAATAGATGTGTAGAATCAGACAACAAACAAAATGTTATACAAATGACGTCAAATGGCGCACCTCCTACTTCAGAATCATGTACGTTCCTAAAGAGTTCTTAAAGAGTCTTTAACATTGATTTTTTTTCACTGCTCCATGCTGACGAAAGTACCCATGCAGCTTCATCGACTACTGTAAGATATGTAGAGCGACAGTCTAGTTGAGATTGTAGTCGATAGGGGGAACTCATCCTTTCGCGAAGATAGGAAGGATGCATCCCGATACTAATGGGATCAGGTCTTGCCTACAGCCTCACATCAGAGAGGAGCAGCACATGCGAGGCAGCTAAAGAAGGCCTTGCATTATCGTGGAGGTGAGAGGAGCTGGTTGAGCTTTCATGACTGGGAGGAGTAGTACCGAGTCAGAGGCAGCCCATGTAGATCTTGGAGGTACAGGAGTGGAAGAGCTGGAAATTGTCGTGTATGGTCTGTAGAATAGAAGAGGTTGTAGGGAATAGAGAGAGACTGTAGAATAAGGTTACTTAGTACATACACTGTTACACATTTCTACATATAGATATATCTAGAACAGCACACAGTCCGCTCCACAGGACAACCCCACCCTCTTTGGGACAGTGCGATCTGGCGATGTTCCCATCCTCGCCCCTTGCCCCGTGCGCAATAGCACTACCTCATTGTTTTACTCTTTTGTCCCCTCTTCTTATAAGAGGGGTACAAAGGGCGTCACCTCCTTCTGCTCCTTATTCCCCTCTTCTTATAAGAGGGGTTCAAAGAGCATACACCTCCTCGGTTCAATTAGCTTCGCCCAAGGTGTCTCGGATCACGCCAGGCTACTGAGCCCCACCGCCACGACAAGGTTTGAACCATGGTGGGGGTGTAACTAACCCCTGACATTGTAATCACTTAGTTTAATGGTGGTGGTATCACCCGCCGGAGAACACTGTAGCCACAACTGCATCATCACCAGCCGGATTACGTCCACTGATAGACTTAGGCCTCCATAGAGAGCCATAGGTATATAGGCCAATGTTTTATTAATATTATTAAAATTAGAAAGTATGTATGAATGTATGGATGTTTATTGCACAATAATGCAAAAGGCCATTGCGGATTTTAATGAAACCTGGCAATGTTGTAACAGAATAAGCCATAGATTGTAGGAAATCTATCTTGTGCACATGCTCTTAGGAAAACTATATCAATAGCTAGTAATGGTAGGTTTCTTGTAAATATAATGGTTCTGTAAGCCAGCATTCGGAGGATATAATTTTACGTGACAACGGTTCTCTAATTGATCTAACACATAGCCCGATGGAGTGAAAGAGAGGACTAGTTGGCTCACACGCACGCAGGTTCGGTTCATTTGGAACATTACTATGAGTCGAAACGTCGCCAAGACTACTTTTCCGTCCATGCAGCTGGCGTTATCCATTTACAACTCGTTATCCCGTCAGAACGTCTATTGTAATACGTGTGCCTACTCCGTTAACTGCCAGCAAGTTGTCTTTCATTCCATAAGCGGGTTCAATGTGTACTTGCCCTAGCTTTATAGGTCGTAGCCCTGCTAAGTGTATTTTGCAAGTGACATTTGAGCAATTAATTAACATACAGAAGCTGCCTGGACCGCCTCGTATTATATCTTTGATATCTGTTGCTTAGATTGCAAATAGTAATGTTTCAAGCTTATATGTTCGGCTTAAACAAGATTCATTTTCTTGCTATTTAGGCGTGTAAAGTTTGAGAAGTGAGTAAACTGTATTCGAAACAAAAGTAGACGATAAGCTTTTTTATATATTGTCGGAGTCTCTTTACGCCTACCATCGCACAGGAGCTACCGCTTAATTATTGCGCCGTTGTTATCCTTTCCTGCTCTATCTGCCCCAATTGGCCACCCGTAAGCCACTCGATACTCGTAATCGAGGATGTAACTTTACACCGGCATCGTATGAGCAGGAGGTACTTCCCCAGTCGTGCCCACCCAATTCTGCTGCATTGCAGCATGGCACTACCTCTTAGATCCACTTACAGATAGCTGCCTACGTAAAAAAGTTGACTTAATGTTACTCTTATACTTATAAACAATCCTAATCGCTGAACAAGTGTTTTAATAATTGTAATGGGTGCATTTAACTTGTGTATCTACTACGCCTGGTTACTAACTGGTATATTTAACTTGTGCCCATTTCGGCGCTATGATGTAAGAACTAAAATATCAACAGCTTTCTTCGCAATAGTTCTACATTTTTAAGACCTACTTGAGTAATTATGTAACTAAAATAAAGTAAATTATTTTTTGTTGTAGTAAATATATTTATTTTTATGGTTTTAATTCACAATAGTCCAAGCAGGTCGGCTTATACCATATACAACGCAACTAAACTAAGCCAAACCACATATGGAAGCTAATAAATATATAATAAAACAATTGGCAACAATTGGCTTATAATTAATATTAATAACAATTAAACATAAATAAAACATGGACCCGGTTATGTATTACACGCCCCTGAATAATATATTGTGTACATACAATAGATATAGCATTATAAAGGAAATTGAGAATTCTATCGGCGTGGCGGTCTGTCATCTTTCAAGGAAAACGAAGAATGTTATCTTTATATATAGATATGAGTTAAAGATTTATTACGGACGCGAGTTGCGAAACAGATGATATATCTAATATCATCTGTTGCGCAATTTGAATCACTCAAGTAATAAGTTATGGTAGTGACAGTGTAAAGGTACCTAAAATTATATTGTAGTATTATATATATACCTAATATAGAGTATAAATTTAGGAACAGGTAGTGCCATGCTGCATAGGAGGAGGTAGTGCCGGATTGGGCCGGCGCGCTCGGAGACGTACCTCCCTCTCACATAATAGCACCGTAAAGGGACATCTTCAGAAGCGCGTCTCGTGCAGCTTGTGAATAGTTGGTGGCCCTTTGAGGGGGGCGGGAAAAAGGAGGGCAACGCCTCCCTATTCTATAAAAAAATTGATGGAGACTATCGCGTTTGTAACAACAACATAGATTATTTTGTGTAAGTAGTGAAATACTTCAAATACATAAATATAATATATTCCTCTTACTTTATATATGCAACCTAACATATGCCTAGATAGTAAACGACAACCAATTGTCTATATCATGTCTAAAGTGTAAAAGTGCAAAAAAGCCTGCCTTTTAAGGATCGAGGCGGGTAAAAAGACCGAAGCTCTTTCGTGGCATAAGGGAGCAAACCAACCATATCGTACAAGAACTACCGCATACGAGAGCTACCACTATCAGATTTGTCTTACGCGAACAAGAGATACGAATCCAGTCGGGCCGATTTAATTCAGTTGTGGGGTTTATATTATTAAAAAATTAAAATCATGCATTGAAATGTACCAACTAAACGTATCTTTACAGACGTACTCTAGCTCCTGGACTAGGAATGTCCTGTCTCCCAGGGGACAGTGTCTCCCCGAATATAACATATTTCTTAAATAATTTTTTTTTGCATTTTTATTATAGGCTGAGTGATTGTTATATGACGTAATCGGAGTCTTTTGATAATTACCGATGCTCTTAAACATCAGCATAATACTCGTAGTTATGAATATGCTTTTCCTCCCCACATCCTCTCGAACAAGGCAGAGAACCGAGTGCCAAACAGTACGATTTTTTAAGATTTGAATACAAAAGATTTTTTTTTGAAAAATATCGTTCATGTTCGAGACAAATAAGAGTTAACATATTTTATTTCACAAAAACGAAACAGTAGAGAAAAAAGTACAATACTTGCTACCTGCTGACTTACAGGTGTTTCTTCTAATTCATCATCACATCGGCTAGTCTCACAGTTTCCTATTCGCCGCCTACTTGGTTGACTGACTACTTGGTTGAATGACTACTTGGTTGACTGACTACTTGGTTGAATGACTACTTGGTTGACTGACTACTTGGTTGACTGACTACTTGGTTGACTGACTACTTGGTTGACTGACTATTTGGTTGACTGACTACTTGGTTGACTGACTACTTAGTTGACTGACTACTTGGTTGAATGACTACTTGGTTGACTGACTACTTGGTTGAATGACTACTTGGTTGACTGACTACTTGGTTGACTGACTACTTGGTTGACTGACTACTTGGTTGACTGACTATTTGGTTGACTGACTACTTGGTTGACTGACTACTTGGTTAAGGTGGTGGAGAGCCCTTGGATGCCAGTGGCTCGTGAGTCGCGGTGGTCTTAATAGGTTTCCGGCATTACAGTGTACCTCACACATTGAACTCCACCCAAGGTGATGGCGCGTTTCCCCACATCAGTAAACAGGCATTTTAGCAACTACTACAAGAAGCCATTTAGCATATTTTGACAGAGTATAGGGCACTTGGTAATTACTATAACATACCTATTTACATTCGACCGAGAACTAATATTTACATTTCAATTTCTAATATCCAATCGGCTATAAACCAGAACATCTATTATGTTCTTAAATAAATATCACAAATGGTAGGCAATCCTTATAATGATAATTATAAATATGATAATTCGAGTCATTTATATTATATGTACAGATGTAACAGAATTTAGCAAAGGCAGATGCGTGCATAAATCAAAATAAGTACTCTTATGCATGGTGTATCCATATGCTGATGCGATTTTATCGCAGAAACATTTACCTAAGATTCTTTCAACGTTAATAATAGCTGGAATGATAGGAGGAATGTACGTTTATAATAATATGAGGAGGAAAAGTTTACAATAATATGTGAAGGTCGTGCCATGCTGCTTTGTAGCGGAATTGGGCCGGCACGATCGGGTAGGTATCTTTCGCTCACTCGATACCGTTGTAAAGTGACATCTACGGTATCGCGTTCTGTGCGGTTTGTGAGTAGCTGGTGGCCCATTGGTGGTGAGGTGAGAAGAAGGGCAACGCATCGACCTAGGAACTATGCATGGGCGTCGATAGTGGTGGCAGGGCACGGATATCTTGTTTCTACCCTATAGTAGAAAAAAATATTTTCGTAGAAATGTAGGTGATAAGGATTATAAGAAACTGTATGTCAGCCGTAATACGCGAATGGAGTTTATTCCATAAGAAAGATTTCGATTCTAAAGTGAAAAGTGTAAGAGACAAGCGATGAAACTTTATACTCTGTGGGAGTGTTTTATAAGATTTTACCCACTTTGTTTCATACCACGACCCTTATACATTGCATATGGAGTCAACTCCGGTAAAAAGTAGAAAAACCTGTAATTGGGAGAGTAATGAAAATGATATACCTAGTTAAGGTTTTAAAAAGCAAAAATAAGAAAATACGCTGTCATCAAGTTATGTGAAATGTAAGAAATGATCAAACGCTTGTAGTTTTTTCTCTCTATGTAAGATAGACCCGCCAAGTCTCTCTATTTATGATAGACTACCCGACTTTCTCAATTTAAGTTTAGGATAGACTAGCCAAGTTGCTCAATTTAAGGCAGACTAGCCAAGTATCTCTATTTGAGACAGGCTAGCCAAGTTTCTCAATTTAAGGTAGACTAGCCAAGTCTCTCTATTTGAGGCAGGCTAGCCAAGTTTCTCAATTTAAGGTAGACTAGCCAAGTCTCTCTATTTGAGGCAGGCTAGCCAAGTATCTCTATTTAAGACAGACTAGCCAAGCCTATCTATTTGAGGCAGGCTAGCCAAGTTTCTCAATTTAAGGTAGACTAGCCAAGTCTCTCTATTTGAGGCAGGCTAGCCAAGTTTCTCAATTTAAGTTATACTAGCCAAGTATCTCTATTTGAGGCAGGCTAGCCAAGTTTCTCAATTTAAGGTAGATTAGCCAAGTCTCTCTATTTGAGGCAGGCTAGCCAAGTTTCTCAATTTAAGGTAGACTAGCCAAGTCTCTCTATTTGAGGCAGGCTAGTCGAGTTTCTTTATTTAAGATAGACTAGCCAAGTATTTCTATTTAAGGCAGACTAGCCAATTCTCCCTATTTAAGATAGACTAACCAATTTTCCCAATTTAAGATAGGCTAGCCAACTTTCTCAATTTAAGTTTAAGGTAGACTAGCCAAGTATCTCTATTTAAGACAGACTAGCCAATTCTCCCTATTTAAGATTGACTAACCAATTTTCCCAATTTAAGATAGACTAGCCAACTTTCTCAATTTAAGTTTAAGATAGACTAGCCAAGTCTCCCTATTTAAGATAACCTAGCCAAGTCAATCTGAGATAACCATGGAGATGCGATTTTTCATGATAATGGAACGAAGTAAGCAGAATGATGTTATTGCCAATGGTATTCTTTTTAAATCTTGATGTAGGTATTTATAGTGTCACCTGCCTTTCAAGATGATAACGCCAGCTTCAAAGACAGTAAAGTGTCGCTAAGACATGTTTTGTATCTCAATAATAAAGGGTTTAGGTTGGTTCAATCGATCTCAAAAGGCAGGTGCCATATCATATAATTATTGGACATTTGAAGGCTTATTAGTAATACTAATGGCACTCAATGTGACACTTTTAATAAAGAATTATTGAATGTTGCATTCTTAACACGAGAGATATAATATCAATTAAGAGTAAAAACCGCTTGAAAAAACTCAAACTCGATTACTAAATGCTTAAAGCGCTTTTGCGTTTATAAATTATATTTTTAGTCGAATGCGGTGGATTTCTATAATTTTTATTTCACAATTCCATGCTTATTTGTAGGCGCAACTATTGTGCGAGCTGGTCGGTTTATAATTTCATACAACAATAGCATTTTACTTTCATATTTTCTTACATATTATTTTTAAGACTACGAACCTAGTTTACACAATTCCATGCTTATCTGTATGCGTAACTATTGTGCGAGCTAGTCGGTTTATAATTTCATACAACAATAGCATTCTATTTCATATTTTCTTACATATTATTTTTAAGACTACAAACCCACCGAGTTTAAGATATTTAAGTAACACACCTATTAAAATAACAGTTTGAGAATTAGTTAATTACTAATTGCTAGAATAAAACTAAACATGCTCCGAGCCAGTCTTGGCCAATTGGTCTCCTTCGTGTGCAGGAGAAGAACGATTGAGGCAAACGAGGAATCCGTGGCGATGCCATGACGGTGGAGCTAATAAGTAACCACTTGGGGCAAGCAAATTGAATCGAAGGGGCTGCTCTTGTTCAGAACAGTACTGGGTAGGGCAGCGTAATGGTAAACAAGGCAACAAACGAGCAGCTAGAGTCTTTTGTTGATTACCGTCGCGCACAAAAATCCAAATTGTTGTGCATATGTGGTGTCTCCTCTCTTCCAATGCCCCACCGGCTACTCACAACTGTACGAAACGCGAGGGCATAGCAATCACTTTATGGTGGTATCCTGAAAGCGAGAGGTAACCCAACCCTATCGTGCTGGTTGAATTCGGTTGCAAAGACTCGTGGCACAAAATGTTTTAAAATAATAAATTTGTTAATGATAATTATAACCGTTATAACAATGATTGTGATGGTGATAATGATGATGGTATGGCAAGTGTGAAGCACCTACGGTCTCAATGCCACGGGGCCACATTTCTCGGGGTAACGGCCGAGATCTTTCTCCCTGGGAAGGGAAAAAAGTTTGGCCTTCGAGTAAATGTCAGCTAACGAGATGTGAGAACTCGTTGTGATGTACCGCATTTCTCGTGGTTTTGCTCTTCAATTATTTTTAGCTAGCAGCGCCCTCGCCTCTGTGAATCCTGTTTCATCTGATCTCGGATACGAGACAATTTTAAAGAAAACCTATATTTGTTATATCTTAATAACAAGTAGTGCCATATTGTATCGCAGTGAAATTGGGGGGACCTCTCGTTCACATGATCCTGGCGAAAAGTGACATCTTCGGTGCCGCATTTCGTACGTTTTGTGAGTACTCGGTGGCCCATTGGGGAGGGTAGCGGGAAAGAAGGACAACCCATAGGCATAGTAATTATGCGGATGTTCATGGGAGTCAGTAGTCATAAAAAGGGCTCTAGTTTCTCATTTGCCCTCTATACTATAAAAATTTACATCAGGGATGGCTCAGTGAGGCAGACACTCGAATGACAGGTTGAGTGGTTCCGGACTTGACGTCCTTGGCACAAATTGGGCTAGCGGGAAATTTATACCCTGATTTTGAGGACACCTGTGACTGTGTGTGTGGGTGTGTGTGGGGCATTTAGTCACACGATGTTGCCGTTCCACTCCTTCTGGACAACATCTAGAACTTAGCAATACTACCGACCATAGCATTAATATTGGGAGCAAGCCTTCTAATTATTTAGGTTAATATTAAACTGTTTGTGTTCAGATAACGACAATGTATAATGTAGAACGGACGTGACCGAGGTGCTGTAGACGGGCCACTTGTTGTAATACAGATATCAGCGCACGTGAGAACGAGCTATCCAGCTAGACCCTGCTACCGACGGGTCTGGGATCATCACACCCGAGGGGGGGGGGGGTCCTAAGCTGAATGCGTCACTGAGTTTATGTGGTGGCGAAGGACTATGGAGTACAGGCCCCCGAAAATTTATAGCATAAATAAAGATTTTAGAAGATATGTTGCCGTCCAACCGTCCTAAATGTATTCCAAGACAACCATTACTTTTCCGGGATATGAAATAATTACTAATTATGTTTCTCCAAATTATAGCTGATTCGAGTATTCTCACTTCTTGATAGAAATTCATGATGTCACTTGATGAATAAAAAAATTTATATACAATTTCCACCATTTATTAAATATAATTTTTACATTTTAACGGGTTTAGATTTCTCATCGTCGAAACCGATTGTTAATAGTGGAAATTGAATAAAAATTGAACAACACAAGTTTTAATAGGTGCAGTTGAGGTCAATGCCTGTATGGACCATTGAACATTCCTATTTATAATATCATATGAAGTAGGCTATAATTATATAATATACGTTAGATAATAATAACTTATTCATAAAAAAATAACAGGTGCTAGAAACAAACGTTATGCAAAAGCCATATTTTCTAACCCCATGTAAAGTGTCAAAGTTACTTATTATCAAGATTAAGGAAAGCATATGCTACGAAGAGACACTAAGTAACATCAAGCTAGAAGTAGTTCTAGAATTTATGACAGAGACATCTGGACAGGTGCAACGCTGTATTAGCTTTGGATGAACACCCTAGTAATTAGCTGATCATTGTTTTAATCTTGTTGCAGTCAGAAGCTGCAGTAACGGTATACGTAAGGGTGGTGGTATGTTCTTAAGCGGCAGCGATTTTGTTATTATATTGTAAGCTTATTATTTCCAAATATGTATAACGCATTCTACACGCCCAAAATTGTCTATGCCTATACACCCCATAGTGCAGCTTTCCGAGGTAGCTTTCGTTACCAGTCTACATAATGTTGGTATAACATCCAAACAAACACAACTAAGAAATATTTAAAATAAAAATACATTTAATATTTGATTCAGAAGGTACCCCATTAATGGTCAGATGAACCATTAAAATGCATTTCTGGAAACATTTTTATTTGAACATTTATATTATCATTAGCAAATAATAACGTGTCACAGTTAATGATTTAGATATAATTGTTGTTACAAAAAGAAACAGTTTAAAATTGTATGAAGCATATGTACAAAGTGATGACTGACTTCCATGAATACATTATCTTAATTTCAGCGAATAAATTATTTAATCTTTCCACATCAAGCGAAACGTCAAATTTGATATTGGTTACAATTTAATTATTTTTTCATAGTATTGAGGGGCAAATGATCAATTCAAAACAGGAGTCCTTTGACAACTATTGTCCTTTAGATGCGTTGCCGTCCTTTCCTCCTTCTCTCCAATGGATAACCGACTATTCATAAACTGCACGAGACGCGACTGCATAACAGTCTCTTTACGGCGGTGTCATGTGGGCTAGTATGGCACTACCTCTTACTAGTTGGCACAGTAACGATGCTTCAGATGGAAACTAATGTGAAAGTATGTATCTACGTATACAATTTTTTTTTAATTTATATAATATGGGGGCTAACGAGTAATCGGAGCCTTTTTTACGACCACCGACGCCCGTAAACATCCACATTATTAATATGCCGAAATTGTGCCAGCACAACCGGGGAGGTACCGCACGCAGGGCAGGAGGGCAACTCATCCGCGTGACAATAATGAGAATGTCTATGAGAGTTGGTAGTTGTTAAGAAGCACCGAATGCTCCTTTCATTTTCTATACTATAAAAAAAAACATTGACACTAGATACATTAAGATAACTATGAAGCATTCTTGTCCATGCTTTTCCATTTATTGTATGTCTATATTCGCTCCTAGTGTAGGAGACCATGGTCTAACCTATCAATATCTTCTGTCGTTAGCGATGTCACCGGATGCACTTGCCATCTGCGGTTCCGGTTCAATAGAAATAAAACCGCACGGTGGAACGTTACGGTGAAATCAAACTCGACATTTCATTTATTGCCCGGATTTGTTTTTAATCGGGCGTGGCCCACCACATTTTCCCACAACTGCTACTCCTGTGACTCCAGGATCGACAGACAGCCACACTCGTGACATGATCACAGGGAGCCCGAGGGTATGGTATAAACCTCAATGGTATAAACTGCTTTACGACACGCAATAAAGTTAATCAGAAGCAAATAAGAGCATTTATTGTATTCTTATAGTTTACTCTCAGAGACAACATTGAGCCACAGTGGTCTAATGGTTAGCGCTTCGGACTTCCACTCGGGTGATCCCCGTTCGATCCTGGCCAAGTACCAATCTGCATATGCGAATGTTAACAGGTGTCGATTAGTTCCGATTGCTCATGTGTCTATGTATGTTCTTGGAGTCCGCTCCTTAGGAGAGATCTATACCGAGGCGGCCGATAGTACCCATGAAGTTCAGAAGAATTCATCTGAACTCAGTCACCACGCTAATTTTATATTTCGTTTTGGTAGTAACAATAGCAAAATATAGCCTTTCTCGAGAAATGGGCTGTTTATTAATTAAATAATCTTATAAATAGAACCGCACGAATCGAATCGAAATCGCTAATCTTGGGATAATTTCCCACAAGTAGACAAGCAAAATCTTCATCATTATAACATTATTAATACTCGTCGATTTCTCGTGTATTGTTTAACGGTAACATGGCAAGTAATCATCCAACTCTGTCACTGTACATACACCTTTACTAAGCATATGCCACACATGTACGCAGGTCTTTTTTTCGTTCAATTTCCATATACAATTATATTTTCGTATCAAAATGGCTGAAACTATAAATAATGTTTAATTGATCCGATCCCGTAATCTATGCGCATGAGTTTCTCATTTTATGTCTGGTCATATTTTAGGAGAACCGTTTGCGTTTTGCATTTGTCATTGTGATGTAAATGTTTGTGTTAGTAAAGATATACTGAAAACTACTTTATTAGGCTCAGCAATATAGCCATATTTCCATTTTTATTATACGCTAACGTACACTTTTTCATCCTAATTAAACAAAAATTAAATTAGGATTTCCATGAATCGATATCATTGCAGACACTCAGTGGCCTGCAATGTGCATTCTAGTCTAGGTAGTAAAAATATTCATAAATATGCATTAAAAAAAAATGGTTTTGTGAATAATAATAATAACATGAAGCAGAAAAATACTACGTGTGTTAGCTTCAAAACGTAACTGGAGTTTACTCCTGTATAACGATGATTATGAATTGAAAGCAAATATAGGTCCTCTTAAGTCACTGATTAAAAAAATTACAAGATATACAATTACATATTCAACTGTCATTCTAAAGCAGCCGTGATTGTAGATAAACATACTTTAATACAATGTCCAGTAAGGTTCTGGATTGGAGGCCGCGTTTAGGGAAACGAAGTGTTGGTCGACCGTCCACCAGGTGGGAAGGCGATCTCCGTGCAGTAGCCGGTCAGGGATGGATGCGAGTAGCAGGAGGTCGGTCGTCTTGGCGTTCATTGAGAGAGGCCTATGCCCAGCAGTGGAACGATTAGGGCTGATAATGATGATGATAATGACGATGAATGCAATGTCCACCTAACGTGAATGATTTTAAGTCGCTTTTACAATGTTGATACTGTTTAAAAGATGTGCAAAATTTAAACATATTTCCTTCAATATCAACCTTACGCGGATGTGTTTAAGTTGTTTTTATAAAACGCATAATTTGACTGTTGCACAACTTTTATATGGACGGTCTTGAGCCGCTTATTATATAAATCTTTGTATTTTTCTAAATCTATGTTTTAAGTCAATGCGCTGAATAAACGCAGCTGTTTATGTGCCTATTTTCTATGGGACCACACAAAAACTAGGCGCTATAGGGGTACTTGCGCTTTACGTAAATAAATAAATAAAATAATCTTTATTTGCAAGAATCATGACTGGGTCAAAGATATCAAAATTGCGTCATCTAGTATCGTTTTAATAATAAGCAAATATATTTTATATGAATTATCATTACGAAACTATATGAACTGAAGGATTCTTACATAACTATTAAAACATGCATATGTTGTACTAGAATCATAAAATTTTGCGATAAAATAAGAACTTACAGTACAAATAAAGGAATAAATTTGAAAATTGTTAAATTACAAATATATCACTTGAAAAAACGATTTATAATTGCACGTGATGAATGTAGAGGAGGCAAGGCAGGTATGTAAGGATGTAGTAGTCCCGTTGGGGAGCTGACGTGAAGATTTATTGTTGTTCTTGATTTATAGTTAACACCGTGCAGTCATTAAGTACCTCAATAAAAAAGGCCTGTCACCAAAAGACATCCACCAAGATATGGTGAACACTTTGGGGGAGTCTGCTCCATCGTATTCCAGTGTCAAGAAGTGGGTAGCTGAGTTTAAGCGCGGTCGTGAGAGCATTAAAGATGATCCTAGGAGTGGAAGGCCTACATCCTCTACCACGAAAGAAAACATCGATAAAATTTGTGATCTCGTACTGGGTGACCGACGTTTGACCATTGGTGAGATAACTGAGATAACAAACATTAGTTATGGCCGGGTGCAACACATAATAACGGAAGAGTTGGGGTTCATAAGGTTTCTGCTCGCTGGGTCCCGAGGTTGCTTTCAGCTAAACAAAAACGAGTTCGATACACAATTTCGCGAGATTGTTGGAACTTTTTGAGACTGATCCCGAGGACTTTTTGTCTAGGTTTGTTACCACGGATGAAAGCTGAGTTCAACACCATACTCCTGAATCAAAGCAACAATCCAAACAGTGGAAAAGATCAGACACTCCTACACCGAAAAAGGCTAAGCTCGTTTTGTCGACTAACAAAGTCATGGCTTCTGTTTTTTGGGATGCGAAGGGCATTATTTTTGTATATTATTTACCGAAAGGTGAAACTATAAATTCTAGTTATTATTGTAACCTTTTACGAAGACTCCGGTAAGAAATAAAAGAAAAAAGGTCGGGAATGTTGCGTAAGAAAGTTTTGTTTCATCAAGACAATGCACGTGTTCACACTTCGGTTGAAACAATGTCTATAATCCATGATTGTGGCTACGAATTGCTGCCCCACCCAACCTTATTCGCCGGATTTAGCCCCCTCGGATTATCATTTATTTCCAAATTTAAAAAAAACATTTCGATGGCTCGAAATTTTCGACCAAAATTGAGGTGAGTAGATAGATAATTGTCGCAGTAAACGATTATTTCGCCGACCTTCCGGAATCTTTTTTTTTCGAGGGGATAAACAAGTTGCAGGTCAGGTGGAAGGAGTGTGTTGAACTAGATGGAGACTGTCGAAAGATAAAAATCAATTTAGATCCACTGTTCTTTTATTTTCTTGGTCGGGCTTAGAACTTTTAGATCCAACCTCGTATTGTTATAGTTCCGTCCACTATTTTACGCGGGTGAAACCGCGGGCATAGCTAGTCACACACCAATCGATCCCCCAATAAAAATGATCGGCCAGTATTCTTTCTTGCGGTTTCATTGGTCACTCCCGTTAGGTACTAATGTTAGTCAACTACGTACGTAACTTTATGTCAGGCGTACACTAAGCCGAATGGAAAATAAACTTATATATTAGATTGAAAAACAAAAACGCCCGATTGCTTAAAATATATTACTATACTATATATCATATAGCTGTATGATATAACTAGCAGCCCCTCGTGGTTTAACCCGTGTAGTGCACCTCCATAAACGCAACCTTTGAGGGGTGGAGTTTCGTAAAGTTTGTTCTTAGCGGATGTCTGCACTCCAAAAGGCAAAATATCATCTTTGAATTGATATAGTTTCTAAGATTTTGTGATTACCAGTACATACGAATATACCAGTGTCACTCGCGTTAAAACGGCTCGATGGATTCGAACTTCAGGCTGGACCAAGGTGTATCGCTTTTTCTGATTTTAATTGCTGGTAAACTGTAGTGTCTGATAATGGAAACCATTATGAAAGTAGAATGTAGAGCCACCTTTGGCTCATATTACGATCATGGCCTGGTGAAATAGCCGATTCCTTATGCTCATAAAACATCAGCGTAAAAGGTTTATTATAATGATTTGTAGCTGGAATGTCACAAAAGTGTATTCGGTATCAACGCTCTTTTTTGCGTCGCTCTGTTCAGGCGGCATTGAAACTAAAGCTCTTTTGTAGCGCTTAAGTAGCCAGCAAAAAGAGGTATTATTTGACTATTATTATTAAATTGACACGGTTTACGATATATTATATGTATCTATGTGAGGGTCGCAAGGGGTTATATGTTTTCAAAATGGCTATTTGATGATTTAATAGGTTTGCCTTGTAACAATATGTGTGCTTCGTGCGGCTCGAAAAGTCTGTTGGGTTATAGTCGAGGATGGGATGAAGGAAGCCAACGCATCTGAACTTATAGGCCTCTGCACTTTTCCCATAATTGGTCATATATTTATTCTCTATTTCACACAAGTGACAATTTCCACAGCATTAACGTTCGTTTATAGACATCGGAAGTCATCAAAAGGCACTGACTGCTCGTTTAGTACCCTGTGTTACCGCAAAAACCTCACTCAACTGTAATACGGAGAAGACGTTTATCCTTAGGGGAATAAACATGGAAAGATTTTCCCCGTGATGGGAGAGATGTATTCGGATGGTGAGTTAAGAGTAGCTACAGCATAATATTTACTATTATTATCTGTGATGATAGAATCGGGTTCCCCTCCCAATAATACCTTCATAATATCATGGGTATAGGTCATTATAGCTGAAGTCACCTGAACTGGACGCATCATTGATAGAAGAGCTCGTAGAGTTGTCATGATTGAGTCCCAATGTTCGACCATCCTAAATCGCTAAAATTAACTGCCCTCTGTCAATATTCACAGGTGGATCATGGATGCTGCCAGCTGGTAGCATTTAGAAAAAGTAAAAAATAAGAGAGAACTGGTGTTCTTTATTGGATATTACAAGCCCATATTGGGCTACAACATAAGAACTTACCTTTTTGTTACGCAGCTGTTTGTTGGCGAAAAGGCGACGAAGGAAATTTCTTTTCAAACTTTCCCAATGCCCCTTTGACATTTGATTATCGCAGTGACGAAGTTACTCGTATTAATATCGAATTGCTGGTAGCACGAGGGTACGGTGTCCGATTTAGACTATGTTAAGGAGCATAGTACATATCATCAAGTAATCAATGTTTAAAGAAGACACATTTGTCGTTACGGTCGGAATTATTTGTTATTATGTATTAGATCGCGCCTATAATGTAGCAGAGGGTGAAAAAAATACCATTATCCTCTTGAGGCTTTTTACGTCTCTTCAGATATCAACAAAGACTTTTCCTAGCTCCCTAACCTTGGCGCCAAAGAATGTCACGAAAATTGTAGGGTCTTATCATCAGGTGGTACAACAGTAATGTGAATAATGAAAAGAAATAGAGGTGTAAAAAAGAAAATTATATAAATGTTTGTTACAAATAGTAACTTGAAAACGAGGTCGTTAATCTACACAGCAATAAAACGTGAAGACTGAAAAGGAACTCGAATTACAAATGTAAAAGGAGCTCTTAGCTTTAATTAGCTAATAATAATAAATGCCGTTAAATTACGTTAATTAATATAAGCATCTGCTTTAAGGTGCTATTAGAATTGAACAGGACCGGCCCGGCTTAGGGACATGTGGACACATGATTTAGAACCATCGATAAAGTTATCAGGTGCCAGGATGCCGCGTGGCGGAGCGTGGCGTGGCATTGTCCGTCGCCGCATACTTTCTGCGTAAAAACTTTAATTGCTAAGGTGTTTGTAGAAGGAAAACGCAAAGAAACCGGCATTCTCATCGTGTTCAATGGGTAACTTAATTTATTTTTCTACTAGCATTCCGCCCCGGGCTCACTCGTGAGGGGCGGCTGTTACCTTAAGAAATTATACTGTAAAATCTTCCACGGTAATCGCTCAGTGCAAAGATGAAAACAGTATGAGAATCTGTCCAATAGATTTTGAAATAATCGATCACACACAGACAGACAGCTTTTGGGCACTTTGTTTTATTTTGTTTACGGATTTATGACAAAATATCACTAAAACAAAATAGTTTTCCTTAATTAAGTATACTTCGGTTCAATGGCATCGGTTCGTAGTTACATTGTTGGTCCAATGTCTAACAATGTAACTAAGGAACCTGTGAATACTTAAAATAATTTTAGATCCATCCCTAGTGCTAATATGTACATATGTATTGCGACCTAAGTTTAGGGTACCGTTTGAGCTCCTACTTGGTGATCCCAGGGCCCTAAAACGCTCTATGGCCCATGGGGTTCTCATCGATCTACACCAGAGGTGACAAGAGCCACTGGAAGTTCTGGTGTAAGCTTTAGATGAAAATGGCGAAATATCTTCAAGGTATACTTTTAACTTGTTTGGCCCTGGCTATTTTGATCATCGGGACGCCTCATCCAAGGCGCCTATTTGTGCGTGAATCCTATGCATCAACAGGCCTGAGCATATTAAATATTAAAAAAATATAAGGAAACAGTGGTAGAAAAAAAAATTAAAAATAAGTGTCTGTTTGTGTGTTTGTCTGTATTTACAGACTAATCTCTGGAACTAATGAACGGACTTGAATGGAATTCTTTTGCCGTATAGATAGTCAGCCTGGGAAACATATACTACGAAATTTGGAACATCTGATGTATTAAACACATAAGGGAAATAAATTTTCCAACTGTTTTCAAAATGTAAGACGTACGCGAACAAAGTCTCGGGCACCAGCTCGTATTAGATATTTGTGCCATTTACAACATTGATGATTGGTTTTGGTAGATCTTAGCGCTGACTTTATCAAACGGGAAAATAATATTACCAGGTATCAAATACGACATCATGCATACAAGCTTATTTAGTAATAATATAATATTTTATATTCTATAATACATTGTTTATAATATATTCTTATAATGAAACAATAAAGAATATGTACGTCAAATATTTTTCAATAACAGTTATCAGCTTGATAAGGTAACAGTAGTAGAGAAAAATTTGAAGGAAAAAAAATGTGTTTGTCTACATATACACCCTAATCTCCGGTTCTATTGGACGGATTTGAATGAAACTCTTTTTGTTGTATTGGTCAATAGCCCTGGATAATTTATGAGATATAAGAAGTACGCGAACAAAGTTGTTATCAATTATTATATGTCTTAACAACGTAACTATCGGAGCACACAATACCGCTGTTTCATGTTTATCGCCTGGAAATAACGTGGACATTTTTATAAAAGTGGCAAATAAAAATGAAAGCATCTCTAGTGGAGTAAAAAAGCAAGCGTAGTTCAAGATCAAGGTATGCTTCCCACGGCTCCAAACACCTGTGTCCTGCCTGAAACTAGCCCCAACGCATAGCACGTTCGGCTGAATAGCGTGCACTAATTAGGTTGCCTATAAGTTCAATATAATATTACAGTCAATTGTTTACGTTCATTAAAAGTTAAGGTAAATATTTATTCCATAAATTATTTGAAATTTTATATTGTAATTAATAGCCTATATATATATTACATATATGACTTAGACAGTAAGATAATTACCTCTTGTGCTCGGTACCTACTCGCTTTTAAATCTATTGAAACATTTGTTTTAAGTTTTTTGTACGTCTACGATGTCCTTCTAACACTAGTACCTTTTAGATTTGTGCTTTTCCTTAATACAACAACGTTTTACATTGTAGAGGCATGACATACTCAAATTATGACAGTCGACACCCACAGGCGTTGTAACGTTGTGTAGAAAAACTTGTAAGGTCGTGAAGCCACGAATTAAAAGCAAAGAATTGTAAAAAATTGGTGATAGTATCTTAGACTAAGCCTATAGTAAAAAATTGCGTGGTCGGGTAGCTAAGTTCCGAATTATATAATGAAATTTGATGATGTAACAAACACACAAACACACACACACATACACACACACACATACATACACACACATACATACATACACACACACACACACACGCACACACACACACTCATACTGAGACACACATCTCGAACCTCTAATTCTACTGAAAATGCAGATTCACTCCGACGTTAAAATAATAATCACACATCCTCAGCTGTCGAATGCAGTATAATTGCAAATAGTTATGTTCAATACCGCGGTATTAACTACAATTATAAGCGCAGTACGAGTGGAGCGGGACCAGCTAGTCCAGTTGGTATAACGGTAACCGCCGCACGGAGGAGCTGCGTGGACCAAGTCAAGGCCTGAAGGATTTTTTTACAGCATAACGGAGAAACGAGATTTTTTACAACTACCGGTGCACATGACGAACCGCAGATTAAGTATGAGATGCGTTGACCCCCTTTGCACCTCCCCTCCAATAGGCCTATTACCTGCATGTTTTGGCCTTTCATCATGTGTCCGACTTATCGCCACTGCAACCTTCTATTTTATATGCATGCCTTATGCTGTAGTCTTTTTTCTGTTAACTAGATTTTTCTGTTAAGCTTACTCTCTTTTTATAGTGTATTGTTTATTTTCACATATTAGATCTGTATAATGATTACTTTTGCTTGTCTTGTCAGATAGGATAGGAACGCGTCCATGTCAGATAAGATACCTACAATAAACTCCGCTGGGTACATATCATTCTTTTAGTTGTGATCATTACTTCACAAAGGTACTTACATTTAGAATAACTCCTTCCATTACATTTTTGTCATTTATAAAATCATTTACATTATAATAGGATTTCGATATGAGTTTCTTTTTAACGATAGCTTTAAATTTGTTAATCGACATTGCTGTCACTATAACGTGGGCATTGCTGCTGTTGCCCAGTCATTGAACACCAATGTATTACTAACTAAGAACGTTTTAGATGTAATATTGATTTAAATATAGAAGAGCATGATGAGAAAAATGGATTATACATGTCATTTGAACTTAAAGTATTGGGTAAAATTGGAAAAATTTTAGTTGTGTATCTCTCATATCGCTCGAACTTCCTGAAGTTACTGGTACCTGGGTAATTTTATGTTTAGTTACATTATTCCTTGTATTTAGGAATTTCATTACCTGTCCATTGTGGCCTGAATACAATTGATAAATTATATTTTTACTAAATGGAATTACATTTGTAAAATGTTGTCAACGCAAATGGCACTAGTTGATGTAACTAGTAGGCTTCATAAACAAATTGTTAAGATCGTGTGCCTTAAACAGATTTAATAACTTAACACTAATAAAACTCCGTTCTAAAATATTTAAATTGAAGTCTCCGTACACAATTCCGCAAATATATCACAACTACTAATGGAGGTGTATACACTGAAACTAAAATGAATTGCTCCAATTCTATAGCTGCTAACTTTATTGTCAATTCACAATGTCTTTACGTTCTTTAAATTTGAAATTTACATGTACATAATTGAGTTACTGAAGTTCAATATATGTTCATTAATTTTTAAACAATGTTCGGTTGTACACAATATACTAATATTTTGTTGAAACGTAAACATACGCGATGTAATTTGTTTTGAAAACTGGAACATCTGATGTAGAATCTTCACGGAACGAAATTTCCTAATTCTCTTTTTCAAAATCGATGAAGTATTGGGTACTTCATCGATTTTGAAAAAAACGAAACATCAGGGATCAGCTTATTTGAAATAAATATATAAACTTGGAGACGTTTTAGTGAGAATATGAGTCGCTCAACACTTAGGTCACACGCGAAACAAATGGATAGCAAAAACAAGAATTTGGTTCACCACCGCTCGCCGGATGCGCAGGCGCTACTAACTTTAATTGGGATACTTTTTCATTTCTCCTTTTACGTTGCACACATACAGCCGCACAACCATACATTTAATTATAACCATTGATACAGAGGATAAGGATAAATTGGTTTTGTAGATCACATGAACATATAAGTACAGATACACTTGATTGTGCTCGATTAATTGCTAGAATTAAACATTACTAACTAGTTGGAGAGATAAGAACTTTGTTATAAGTAATCAGCACGCACGCAGAGTGCATTAAACGTCTGTTTTAAACATGTCAGCGGTTATGGTTCCGTATCAATATACCTATGGAACCACAGTATATATTATATATAAGGGATTACTAAAAAAAATCAGCCAAAGTTCAATCAAATATATTCTCGGATATGGTAGATAAAAAATGGGATGTTGTAAACATTTTCATATCGGGATGGACCACCCCCATCCACGTGAGAGTACGGGTTACTCCCTCTTTCAACCCCTTACCTAGTCTCGTCGCCCGACGAGCACTCCTAGCAATGCGAGCTGTATTGGGCTCCTAGTAGTTAATTCCAAGCAAAACTTTTTTTCCATAATTTTTTACTATTCCAAATTGTAATCTATTTCTGAATGTCAGTCAATAAATTTTAGTAAGAGGTAGTGTCATGCTGCACTGCAACGAATTGTGCCGGCCGGGGAGGTACCTCCCGCACACATGATACCGACGAAAAGTGACATGTTCGGTGTCACGTTTCCTGTATTTTGTGAGTAGCCCATTGGAGGAGAGGAGAAAAGGAGGGCAACGCATCGGTAAAGTAATTGTGCAGATGTTCGTGGGAGTCGGCAGTCGTAAAAAAAGTTCCTATATACAATAAAAAGGAAAGGGTAGGGACACATACAAAATTTAGAATTTATAATATAAGACGAATATTTATAGAAGCAAAAACATAATCTTAACTCGTAACCAATAATTTATTTATTGGTTGGAGTTATTTGAATAATTAATGTATACTCCATACACTAAAGTGCACGCCGCCATTTGCCTTGGCAGCTACCGTAGGAGTGCTAATTTAAAGTTTCCATTACAAAATGTAATGTAGGTAGGTACTAATACAAATTAGAATAATACTTTAAATATTTCTTGTGCGTATTGAGGGTACGGGTTAAAACACAGTACAGTGGATATTCTATTGAGCGATTGCAGTGAAGAAAATAAATACATTTTGTGCGTATGTTTATTCAAAACGGTAGTCATCAACAGAGGCGCCTCGTCAATGTCGCCGTGAAGGCTCTCAAGGACCTTCGGTCAAGAAGATTACGATTGAGAGAGAGTCATCCAATAGCTCCGATAACACGTTAGTCCATAGAACTCAGGGAGAGGTAGTTTCATGCCGCATTCCGGGGCTGACACCACCGGGGACACCTCTCGCTCGCATGACGCCCCCGCAAAGTGAAAGGTATGCTGTAGACTTTCGTACGGTCTGTGAGTGGCCGGTGGTCCATTGGAGGGGAGGAGAGAATGAGGGCAACGCGTCTGCATGATAAGAAACAATGTGGCATGTCCAGGGATGTCGGTAGTCAAAAGGCTCTGATTGCTCGTTTGCCTCGCCTTTACTCTAAGAAAACGTTGTAAACAAATCATAATTATTTCTCTCTGAAACTCTGGAGGGGTTCGGACCACTGTCATATACCATTCAATTCACTCTTCCTGGTCTCTATTTTTTACCATAAAAAATAAGCAGACAGAACTTGATGACAAGAAACCGTGACATATATATAAATTCAATACAAATGATGTTATTAGTATCTTATAAACCGTCAACACACGGCTAATCATATATCAATCATATGAGTATCAATATCAATACAAAAAATATTGACAGACGGTTAAAACCTTTATATACTATATTAAGTCAATTCATGACACTAATTTACTATAGGCATCAATATCTAATCAAACAATTAAGTTTTTCTTTCACATTCACATCCTGATATAGCTAGATATAATTCTAACCTTCTATATTATTGAATCGTCATCGGCGATGAATATTAAACTGCCTGCTTTATAGCATATTCTATGATATATATTCTTATGAAGAAGAGACTAGAGGGCAAGTGTAGAAGGTGCTTTTGCGCACGGGGCAAGGGGCGAGGATGGAAATCTCACCTTCTTTCACAGCCGAAAAGTTGGTGCGGGGCAACCCTTCTGTGGAGGTGGAGTCGTTCCCTTCTATGGCAGACTAGCGGACGAGGTGCCCTGATGATTCATAGTTCTGGGCAACTCCAGCAAAGGCGGCTCTGGTGACACTCGCGGTGGTTTTTATGGGAATTTGGAAAATGTGCCGCGAGCCCCACACATCACTGGACATCACCCAGGGTCGGTGAACGCGTTTTTCTGTGTCAAAAAAATTTGTGGGAATGTCACAGCAGTCCCTTCTATTTTCATTTTACTTATTCATCAATTTGGCGAAAATTTCACGCCACAGCGCATGGCCGTCTATTCACACCGATGACCGGAGGCCGAAGCAACCAGGTTAACAACTAACCGTCAGATTTTTTATTATTATTATTATTAATGCAACGGTTCTTAACAATTATTATGTACATAAATAGTATTTTATCTATACAATAAATTCTCATCACATCAGAGAGATATGAAATTTCTTACAGTGGAAGATTATGTGGAGAAAATTGCAGATTTTGTTAAAATTGAATATGTTTTTGATTATATTTTATTATTTTAAGTCAATAAAGCTACACACTGAATCACGCATATACGCAAACGCGCCTTTACAATTAATGTTACCTGTCAAACAATTTGAATTTTAACACTTTTTAGGCAAAGATTTTGCTAAGACACCACAGCCTAACGGGATATGCTGTGGAATAGATTTTTTAAAATTAGAAATTCGATTTCAATCACTGGGTTATTAATAAATAGTATTCATTGAAGTTTACCAACCCAATCAGTGTCCATAAAATTTACGTCCGAAGTACTAAAAACAATAGAAATTATCTTATATGATTCAACAACGAACCAGGTGAGATTTATATTTTTCTTTGGCAAGTTAATACTATAATACTAGTGGGTCGCTAGCAAAATTTTCTCTATTCGATTTTATTCTATCGATTTTTAGTAATAAAAAAAAAATCTATTTGTTTCTCAAATTATATTATTTTTGTCGAACTGTATTGGTACATTACTTCAGCTGACAGTAATTTGATATTAATTTAAGTTATTTGTTTTATTGTATGTCTCATTTTCTCCTTAAAAGTTTGAATGTGCGATTCTGTGCGAAGAGAAGTCTCATCGGATTCCTGTGAGTACACATCGGGCGACGGGACTAGGTTTGCATCGAAAGGGGGACCGACTCACTCTGCTGCATGTGGGAGAAACGCATCCCGATATTATTATCATGGCCAGAGGGCCTTTTTGTGTCACAATTCATTTACAGAGGAGAGTTATATATAGAAACATCGCGGTGTGATTAATAGTATATATAATATAATCCTCATATAGCTAACGTGACTGGAACCGCAGGGCACAGCGAGACGACACATTTGCCACCCAGAGGCAGGTGATACACCCAGGTATGTGATTGTATAATCAATAACACAAAAGCTGCTAATTCAATGTTTATTGCTATTTACACAAGATATAGTGAGAGATAAGGAAGAGTGAGGTGATCTTATACCTTTATTTATTTACTTTTTGTTGCTTAAATTTCTTTATACCTCATAAAAAGAAAGCGTTTATTTCAATAATATAGAATTTCACTTAATTTAAATAATTATTACTATTTTTTGTACTGTTCCTTGTACTGTTTCTTATAAAAAAAACGTCTTTGTTATAGAAAAGGGGGGCAAACAAGTAATCGGAGCCTTTTTACGACTATCGACGCCCATGAACATCCGCATAATTACTATGACGATGCTTGTCCTCCTTCGACATCTCCTGATGGGCCACCATTGATTGACATGTGGCGCTTCGTTCTCTCTGCCTAGCCCGTTACGGAACTGGCGTGATGATGTGTTGTGTTGTTGTTGTTGTTGTTGGACCACCGGCCACTCACAAACCGCACAAAACTCTACACTGAATGTGTCACTTTACGACGGTATTATGTGAGATTTTTAACTATGTATTATACAAAAGTAATAAAAAGAAATCACACAAAAATATTTGCTGTGTATATCTTGCATAGTGGCAGTAGTGTATGCTGTGTTTCAGCACCATAAAGATAACACAGTAACAAGTAGCTGGACACGGCCCTGGGTGCCTGGTCATGATCCTCTCCTTGAGCCAAACGTTCTCGTCAGCACCGAGGCCATTTTAGATAACGCTCGAGCTGCCCCTGACGTCACAGTCGGTGGAGGAGGTGCCTCTAGACTTTCACTCTCTAATTATTACAAACGCTCATAGCAATCTGATGAAGCTGTTGGGCTTCCCTTTGATTCAACACCATAAGATCAGGTCCGAAGAAATTAGGGAAGCTATAGACAGGCCTCTGACTGCGAGTGTCCATGTTGGTTAATGGAATAAGAAGATGAGAAACACTATTAATTATTTTGCTTTTGTCTATCTTCAGATGGACCTGTTTTAGGCTGACTTCACTTCTCTATCTCTATCATCTCTATGTTCAACCCACCTCTCAGAAACATGCCTTAAAATGACAGCTATGTAATAAGCTTTTTTTTACTCTCTGACGACTACCGACACCCATGGATTATTGTTGTCATGCGAATGCTTTGCCCTCTGTTTCTCTTCCCCTCCAGCGGGCCATTGGCTACTCGCAAATCATACCAATCTGAGCAAAGCCACGCACCACATGTAGTGTATTTAATCAAACAATTCAACATGCGATGTATTTACATACCTAATCATTGCACCTTAAAAACCATAGAGCAAGAATTAAATACAATTATCGGCATTCCAGCCGGTATAAGTATGGAATGTAAATAAAAAAGAACTCCACTTGTGTATTTCCTTAAACAAACGATAATATTAAATGACATACACACATTGTTAGCATAGCATGGCTTACCTGGCCCGCGCTTAAAGAGTCCCGCTATAAAATCTGCGCTGCGTACAGGCCATCAAAATTATATCAAATTAAGGGTGGATAATACACAAATGCACAGTTTGCGCCTGAAAACGTCTGCATAAATGATGTACACAAATTAAATTATGTAATTTGTAAAAACAACTTAATGTGATTGACATAAGGTTGATTTTGTAAAAATATATTTAAATCATAAAATATTTCAAATTGAATCTGCTTATTAAAAACGAAATAAAAGGAGGAAACTGGGTGGCCGTAAGGCCCCCTTCTCACACTCAGACGGGAGAAAGAACTCGCGCGCGGTAGTCTCGGAATACCTAACCGCTACGGCGGTATCATTTGAGCTAGACAAATTGCGAATCGTATTGGAATTAGTCCCTATTCTGAAGGCCTCGTTCAGATTGTTTGTAGTTGAACCTGTGTGCGCTTGTCTGACTTGATGAGCGTCTGGGTTGTAGCGTATGTCTCGTATCTTTCGCCGGGGACGTCCGCATGTCCCTACACCAGGTACTCCAACAATGAAAACTCCTTGTTCTCGCTCGTCTTCCAGCGCGTAAGATTGTTAGTCGATAATCTTGTAAGAAAGCCGTTAGCCGGAATAAATTCCATATTTAATGTTCTAACCAATCCATTAGTTATCTGGTTTAAGATCGTCGTTCAGAAATAAAATAGGTACCTCATTCAGTTCATGAAAAAGTTCATGGTATTTATCTAATAACGACGACTGATCCAGTACCAGCTAGGGCCCTACCATGGTTCAAGCCTTGTCGTGGCGATGGGCCTCAGTAGCCCTCTTATAAGAAGAGTGTACATAAGACCAAAATGAGGCAGCGCTATTGCGTACGGGGCAAGTTGCGAGGGTGGGAATCTCACCCCATTGCACTGTCCCAAAGTAGGTGGGGTTGTCCTGTAGTGCGGTACAACCCCATCTGTGGAGGTAAAGTTGGTCTCTTAGGGGAATGACTAGCCGCCGAGGTGCCCTGATGATTTGCAGTTCCGGGGCTCATCACCAAAGACGGCACCGATGGCAGTGGTATGCTGCACCAAAATTGTGCCGAGAACCCCACACACTCAGGGCCAGTGAAGGCGCGTAGAGGCGTTTCCCCTCGACAACAAAAAAAAAGTACTAGAATGAACGCTGTGTAAGTTCTTTTCATTCAGTAGTTTTAGAGTAATGTGTGTTTACAAATATATGTTAAGTGGTCAAAACTATCAAAAATAATAAATTAATATTTTTCACGTACTTTTAAGTAGGTACCGCGCACGTGCCCCTTCGTTTCAAATATATATATCAGGGAATCCCAATCATTACTTCGATATAATAAGTTATTTTTGTTTTGTTCGAAATCTATATTTGCCCTAAATTTTCCGAACACATTTAGTAGTTTTCGCGTGAGAGAATAATACCTCCTATCATCCAGGTGTAAAGGTATTACCTTTTGCATCTCTTTTTAACTGGATTAATCTGCCCGCAAATATTTTTTTTGTATTTTATACATGCGGATAAAATACCAGTTACAAGGCATATTAAGGTGTCGAAATGTAACGTCTTAATACAACTGTTGATATAACATGCTGATAAGCGAGCTTTCAACAACTCATATCGTGTATCTTTGGAACCTGTATTTCGTATGTATGTTTACTATTAACAAGCTGTGCATTGTGGTTTCATCTGCTTAAAAAAAATTTGACTATGTATGAATTATGTTAGGAAATAAGAAAACTCCAACATCCTGTAATTGCAATAATGTTTTTTCACGAAAAAGTCTTTCTATCGAAGTTTTTTTTATATTATAGGGGGACAAGAGAGTAGTTGGCGCTTATTGAAAACTACCGACGTTCATAAACATCCACATGCAATGCAATGCAAATGCATTGCCCACTTTTCCATCTCTTCCCAATGGGCCACCGGCTACTCACAAACCACAAGAAACTGTTACTACAAATCAGTATCATGTGATCAAGAGGCACCTCTATGGTCGTGCCGGCGGCGACTAAATTCCGCTGCAATACAGTACGCACCGGAGGACGGAGTGTTGGACGGTCTCCTACCCGGTGGACTGACGACTTGGTTTAATGGCGGGGAGCCGCTGGATTCAAGTGGCTCACGAGCCACTCACCGTGACCTGTGACGCTCTGTGGGGGAGGCCTGTGTCCAGCAGTGGATGTCGTCCGGCTGATGATGATGATGAGTGATGACAGCTCATGTCATCTCTTACTGAAGTTGTCTGTGAATGTAATAATGGAGCCTTTAAAATGTCTTCTGTGTGTTCCAGGGAACATTTGCCTCCCGGATAAAGTTTTAGTTCCAATTTAAAAGCGATGGAAACAAGCGACCACAAGCTGTTAGCCACTTTTTTGCTGATCGTTTAAACCTTGTGAATATTCCTGTCTTAATAATGGACAAACCAAGCAGCCACAAAGCCGACACGACGGGGTTACTTTAAAAGAAGACGGTTTAATAATAACTTCGTGTGTTTTTATGTTACACTTTAGAACGGATATCGATAAAATCTGGCACAAATTTATATCACAATTTGGAATAACATAATTTTACATTTTAAGTACAAAAAAAGAATATTAGTCTCTCTAACTTATGATGTATCTTCTTTATGCTGTGAAACTCGGGATACGTTGAATTCTGAAAAAATAGCACTCTAAGCATCAGATAAATTTTTTCGTTTTTAGGAGGACTACATAGCCAAATAGCTAAAAAGGGATAAGGGTCGCCATCTCCGCCTGTCCGTCCATATGTCACT
>JAFELO010001310.1:893726-907287 GCA_017140195.1 Eumaeus atala | reverse complement strand
AGATAGGTTATTAATCAAGGAAGCCTTAGACGATATGTTCCATCACGCTACAACCAAAACGAGCGAGTTAAGAGTTAAGCACTAGCGAGTGATGTTAGTACTTACCTATCCCATTTTCTTTAATACATGGCCCAAGGAGGAGACAAGGCAACACGTCTGCATAGCAGTTATGTGGATGTCCATCTGCTTCAGTAGTCATGAAAAGGATCTGACAGCTTGCTGTCCCCTTGTACTATAAAAAATTGAGGTACAAATTTTATTACTCTACGACTCGACTAGGGAATAGGGCGTTGGTCCTGCTAATCACAAACATTGCGAATATCGAGCATAGGTTTATATTTTATCCGCGAGATTACCGCTTGATGGTATATTATTTATTATGTACCCAGCGGCCTTAACATACTCGTAATAATGTTGTAAATGATTATGGTGTATGATGGTTGTTCTCCGTGATAAAGCCATTAGGGTCTACGGAATTATTATCATCATCACCATTATTTTGTGAGAGGTGTCAGGCTCCATTGCAGCGAAATTGTGCTGGCAAAATCGAGGAGGCTCCTCTCATTAACATGTTATCGCCGCAAAGTAGCAGCTATAATGTCGAATTTTGTGTGATTTGTGAGTTTCCGGTGGCCTCCGCGGTCTCACAAAAATTCTAATGTATAAACTAACAGATTTAACGTAGTAAGTTTCAAGAGACAAAATATTTGTCTAAACACAAATAATTTAAAAACAAAAGTAAAATTCTCGGATCAAGACTTCCCATGTTAGCCGTGTGAAAGAGTCGTTGGAGTTCTTGGTATAGATGTGATCGTTGTATGTAAATGATTTGACATAACTTTTGGTAAACCGATTGCTAAGCGTTGAGTATTTGCTAGATCGTAAATTTTGAAATATTTTCTTCTATTTGTCGAGATTGGATGGATAAATAGAAGTCGATCTCTGCCTTAGGTGTTGAACCAGATTTAACAGTTAATTGGTGAGGGACGGATGATGATGGCAGTGTGGATTCTATATTTGTCTGATTTGTACAAAAAATAGGTGATGTCCCGCTGATACAAGACGGATGTATTTCTACTGTTTAAATTAATAAGCGGAGGCCCTTGTATATATCTGTGCCAAGTTTAACCATATCCGTTCAGTTTTTATTGCCGGAAAGAATAAAAAGCATACACATACATACATACATACCATTGGATTTCAATTAGTAGGATAATTCATATTAGCACAGATTCATTTTTATGCAGCCAAATGGGCCGGCACGACCACGTGGGTACCTCTCGCTCATCTGAACCCGCCGTAAAGTGACATGTATACTGTTGAGTTTCGTGCAGTTTGTAAGTTTTCGGTGGCCCATTGGAAGGGAGAAGGAAAGGTGGTCATAAGTCTATGGACATCAAGTAGTCAAAAGTGTTCTATAGCCCGTTAGCCCCCTGATACTATTATATTACAGGTACTAGACAACGGAAATATATTTAATATCATAAAAAAATTAAGAATTTCTAAATATTTAAGATTTTTATTACAGAAATACATATGATACAAAGATAAACGTCCGTGACCTAAGCGGGATTCCAACCCGCGAGCTCTGGAGTAATACGCGGACAAACCGCCAGATTACCGACTGAGCCGGCCGCCGAACAAGGATCGCCGACAAAGGATCTTCTCAAGCCGACTCTTGATAACATCCCATCGACAACGCCTATAGACAGCCGCAAAATCAAAGTAAATGATAGAAACACTCTGAACAAACCGTAAGGAACGCGACGTCGTAGCGCTTACTTCATGCCGGTGTAGTGTATATAAATGCTCATTTTATACACCGTTACACTAAAACATACCTACAGTTTATAAGATACTATGTTGTTTGGTTAAAAAATCTTATTAGAATAAATACATAAAACTGATGATTGTTGAAGTCGTGTCATCCAGCAAGTCCTAAATGTTTTTACTGGAAAAATACTAGTGATTACTAAAAAAATCACGACCTCAAGTATTTATAGATACTAGACAGACAACTGCACAGGACATATTGTACACCACAGGCGATTGTGCAGACACAAATCCACTCTCTACTTCTACATTCGCCTGTATCAAGATGACAATAGTCTGATACGCCCTGATAGAAGTCTGTCGCAGGAGCGATGTCTTCACGTACTTTGCACTGCTCGGACGTAGAATATTGGCGTCGCCAACTTCCCGTGTGCCACGTCGCTCCTGCGCGTAGCTACCGGCTGTCCGTGGTACGTGCGCAACCTTGACTGACTTATTCAAAAATATTTCAGCTGAGTACTTCGATCGGGTGTTGCGATACCGCGCGAGCTGTCCCCGACGTCAGAGTTAAGGGAGGATGGGCCTCGCAGTCCCTGGCCATGATAATAATAATTAAAATAGCAGTAACGAACACTCTCATATCGGAATGCATCTCTTCCATGCGCGGAAGAGAGTGGCGTCTGTTCCTCTTTCGACCCTAAACCTAGTCCAGTCGAGTGACGAGCACTCCGATGAAGCTATATCGGGCTTCTCTTCGATTCCACAGCACAAGTTCTTGTTCGGGAAAAAATACTTCTCGATTTCGGACTATAATAATGTAACCACATATTATAAAAATATTTTTGGGCAGACCTTGGACCTCGGATCCTCACTGTCTATGGTAAAACATGCTCACCGATAGATCACGAATCAATTAGTACCCTGAAAACATGAACAAGCAACTAAAGTACCAGATTTTGGTCTGACCTGGACCTGACTCAAACCTCTCACGGTCTGAGCTCGTTTGGTAGACCACGAGGCACTAAATCTGAATCCTACAAACATAAAGAAGCTTACAATAGTAATTTATCAATACAGCGTCATAACAGCTTATGTTATGAATAATTTTAGCGGCATTTTGCACTTTGGAGTCACATTCAACAGTACAATGGGTCTCCATGAACTAAATTGCATCTGGGACCGACCACACGCGGCCTCGTGTTCACTATGGTACTATAATTGTTTTATCCATCACAGATTTAGATAACTAGAATATTATTACAACCGTAGATATCATTGAGATATCTATGTTTATAGCAAATCTGTGTTCGATCCAGTGTTTTTTTTTCGATTCATAAAGCGAATCGACTGTGGAAAATCTTTCTCAAGTCCCGTATGTTTAATTTTTAAGGATGAAAAGCAATTTTTATATTCCAGACTTTAATTTATGTGTATTAAAAAGTTCATTCGTGGTCCAAATTTTGCGTGAAAAAAAATTGTCATTACAATATTAGCAGTATAAGCAGTCGGAAGGTTTTTGTGACTGCCGACACCCATGTCAGCCAGAATCTCTCTTTGTACGAAACGCGACAGTATAGCTTGTGGATTCACCTGAGCCATGATCAAATTAAATGATCCATTTTTTATAAATACTTAACCAAGCTTGGAGCAATTCAGCTGCATTGCAGTTGAATTCGAAAACGTTTGTGAATTCACATATCAATTTTGTGCGTCGGTACTCGTCCCAAGGATCTGACTGTACTTTGCCCCGTTATACTACAAAGGAAATATCTTTATATACTACAGAAAATTAATGTAAGATAACATTGGACACTCAAAGGTAAGTGATTACCTACTGGAATCTAAAAAGAGATTCGAGGACCTATCCTTCGATCGGAATCAGAAAAAAAAACCTAGCGACTAAAAGCAATATGGCTATTATATCAGCTCGGAATGCAGTACCTAAACCTTAGGTTCCCAGAAGTGTTAGCAAAAAGTAAGGTAAATTCACCGGACGCTGTTTTTTTAACGTACAGTTGGATACATTAATAGCTGATAATTTTTTTCTTCACATTTTTTTTGTTGTGAAGGAATTATTGCTAAAAAATTAAAACTGTTGAGAGCTGTATATGACAATTGTTTTTTACAGTTTAGGAAACGATTTAAGACGCCCAGTTTGAAAGAATAAATGATTAAACACGGATGAAACAGCGATCGACCAATAGGACGTAACGCTTTGCCGTGCTATCGTCGCTTATGTAAATTGTTCACCTTTCACTTCAGAATATTTTTTGTCATTTGCGACTAAATTCCGATTGCGTTTCGGAGTTCAGGGTAAAATTACCTACCATTATGAGCCATTATATTATATCAATTAGAAGTAATTTACAATTGTGTGACATAGGGAAGTCCCGTTGCAGTCGATAATTCTCAAAAACTAACAATTTCTACATACTATTATGATCATGACAAACTCTATTGTTTGGCTATCGACCAGGTAGGACGAACTTCGTAAAGTAGTCATTTTTATAGAATAGGGGGCAAACGAGCAATCGAAGCCTTTTTTAAGACTACCGACGCCCATGAACATCCACATAATTATTATTCCGATGCGTTGTCCTCCTTCGCCCCTCCACCCCAAAGGGCCACCGGCCACTCACAAACCGCACGAAACGGGACACTGAAGATATCACTCTACGGTGGTATTATGCGAGCGAGAGGTACCTTCTTGATCTTCGTTGAAGGTGATACCATCGGAGGACAAGACCTCCGTAACAGAGCTATAATAATGCATTGCCTCTCGCTTACACAATAACGCTATAAAAGCTTTGCATTTCGTGTAATTTGTGAGAATACGATGGCCCATTGGAGGGCAAACATTACTGTTGACAAACATACTGGAAGTCATCAATAGGGTCGGATTGCTGGGTGGCCTCCCTGTACAAAAAAACTAACAAGCAGTAAACCGATAAAGGCTATGTATAAATGTTGATGATAATCAACGCTTCAGGCACATTGACAGTCAGTGCTAATATGTAAATGTGTTCGAGTGTACAACGTCCATCACTGCCAAGGCCAGCGGCTAGACGTACAAAGAATGCTTGTTTGTGTGTTTGGCGTCTTTTTTCTGCAATGTCATACGCTGGTGGTATCAGAGTCACGCTAAGGTCATATGTTATGCTTGACTTAGATGGGGTCACCATTTCTACACATTTCTCCGGACACTTGACGGTAACATTGAATTTTTTTTATATCATTCATATGAAATTAATGAGAAAATTCTCCAATGGGTATGAAGCATTTGGTTTAGTTGTAATTCTCAAAACATTTTGTTGTAACTTTCAGAGAAAGTGAAAGAGACATTAATTGAAATACTAATGTAACGAAGGTAACAAAAGGGCTGGAAATCACTCGGAAATCCCCGCAAGAAGATGAATTATTAATTATATTTAATTAAGATATAAACAATATTTTTTATATTTTAATGAAATAACTAGTAAACAATACAAAAACGTCCAAAATTGTATAATACAACATACCCTAAATATACGATTTTACTCGGGTAAATGAATTTACGCGCCATTACCATTTAGAGCCATCTAGGTGGGGCCCAGTGCTGCGTGGAACTCGCGACACATTGTAGTAACGAATAGCCACTAAAACCACCGCGAGTACCATAAGTGTTGCCTTTGGCGAGCCGTTACAAAACATAAGTCATCGGGGCACGTCCAGGGCTAGTCAGTCCTCTAAGGCCACGGTCAAGGTCAAGGTGTCGGTACCACCTCCATAGTTGTCCCACACCACAGGCTAACCCCACCAACTTTGGGATAGTGTAATGTGGTTGCCCCGTACGCAAATGTGCTTATTTTCACGCCCTCTTCTTATAAGCCTACACTCAAGGTGTAAGCTTTCACTCCAGGCTACTGAGACCCGTCGCCACGACAAGGCTGGAACCGTGTCGGAACGTGGAATGAACAAATTTATTGTAAATTTACTAGTAATCACTCAGAGATCGAAATTCGATCGTAATTTAAAAAATCTTTCTACTTGGAATATAGCTTGACGGTAAAACCGTTTTATAAGTATATAATGAAACTTAATGCCGTACGTCATAATATGTCTGACAGTGTCACAAATTGTGTATTACATAAAATTTAACTTTGTGTGCATACATTAGTGCTGATAACATTTTATTTAGTTAAAATAGTATTCATTAAATGCATGTTATTAAAATTTTACGTTCTCCACTTCTCCTACCCATAAAATATTCAAACACCTCCGTCCGTGCGTGTCTCGTAAAAAGTGGTCCAAAGATTTTGCTTGCGTAATGATGATATTTTCAAATCAATTGGCCACCCTATCAAGATAGTTTGTTTAGAAACGAAATAAGGATTGACTGTATACTCCACACAATGTTTCTTTTACACAATCGAACGCCAAATATAAGTGTAGGTATTACTGACATTTATATTTGGCATTCGTTGTTATTGCGTACGTATTACGTAGAAACTAGTAAGAATAAAGAATAACTTAAGTTGACATAATTTATCCATATTGTGTAACACTAAAAGCTTCCAACAGACAAATTGGTTAATTTAAAGCAAGACCTTGTAATTTTCTATTACACTTCGAAACATTAATTTACATAAAATCGCTGTCAACTGTTGAAAGGTTTTTGGAAACTTTGATTTTAGATAAAAGTTTACAAGAAAAGTTCTCGAGTGGCGGCACAGCACCCGAAGACACGAGTGATAGACGGCCTCTTACTCGGTGGACTGACGACTCGGGTAAGGTCGCTGGGAGAGTCTGTGTTCAGTCGAGGAAGCCTATGCATCAGAGATCGCCCTCAGACTCAGACAGAACAGCAACGCATTTTCACAATCGATGCGTGTCTCACTGATAATGTCTAGATGCGTGACTCGTTTATCCCCAAAACAGGAAAGGGAAAATTGTAGTAGTTAATTACTATAGTGTTTTTATAACGTTGTATCTCTATTGACATAGTCATTTTTTTATTTTCTTATTAAATAATGTCTACCCAGCTCGGTCAACATTTCGGTATAACCTGGTTGAGAGAATTATCTCCTGTACAATAAATAATTTGGGCAATTAAATAAAAAGTTTTACTTCTCACAAACGTCATCCGGCGGTCGACGAGCAAAATTAATTGTCTCGGCGATATCTAAAGAATGTTCGTATCGCGATTTCTCGCGAACCCGTGTTTGTGTGGTCTCATTAAAAACATAAGAATCTAATTTAGGATAGCTCTTACAACACGTTGAGGGATCACTGAACGATGCACGATAACCCCATGACGTTATGGTTGTGGGTCTGATTTTGAAGTTGTAAATATTCTATTTCACAATAGATGGCGGCATAACCGTCACAATTAGGCTTGAACCATGGGGGGGTGTCCATGCTTCCTAGAATATTGTACACCGATGATCGATATATGGTTAAGTTCCATGTTGGATTAAGGAGCGTTGAAATTCAAAAGTAGTAAAAAAAATTAAGCATGGACAGACATATTTCATGTTTAATAGATTAAGGGATTATTACAAGTAGTGCTTATTATCCGGCGTAAAGTGACAACGTCGCTGTCGCGTTTCGTGCGAATTGCGATGGCCCATTGGGGGGGGGGGGGGTGATTATAGGAGGGCAACGCATCTTCGTAACAATCATGTCAAAGGCTCCGATTGCTCGTTTGACCCCTTATGCTATAAAAAAAAACAACCGACTATATTCGGACATTGCTCTAATTTGAGTAACGAAATGTTGCCTCTCCTGCATAACTGTATTTCCGTGATTACTACCATTAATCTTACCGTTAATATAAAACATAAACAGAGTAGGAGATATAAGGCAGCCATGTGGTACACCCGGATGGTTCTGTGTTCATATGATTCTTTTAACATTCAGTATACAAATTGTATGACAGGACAAGCGAAAAATCGATAAATTGTTACATTAATACTCCTACGACGGCGATCAAAATGTATTTAAAAATGGACCTCTAAATGTATGTAATTACTTATCAGTCTGAATAGTTGTAAAGTATGGATTTATTGGTTGGCTGGATAAAATGAAACGAATTTTAATTTTTAAGTGATTTCATTTAATGTACATATTGATTAATTTTATTTCTTTTCTTCAAATTAAATAAATTATCATTTGATTTGATGTGATTTATCATTCCATTTTAGAATTGATCTAAGTTCATAAACAGTTGAAGAACGTTTATATATTTAGATATTTGGATATCTCTTACTGTCGTGTAATCAGTCGGACCATCGAGCCATATTTTCTTTTTATTCAAACCCCTCAATTGTTGTGACAGGCATGCTATCGCCTTTCGTGCGGTTTGTCAGTAACCGGAAGTACAATGAGGGGGATGGGATGTTATAGGCGTCGGTAGTTATTTTATGGATTTTTGTACTTAAAATCATATAAAATACAGGGCCAAGGTACATATGTGTTTGTCCAGGGAAAGTATTTCATACGTGTAGAACTTCTACCATAGAAAGCGAATAGGTTAGCACTTGCCTAGTGCACTAGGCTAAAATGTCTAGTTAATATTCCCATTTAGCGCTCGAAATGTGAAAAGTGTAAAGAAATTATCTGCAGGTGTTGATCCGAAATTTTTATTGGACGCTTGAGGGTGTCACTTCTTACAGTATACATATAATGAAATAAAGTTCTGAGAAGCTGTCTTTTTTCTTTTTCGGAGGGACCTAATACTGGTTGGCGGCGCTAGTCCAGCCTCAACAGTTCGCCTGAATACGAAGACTTTTTGTCTTCAGGTTTAGGGAGACGATAGGGGGACAGACCCCCTCTTTTCCCGCAGATGGGAAGAGATGAACCGGGTTGCTTGTGGGCGTACCCTATAGTGATTATTTTTGGGACCGAAAAGGGGAAAGCGGTCCCCCTCCCCACTCTAGTGGGACGGCGCGCGCACGATGCCGTTTTAGTTGCGGTGACGTGGATAAGGTTAATTGAGCTCGTTTAGTGTTTGGCTTATCTGAGGAGGCCGGCCTCCTCGTCCCCCCGTCTGACGGAGGGGGTCCATTTGCACTACAAATCGGCAAAAGCCGTATTCTTAATTTATTTATTATTAGAGCTCTCTAAAGTTGCGTTATTTTATTTCTATCAATCTAAGCTCTCGACTTACGGATTCGAACCCGGGCTCGTCTCCGTAAGCTGTGTGTGAGTTTGACATTCTGTCAGTCATACGTTATAACAGTGTCACTATTTGTAAGATTTCATCGCTCGACCGGTACGAGCGGTGTATATCGTATTGGTTCTAGCAGGAAAAATGCATTTACGCACCATCCAGCCGACCCAAGGGGGCCTGAAGTGTGTGTCGGGCTCAAGTCGTGAAGCGATAGCTACTACCGACTAAAAACTGCTATCCGTTAGTTGGCCCTATTGGCATTTTACTGCGGGAGCGTGTCTTGGTGTGTCTTTGCTTGTGTTCTTGGACGGACTTTGCTACTGCTATCGCGATCGCGTCGTCGGCGTCGTGCAATACGTGCTTCGGCCGACGATAACGGGAGTCGGTTAGTAACTTCGGGTCGTATTCCGACGTTTGAACGATTAATTTATTTTTGTGATTAAGGGCACGGTCAAAGAACTTTTGAGACAGCTCTCTGAAGTGTCCTTTTATCGAAGTCAATTGAAAGTCATAATGTAGGTCGATGATTCGGAAATACCACGGGCATGCAAAATAGATTCTTACGCATGGCTATGCGTAAGAATCTATTTTGCATTTTCTGCAAACGTTCTATTTGGGTAGGGGATATGTGCGCGAATGCTGCACTGCAATACGACAAGATCGGTCGAATGCATGTAATATACAAAGTGAGCTTATGTCTATACGCCATTTTGCTCTTTTTGTTTATGATAGGATAAAGTTTAAAAAGGAAATATCGTGCCTTTTTCAGAACGTTATCTATGCGATTCTTGAAGCTCATCGACCTATCGAGAGTCACTCCCAAGTATTTCACCGTCTCTGCTCTAGGTATCTCGTTACCGTAGAGCAGGATGGGAGGCATGTTACCTCGTCTATGCGAGGGGTGGATTAGTGAGAAGAGTATGGACTTACTCTTCTCCGCATTAACCTCTATTCTCCAGAAGCTGTCTGTATGTGTTATCGATTTAACAAAAGCTACAAAACTTATTTTAAATTATCATGCGGTTTTCACCAATGAATAGAGTAATTCCGGGGAATGCTCAAGAGTTCAATTTGTAAATGTAGCAATGTGGCCTGTGGGAAGGGCAAATCGGGGTCGTTCGCTAGTATAGTCTACATTTTAGTACAGGTCTGAGGTGCATATATATACATCGGGTAATATGCTTAACTTATATATTCTTTGGGTCACACTACTTGTGTTACTAAAATACACATACATATTAGTGACAGGTAAAGCCACTCAAAGCTAGAAAAATTCTGTCACATCCCAAACATTTTAGCTTTCTTTTTGGTCGAAATTGTTCTTAGCTTATTTTAGTCAACAGTCAAATTGAAGGCCAACTTGGAGTTACAAAATTGCCTTTAGTGTCAGCAACTATTTGTTTAGCATGGGGTATAAGTAACATGCCCCATAAATCTTTTTTGACCTCCCAAGACAAGCTTCAATGACCTTATTCAATAATAATACAATTCAAATATGCAACACATATGCAAATTTAAAGAGTTTAGTGATATTTTTATTTTATCAGATCTGCGCCGTTATTTAATTTAAGTCCGACCACTTCTAAGGAAACGTATATCAGATAGCAGTAGAGGTACTGAAAGGAGCATTATATTTCCATCTCAAAACTCAGTCAGGGTTCTGAGATGGAAAAAATAAAAGTTAAAAATTTGGTTTGCCTAAGCTCCGTTCGTTTTGTTGTAGCCATTTATGGCCAACGTATCATAATTCGAGATTCGTGAAGTGAAATTTCTGAAACAAAACCTCAGAGAAAGTGGAGTTACGACGTAAAGTCACAGCTATGTCACGTGTCTTGTGGTCCGAGAGTGTCCGATGGCCCATTAGAGGGCAGGAGGAAATCAGGACCACTCGTCGGCGCAACATTATCAATATCTATAATATCGATGGGCACCGGTGGTTATCGAGGACTAACGGCCTCCCCCTTTCTACAACAAAAAGTAGACCTTAAAATAGGCACGAAAAGACAATAAAGTGAGAATTGATATTGTCATATTTTGCAAGTTGCCCTTGAGGCCTTGTGAGACTATGCATTTAGATATAATCTATTTTATTAATATGACCTTCCTTGTGTTGTACTATATTTCGTTGCGTGTTGTGCCTAGTGACGTGACACTTTGCTAGATCATTTTGTCGATAGAAATAATTGTTCTAATAGGTGAACTATCTTAATTATATTATTAAGTGCCATGCGTTACCCACTACGCCTACCCTCCGAGTAGGAATTGTTTAGCTTTACTACTCATACAATTATTTAGGTAAATGAATTAGTTAATACTTTAATAGATAATGAGTAAATTAGTAAATTAATGTGTAAAAATATCCACAGAATTTATTATAATGACATTGTCAGTGGTGGCTATATATTGAGATATTGACAATACTAGAATTATTTTATCGAGGAGGTTTAACAAGGAGTTGGAGCTGTTTCGTCACTACTTATGCTTCTAAACATCGCGTAATACTTTTGTTGTCTATGCAGGTGTATCCTTTACAGTCCGTAATGTAACTCTGTACGGATGGTTCTAGTGAGTGAGATATTTTTCTCTCCAAGTGTCGGCATATCATGCAGCAAAACGTTTAGTTGACATGTCTCAAAAACAACAACAACGTAGTTGTAGTATTCAACACCATTGAAATTAGTTTACGCGGGTGAATCCAATGGGAGCTGCTCGTTTAAAATATTTTGAGCATTGAGTTGAGCTAAAGTTTTTATTTCATCCATTGCTTTTGTTGTATTTTTGATGTATTATTGACGTTTAAAAGAAACCTACAAACATTCGACAATTTTACAAAACAATATTTGTTTATATTTTTATAAGTACATAACTATCTAATTATTAGAATAGTACTATAAATATCACTTTAGACTACTTAATGATGTCAATCATATTTAGGCACTGCTATAATAAATGCACTTACTTTCCTACAGTCATCTCTTGTCAATTGTTTACTGCATGCACTGCATGAGTGCGTGCAACGATTGATAACATTTCTAATTATTTTTTATATATACATAAAAATAAAAGAAAATAATTTACCAAGGTGATAGAAGTAGTTACGTATACCGACATAAAGAAAAATATATCGATCTTATAGATATTTCTGGTAATTTCGTGGGACGTCCCTACCGATACTTATAGTATGGTCTTTCTCACGGTTTTTCTGGTGTGAGATTTAAAACTGAGCCATTATAATGAACAACAAATAACGAGTATACAATTAGTGGGCAACAAAATTGAAACATATCGACAACAACGTTAATGTGTACGACAAATTGTTGTAATTATGTGGTATGTCGTAGGCGAGCGAATTATATGCTTTTTTTATAAGAAAATTGTCGGTTCGGCACCTGTTATAAAGATATTTCTATAATAGCAAGATGTTACACGTGGCTGTATTGCACTGCGTAGCCGGACCTCGATGGAGGAGGTACATCACGTTCACACCTTCCACTCTCGTGCCTTATGCTGCAGAGTTTCTTGTGGTGTATGGCCTATTAAGGGCCCAATAAAGGGCATCGCATCTCCGTATACACTATAAACAGATGTTTATGGGCGTCGTAGCCACCAGAAGCTCTTATTGCACATTTGCTCTTTTATACTAATAACAACTTCTATTAATTTTAATAATTTATTAAGTCAAGCTGGCCGACACGAACGGGTAGGTACCTCTCGCTCACATGATAACGTCGTAAATTGTCAGCTTTGCATAATGTGCGGTTTGTCAGTAGCTGGTGGTCCAATGAAGGGAAGAGTCACATCTGTAAACAACATAAGTAGTGATGAAAAGGCCCCAAATGCTCGTTTAGGCTTATACTTAAAAGAACTTTAGTATTATTGCCCATTGGAGGGGAAAAGAGAAGGAGACGATGGGCAGCTGTGGTGCAAACGCAGGGTCAGGCTGCTCATTTGTCCCAAATTATATTTTATTACAAAAAGGGGAGAGAGAGGAGGACCTCAATATAACACAGCTGATGTTACGTGTCCCTTCTCATCAGTCCGGTAAAAAAAAGTTATATATTTTAAAATGACTTCGTTACACAACTACAGCGAAGTATGTAGCACATTTTCGAAAAAAAACTATCATTAAGTGTAGTAGTACCCATCTAATGTAGTAGCTAGAAGAATTGCATTCATCGTGTCTCCAAATAAACATAGCAAATCAACCCTCTGGTTACGAAACACCATATGGGACTTGAAGACTGCTCGGAGCTAAGAAAATGTCCTGGCACCAAACTAAAAAGACACTTTTATAAATTAGACCATATTACAAAATAGCATTTCTTTATATTGGTTTAAGTACGGTACATAACTATGTAATAATCACAAAAGTGTTGTATATTTGTAATTTAAACACTAAACTGCATAGCGATACAAGTGTGAACTGCTACAATAAGTACACTTAAATTTCTTACCGTTGTCACTTTCCAGTTAATTAAACAGTCGTTCAAGCATCACTGAGACTGGCATACGAAGCAGGACGTAATAGAGCGCATATTTGTAATATAACACAACTAAAGTAACTGTAATAGAGCGCATATTTGTAATATAACACAACTAAAGTAACTGTAATAGAGCGCATATTTGTAATAGAACACA
>JAFELO010001310.1:871583-891827 GCA_017140195.1 Eumaeus atala | reverse complement strand
TATATATATATATATAAAACTTGATATCTGCCGGCATCTATTTGAACTAATTCAAATGATGATTGTACTGGCGTATGCTTGTAACGTTTCCAGAATAAAAATATAGATGGCATTTTCATAAATTGATAATGACAAGTAATTAATATAATATTTTTGTGCAATAACATACCTATGCCAATGCTAAAAAATTGCTTGCGCTCAGCGGGAGCACGCGCGTAATTCTTTCAGAATATCTAAATGACTTTTTATATTATATCCAGATTGTAATTTAATACTATCTGTATGTGATAGATATTCTTAATATCTACTAAAAGGGTGTTCATACGGTTTTTGGAAACCGATGGGATAGAAGAATTCCCGAAGGATTCAGCGTATATAAATTGTAACAATTTGTTCACGGGCGAAATCAGGTTGAATTGTTAGTTATAAACATAATTTGATCGCGCCAACCCGGCAATTCAGATACTAAAATGTTTGATGTCTCCATTATTATTTGAATATTAATAAAGTAGAATATACTGATGAAAAAACTCACCGTGAAATTGTAATAGCAATTCTAGATTGTTCCTGACGTGCTCATTGTATTAGTTGTTCCAATTTGGCCTGGAGCCAGACTCATCGAGTTTCACTTCTTTTTCGATTTGACCAACTATTGATTGAATCCGAATATTAACACGAATGCTAATTGGTGGATACCCGTGTTTAATAATGATGTTCTGAACATGAATATCTACCAATTAGCGTTCATGTGAATATATGAAATGTTTCATATCTACGCATAACTATTACGTGTATAACCGTTTCATGCACACCATTAATCATTTCGCTGTTCTGTTCGATCATTTCTCATAGATCATGTATACAGAAGTCGAATGGATTTGAATTGATAATTTAAAAGACATACAAACAAAGCCGTATCAAAATGTTAGTCCCAAATAATAAATTTTACCAAATTGTCACCTATACAAAGTTACCACGCCTTTCGTCGACAGCCCGCAAAACCGCGCTCCGAACCAGCGCGCAGCGGTTAGCATGCAGGAAACAATTCCAGCCCTATTTTAACTACGGACTGCGTTTGACTGAAGAAAATACAATTTAAACCTTATCATATCTACAAAAGAGTAAATATTGCGTATAGAAGCCGAAAAAAATCTCAAAACCTGCCGATGACACGTCTTTGATCTTGGTCTTTTGATTTTTCTAATATTCCGGTAGGTTGTAGACTGCCGAAATGTTTGAACTCAAAAAATATAATTTTGTACATGAATAGGAAATTTGATTGGTTTTATTCACCACTTTCTCATTCAAAGATGAAATGAGCGGCTTAGTTTAATCTATGAAGAATGTTCAGTAAGTACCAATACTCAGGGAGAGACCTCGTCACATTGCAGCCAAATTGGGCCAGCACTACAGTGGAAAAACCTTGCGCACTAATGCGATGCAAAGCGCGTTTCATGAACCCGCACTTACGCTGTGGAAGCGAAGAGGAGCTCAACACAGCTTCATCGGACTTCCACGAGTGCACGTTTGATGATGATCGGTCCATTGGCTCCCAGAGGGTCCATAGCATCTTTACTTAAAGCAACGCTAGAGGAAAGGCAACAGGAAAGAGTGCGTCGCCATAAAATCGCTCATGTTGCTCGTGCGAGAGGTTTTGTAAGAAGTCCCGCAATTGTTGCATTGTAGCCGCAATCCCCGGGCACGATCGGGAAGTCAGGTTAGTAGTCCCTTGCCATGGGGAGATGAGACATCTACACATATAAATAAAATGTATGTGTCTGTCAGAGAACAAAATAACTGGGGTTTTCAAGTGTCATATGTCATCTTTACAACAAGTAGTCACTAACCTAAACCATTTATTAAATTTCTATCTGTCATAGTATTTTTTGTAGGCAATCTCTGGTATAGTACTAATTTACGTGCAGTTTTGATTAAAAGATAAAGTTTATAGATCAGGGATGTGGCTATATTTTCGTTTTAAAACTTGGCAGGCAACAATGATTAAAACACGGACGGAACCGGGGTGTAGCGTTCGTCACCAATAGACCTGCAACTGCAATAATAACGTGTATGCAATAATAACATAACTGCAATAATAGCATGAAGAAACTCAAGTACGTTACACTTTTAATTTGGACGCACACGTTAATTTCGGTTGCCGTTTTAACGATACTATCATTTACATGGGACACTGTGGAGTGTCGGCACTCGACGCAACTTTTCGGTTTATTTATAAAATGCAGAGAAGTACATTCTCAAATATATCTATACATTATAAGTTTTTTCGTTAGAGGTTACATTGTGATGCCATTTGGTAACGCGACGCGAGTAAATATAGTGCGGCGGCTTCTAGTAGCGGTGTCTTAAACTAGTGCTAGTGGGGCGGCTTATAGTGGCGGTGTCTTAAACTAGTCCTAGTGGGGCGGTTTATAGTAGCGGTGTCTTAAACTAATGCTAGGGAGGCGGCTTATAGTAGCGGTGTCTTCAATTAGTGCCAGTGGGGCGGCTTATAGTAGCGGTGTCTTAAACTAGTGCTAGAGAGGCGGCTTATAGTAGCGGTGTCTTCAATTAGTGCCAGTGGGGCGGCTTATAGTAGCGGTGTCTTAAACTAGTGCTAGTGGGACGGCTTATAGTAGCGGTGTCTTAAACTAGTGCTAGAGAGGCGGCTTATAGTAGCGGTGTCTTAAACTAGTGCTAGAGAGGCGGCTTATAGTAGCGGTGTCTTAAACTAGTGCTAGTGGGGCGGCTTATAGTAGCGGTGTCTTAAACTAGTGCTAGTGAGGTGGCTTATAGTAGCGGTGTCTTAAACTAGTGCTAGAGAGGCGGCTTATAGTAGCGGTGTTTTGAATTAGTGCTAGAGAGGCGGCTTATAGTAGCGGTGTCTTAAACTAGTGCTAGAGAGGCGGCTTATAGTAGCGGTGTCTTAAGCTAATGCTAGTGGGGCGGCTTATAGTAGCGGTGCCTAGAACTAGTGCTAGTGGGGCGGCTTATAGTAGCGGTGTCTTAAACTAGTGCTAGTGGGGCAGCTTGTAGTAGCGGTGCCTTGAACTAGTGCTAGTTGTGCGGGTTTTAGTAGCGGTGTCTACAAAAGTCTTTCTCATATTTGTCAAGTAGAAATGCTGCCGTTTTTCTATCCTCCACCCCGGATAGACCGGAAACTCACGAACGGCACGTTGTGGTGAACAAACGTGTCGGGATAATTGTAACTTGGCGACGGTATCATGTGAGCGGGAGGTACCTTTTCGGTCTTGCTGACTCAATTACTATTAGAAAGAGGATGACACTACCTCTTTTTAAGTGCTGAAACCGGTTTACATGAGAAAACACTGACATTCATATTTTCTTTTTGTAATATAGAGGGCCAATCGAGTAATCGGAGCCTCCTAACGGCTACCGACATTCACGAACATATATAACTACTATGCCGATGCGTTTCCCTCCCTTCCTCCCCCAATGGCTCAATATAGATTTATAATTAATTAACATTTAATTATTTTTTTAAGTAAAATCTGGAAATCTTTCATTTCATTATATTACAGCTAGTGAGCAATCCCGTGTATATTTGATCGGGCTGGAACCACCCCATCTTCCATCTTCTGTGTCCAGGATGGAGAGCGTGTAGTCCTTGTGACCGAGAGAAATGCTAAGACTGTCTTGGAAGACGCATTCAGTTTAATCAGAACAAAATAGGAGTAGTGATACCAGTGGCCCTTCCCAATCAAAGTGGAGGCAGTGTAAGATCGCAACGACTAGAAGAGAGGGCCTAGATAAAGCCCGACTACTATGCTATGTACCACGGAGATCAGTAGAGATGGCATAACTGCAGCCCGGATCCTATGCAATGCTGTGCACCACGGAGCATAAGTACCTACATGACATGTAGTGAACACGAAGCTAAATTGCCTTACTCGTATCAGTGAGTGGCGTCTGAAGGGTGCAGGGCGCGAGGGCGGCAATTAGGGCGACATCGCTTTGATCTCGTCAAGAGGTCCGGTAATAAGCCTACTCTATACTGCAGAGAGTATTGCAGCTTCAAACTAGTCAGTTTCTTTCAAAAGTTACGTACTTTGGGCTAATAGCATAAGGGACAAATGAACCGTCTGAGTCTTTTGAGAACACCGACACCCAGAAATGTCCACACAATCGTTATGCTACTACCTACCCTTCGATGGGTGCATCAGTTACAAGTAACTGCGCAATTCAACAATTACGCCTACTTCTAACTCGCCTTGATATCTGCCACGTGGTCCAGTGGTAAGAATCTTGAAGCACAGTCGCGGGGTCTCGGGTCCGAGGCCCGGATCGGACCAAACTGATTAGTTCAATGTCCTTGCTATACAATAATTGGATCTTAAATGTATGATAGGCAAATTGACAAAGTAAAGTAGGTAGAATGATCTCTCCCGTACCGATTAGGTATTCTTCTATTTTCTTTCGCCCTTCACGCAGGTGAAGGGTACCACGACCCCGTAGAGGCGACGGCCATGATCCTCCGTATGAGCTAAACATTGACGTCAGTGCCGGTTAGATTTAAGATATCACGCGAGATGGCGGCGAGATACCGGCGTCAGATTCGGGAGTACCGACCGTTCGGTCCCTCTGGACATGACAATAATATTAAAATTACATGTCACAAACACTCTCATATACAGCGGACAGTCCCTCTTGCCTTGTTCCGTTTACACGACGAGCACTAATAGCATTCCCATGAAACTGCACTGAGCTTCGAAGGTGGAAACGGTGTACAAAATCACAAAAATATCTTGTCCGAATAAAAGATCCTCTTGATTTCTTCTTACTAAGCAAACACAGCTAGTGTTTAAGAGTACTAGATAGAAATAAATATTTAATATTTATTTACTTTAATAAATAATCCTAATCTAGAGAGCATTGCATATGATAATTCTGATTTTGTGGCTATAATTTTGAATACAGCCCAATACGCAATATGATTGTGGACTTGTTCAAACATTAATTTATAGCGTGATTAATTATGCGGCCGCTGTGGACACAGCGTGATTGTGTTCCGTTGGAGCTAGGACCTGTATACACATGCAGGCAATGTTGGGGTGGGATTAATGTAGTAATGCAGGTATAGGTTTGCACCATTTTTTATTCTCATAAGATTCCTTATTGGTCTTGTGGAAAATAAACACTTTCTCGAGGCTCAAATTCTAGGTGGGATCAAATGTGTCGTCGGAATGTATTTTCTTATTAAAATAAAGTTAAAGAGGGTACTTTCACGCCTGTTATCCCCGAAGTGGTAGGCAGAAGTGTGCTAGTACATCCACAACTCGTAAGTCTAGTAGATATACTAGAACACCTATGATTAGCCAAGGTACTGAAGCCCATGATGTCATAGGTGGCATACCCTATGGCCACTTCAGCTACATTCTAATCCCGGGCAATGTAATTCGTGCTCAGAATAATCTGAGAAACATTTGATAACAGTTGGCCGACCTGGGGATCGAACTCAGGGCCCCACGCGGCTAACGGTCTTAAGGGGCGTCACCCGCACCGGCACACGACAGAGACGATTGTCTTATTAAAGTTGGGCGTTTATGAGAACTGCTGACAGAAGAAAAAAAAAAAAATTCTATTTGTAAAGAATGTTATACAATAACGTAAGTTCCATGATTTTTACCCTAAAAGTGCGTAAAACAGTCTTCACTGGCGTCATCGTCACGCGAGAGGGACCATGACGCAAGTTTATCGCTTTTTGTTCACCCAAAAAGTACACATTACTAAACACAGTATATACATTATGTTAACTCATGCGAGGCCTTTGGTGATGGAAAACTTGATGATGATGCGCGTTCTATGAATCTTATTCAATAAGACACACATTTAGGAGTTAGATGTTGGGGACTGAGGTCCACAAGAACACGTGAAGCCTTCGGCACCTAGATTTTGTCCAATCCTTTCGTGAGTAGCCGGTGACCCGTTGGAGAGAGGAGAGGAGGGGAATTATGTGGATGTTCATGGGCGTCGGTAGTCGTAAAAAGGCTCAGATTCTCGTTCGCTTTATTCTATAAAAAAAAAAACAAAGTGACACGAAAAATTTTTCAACGCAGCACACATATCTATTTTTCATTATACAATTTTCGTCATCGATTTGTACACAACATTTATCATAATAAAGCCTTATAAAAACGTATAATTTATAGACGGTGTTCTGACCGTTCACTCGCTCCCCTACGACGTTACTTTCTCAATAAACTATTAATTCCTATCACAGTAAAAGACTCCATGAACTTTCCTTTCACAATTGGCGGACATCACTTGTTTTTACCATGTCAACGCAACTTCCAGGAATATGCGCGGTCCATGTGAAAACTCAAGATACACATGCATCCTCAGGACAGTTTTCTAATGGGAAACTAATAGGCATAGTGAACAGAGCGCCTTATGTCACGATCCTTACATATCTTGTCTCTTCCACGGTACGAACCCCCCCCCNNNNCTCCCCTCATGATCCTCTCAATGAGCTATTCATTCACGTCAGCGCCGAGGCCATTTTACTACGTCACACTTGGTGGATGAGGGACCCCGCTGTCTCTCTGGCCATTATAATAATAGTTAAATTAGCTAATATACATTTTCATATAGGAATGCATCTCTCCCATCTGCCCCCATCTGACCCCAAACTTAGCCTGGTCGCCCGACAAGCTCTCGTAGCAACCCGATGAAGCTGTATTAAGATTCTCTTCTCTTTAACAGCGCAAGGTCAGGCCCGTCAAAAAGAATCTTATGACTTAAATACGAAATTAAGTTGTTTACTTAGTAGGGTTAGCGTAAGTTTAACTTCAGCGGTCTAGTTGTTAGCTCTTTTGGACTTCTTAGTTTTTCTAATTTAAGTACATTTTTTGTGATCTTACGGTGAAGGAAGACATCGCGAGGAAACCCGGATTCGTGTATTTGACCTAATCTAGGATTGGGTCTTGGTTACCCTTCTAGACTGCAGAGGCCATGTGGCGGTCGCTTCGCGTAAAAACTTACAGCCCTGTCGAATCCTCTAGATTAGGTAGCGGACCCCGATATCATCTGATACAGAAGTGGCCATAGGCTTGCCACCTATGACATCATGGGCCTCAGTACCTTGGCTAATCGTGGGTGTTCTAGTATACCTACTGGACTTACGAGCTGTGGATGTGCTAGCACACCTCTGCCTACCTCTTCGGGGATAATAGGCGTGAAGATACTTTTTTTTCGCAGATATAGGTTGGACAACTTACAAGAGTTAACGTACTGAAATTGAACGTAATGTTATATGAGACATTGATGCAAAGTCCAATATGCTGCATTGATGAAATAATTTGCTCCCATTGCGTGTAATATAATAGATAGTGATAATAGCTTATTTTAGTAAGAGATGGTACCATGCTACATGGCAGCCGAATTGGGACCACATAGTGGCAACTATGCTGTCCAGTTTCATGCGTCCAAAACAATTTTGTGGATGTTTATGGGCGTCCGTAGTTTTAGTAACAGTTGGTTTATACTCAAAAGAATCGGTTCTAGCCAGAGAAAAAAAAAATGAAAAATAAATTTATCGCTTTAGCCTCAGTCGCCTGTGACTTGGTCCGCGTCCACAACCGTCTGGCCACTTGGTAAGACCAATATTTTCTTGGTGAAGGGGACGCGGCAATAAATCCCGTCTCCATTGATAGTTCAGCGTTGCTTCTCCTTTTCTTCACGGCCCATTCATTTGAGAAAATAGCCACGACTTTGTCAACTTTCGAATGTTCTGGAAGGTGTATTTTTTACTGATACGTATTCGGTTGTTTAGCAATTCCAAAAGCAAGATGGCGGACTTAATTCAGATTTTATAAGTAAGATAAGTTATTATTATTTGTTGCAACAACACATCCATGTCTGTTTTCTAATGGTGTTTTCAGATAAAACCAAGTAGGTATTTAACAAGATCGTTGCATTTATATCCACATTAATAATCTCCTTCCACATTAATAATTCCCTTCATACAAACATTTGTTGCTCTCTTATTTGTTATATTACTAGCAATCGCCTCGGCTTCACCCGAGAATAATATGGGTCTAATTATGCACTAAAACCTTCCTAGAGGATAGTTATTGAAGGCGTAAAGCGCTTGAAAATCCGCTCAGTAAATTTTGAGAAAGTCGAACACATACAGACAGACAGCTTTTAGGGACTTTGTTTTATTTATTTAAATTATTTATAAGAACATTAATTAAATTTCAGTTTAAATATTGTCTTAAAATTTTATTCAATAAGTCTGGATTATGCATAATATGTAAAACTTCCATAAACATCCGCACAAGCATAGAATTTACAGAGTCCGATCCGTGGAAGGCTATAAACCTGAATGAGTACAAATTAGTACATACATATATTTTCCTACATCTTTGTCTAATTTTTATGAAATATGAAACGGACACGAATTGTGACCTAAGATATAGAGAAATGTAATAAAATAAATTCCGTCAAAGATTTGATAAGATTACTTATTATATATTAGCCGTTATTATTTAAAAAATAGTTTATAATAACTATTTTTAGATAATATTTATATCCAACTACACATATTTACGAATAATCTTTTTTCATAATAACGAATGATATTCTCATACAAAGTACACCACAAAAGATAGAACACACAATAAAATATAATTAAAACAAGGATGTGAGCACGAATGAAATGAACACTTGTGTCGTACCCGTTCACTCATTCGCAACTCTTTCAAACGCTGATGCGATTACACGCATAACTCCATTTCGATTAAACAGTCCGCCACGGCCGCATGAATACAGATTTTAACATAAACTGACAATTGGACCTTATGTCCATAATGGTAAGGTGGGGAATGTGTTTGTTGTATTTGATGGGCTGCATCGATTTATGGTATGCTCCTGCGTGAGAAATCCAATTATTTGGACACAATCAGCGGGGATCATCATAGATAGCAATGCGATCGTGGAAAACGCACAGCCATCCGGAGTATTTGTTATTAGCAGATTATTTGTTATTAGCAGATTATTTGTTATTAGCAGATTATTTGTTATTAGCAGATTATTTGTTATTAGCAGAGTATTTGTTATTAGCAGATTATTTGTTATTAGCAGATTATTTGTTATTAGCAGATTATTTGTTATTAGCAGATTATTTGTCATTAGCAGATTATTTGCTAATGCAATTCAGCTTAATTTTGACGTGAAATCACGATTAGTCAGCTCATAAAGCTTCAACAAGCAACTATAGTAATTGTTCCAGCTTTTGTTGATTTGGTGACCACGTGGGCTTTCTATATCTAGGATGACATTTTTAGTTAATACTGAAGCAGATTTTGTTGGTCTAAGGAGAAAATTATTTTAATATTTCTTCTTTTTTTATAGTTTCTTTTTTTTTGGCTCCGATTGTTTGCCCCCCAAACGTTCATTCGGGGCCTTTCAACGACTACGGACGCCCAGGAACATCAGCGTAATTATGCCGATGCGTTGCCCACTTTTTCCCCCCCCCCCCCAATAGGCCACCGGTTACTCATAAACCGCACGAAAAGCGACACCGTAGGTGTCTCTTTACGGCGGTATCAAGTGAGCGAGAGATACCTCCCCGGTCGTGCTGGAACAATTTCGTTGCATAGGAGGATGTAGTGTCATGCGCCATGCGTGGCACTACCACCCCTATGTAGCATGGCACTTCCTCTTTCAAAATTATATATTTTATAATATCCCAAAGTCAGATCATATCTTTTGCCACTACCATTTGGGATAACCTCTCTTAGGGCAAGAAAATAATTTTGAAAACTGGTCCATAATTGACAACGCAATTGAAAGTTGAATACATACATACAAAAAGACTTACAGTCAGATTGAGGATGTCAATTATAACGCTCATTTGATCCTGTATCTTGTCTCATGTATTATAGACAAAGCGACAATTTTTTTACCCTGCGACTCTAGAATTCTTAATTTCACTTAACAGCAATCTGACGTTCAGGTTATAAATTATTTACGGTATAAGTTTAATATATAATAAATAAATAGCAGTGCTTAATTTATTTAAATCAAAAACGTCTAAAGGTCGTAAATGTAAAAAATATATTCAATAAATAGTTCAAAAAATTGTATAAAAATACTTGTTTTTCTTTTTTTAATTGCCTACTTAAGCTATTCTGGATTTACGTAACCGGACATAAGGGGGAGGGGGGGGGGGGATTAAGACTTGTCAGATGTCTTAAGAAGTTGTACGAAGTTCCCGCACATTCGCCATTCACGCAGAAAGTGCTCATGTCTTGTCACATTTGTCGTAACTGACATTTGTTTGAAATATGACGTCACAACTGAGTTATATCTCTGCTATCTATAGAGGAATATCAATCGTGAGCTATGGTCATAAGGTATAATATGCGAAGTCGCAGTGGTGGTGGACTGTAGCGAGGGCCAGGTCTGCGCAAACAGATTTCAGCTCCGAAAAACTCGGTTAGCCCGAGCGAGAGCGAATGGAGGAACGATGTTCTAAGGAAACTTATTACGTGAGATGCACTTCTCGTTAATGTTATGTGATTAGCTACTTATTTATCAGATGTACTTATACATACAGATTATGTGGGAGTAAATGAGCACATTTATTTGACTATAGGACGTGTGAATTGATACCGACGTTGTCCTTATTCCCTTTCCAATTGGCCGCCACACGAAACGCGATGGCAAGGCTGTTACTTTGTGGCTGTATATGGGCAAGAGTTATTTCCTCGTTCGTGCCGGTTATTTGACATGCACTACATCATCACAGGACGGTGTGGAAGACAGACGTCTCAGAATCATCTTCATTATTACGGAGTAAACTCCAGCCACGTATGGAATAGTGTGGAATACACAGTTTTGTATGTAAAAAAAGTTATTCAATTTAAAACGTATCAAAATGAAGGAAACAGTAGCAGTCGTGTTACTGAAATGTGTTTTTATAGTATTGCCGCAAATGAAAAATCGAAGCCTTTTGACCACTACCGGCGCCCATAATCATCTGTTATATTGTCATGTAGATGCGTCACACTCCTTTTCTCCTCCTCTATAATGAACCAGACTCAGGGAAGAATCGGGCAAAGGCTTTTACAACTTATTTAAAGTAGAAATATACTGAAATAAAAAAGATGCGAAGGCGTTGCATCGCAGTTTGCCTTCCCGACACCTAGGATTTATTATTTATTATTGCATCAATCACGGAATTATTACGGCTAAAATTGACGCATTAGACTTGGTGTCAAATGTAACCCCCGCAAATGTAGTGTCGTTTAGTTGAGGCGATTGTTTCCCGGCGTATTAACAAGCAACTCACTCACAAACTTATTGTATATCTAAAGAGCCTTTATTACCGAACTAACGTTATCATGTCTGTTAGCGAGCAAGTAGCACGAGCCTGACGCTATTGTCTATAAGTTTTATGGCGTTATCGTCAAAAAATCTTTTAAATTAATAATTAATCTATAAATTAAATTAATTTAAGCTAGCTAGCTTCATGCATGAAAATGTATGGCGTCATTGTAACGTTCCGATTCATAATTTTTATAATGGGCGGAGCCTGCGATTGCGGCTTTTACAATTGGATAACCGTTATTGCATACAATTATTTCGTCCGTGAACCAACTCAAAGGAAATCAGTTTTTTAGACGAACATGCAGTCCTCTCCTTTTGATGACTACTGGCGTCAGTAGACATAGTTGTTATAAAAATGTGAAGTACTCCTTCCCTCTTCTCTTCTAGTTCCACTGTCATCTTAAAAACTGAACTAAACACGATAGTCATGTTACAACGGTACCATGTGCACGAGAAGTCACATGCATGGCGCTACATCGTGCTAAAATTTTGAGGTATTGACTCTGGGTGAGATCCACGGGGTGTATGAGACTCGCGCATATACTGAATATCTTCTCGCCAGTTACCTATTGGGGTAAGCAGAGCGAACCGACAACCCGTCAAATTTACTTAGCTTCGTACATCTCCATTCCGCTGTCCGAAGGGATAGCAGACGAAGAGATAGATGTGAGCAGCAACGGTAGAACGTGGCTAAAAGGCATTCATCTATCTTCAGTTTATACAAAGTTTAATCATAATACATTAATAAACATATTACATATTTGAAAACCCAATCCTATAGTTTCCGTGGTGTAGCGGTTATCACATCTGCCTAACACGCAGAAGGCCCCCGGTTCGATCCCGGGCGGAAGCATTATTTTGTTTTTTTCACAAAGGATAATAGTAGAAAAGGTTAAGATCCATTTACAAAAATAAATTAAGAAGCAAATCGTGCGCAAGCAAAACATTTTTTTGTTGGAAACATTATTTTGTTTTTTTCACAAAGGATAATAGTAGAAAAGGTTGAGGTCTATTTACAAAATAAGTTAAGAAGCAAATCGTGCGCAAGCAAAACATTTTTTTGTTTAAATTTATCAGAGTTGGAGAGCTAAGAGTTTAACTATTAGCTAAGAAATTTTCAGAATTTTGTAAGATGTAGCACAGTGCTGCAATGCAGCGGGATTGGATTGTCACGTCCAAGGAGGTACCTCTCGCTCACATGATTGAGTTGAGGGAAAGTCGGACGGGAGGAGTGAATAATGGCTACATAAAAAATCTTTCACCATCAAAAGACTTCGTTTTCTTATTTGCCCCCTTTCATAGCCCCATAAGGAGGCAAATGAGATATCACAACATGGCCCAAACACAATAAGGCTTTGAGGCTAATTTAAGGAGCTCATATACGTTGGGCACAGCAGCAAAGCGTTACTTTTTCTAGTAAGCAAAGAACCGACATCCTTAGAGATCGACATAATTAAATCATGCAGATCCATCGCCCACCTTTCCTACTCCCCTCCAAATTGGCCATGTCAATTCATGCGTTGTCATAGGTGATGATAATGATAAACGTAGAACAGCTCAGAGTAATTTAGAAGTCCTTGTAACTCGAACGTAAATGATTTCCCTCCGGGCGGCGTACATAGGATCAAAGATTGATTTTTGACAGAAAGTTTCCTTACAATATGTGAGAATACTGCGTAATAATATAGCATTAATTTTTACTACATATAGAATCAAATAATTTTTACAACATAGAGAATCAAATAAGCAGTCAGAATCATTTGGTGACCAACGACACCCATAAACATTCGCACTAAAGTTATAACGGCCAAAGGACACTCACAAAATGGCTCTCTCGACATCAGAATTCAGAGGCATCAGAATTAATATAAGCGCAATATGATTGCTAAATCATATTGCGCTTATATTAATTCTGATGCCTCTACGGGGACAATAGGCGTGAGGGTACTTTCTTTACGTTTGATATCGCCTCTGTGGTGTAGCGGTAGGTTCGGTTACTTGTATGCGCGTCGGCAGTCAGTAAAATCTCAATTCTCGTTTCCCCTTTATTATATTTAGTCTGGCCATAAATACGGTTACAATTAAAAAAAAAGGTATGTTACGTTTGAATTTGGCATCTGTAATTTTATATGATTAATCATTGTGTTTCTTGTTTCGGCGCCAATAAATGTGTACAACATTTTGCGATATTGAAATGGAGTGACGCGTGAAAGAAAACAAAATCGCTGTGATTGCATTACCAAGCGATATGATTCTTTTTAAACTCTCCATGCACTTGGCTTTAGACAAAAGTTTGTGTACCGGTCTATTCATAGGTACAATGAGACACTCTCTGTTTGTGGCAGATAAAGATCTGGCCTACCACGGATATTACGGAGCTCATATACGTTGGGCACCGGATTTCATCTCGGGAATTGAAGGTAGCACCTAGGCCCACGTCGCGTATTTTAAGAGATAACTTCACCTATCAACCTATCAGTCATTTCTTAACTGATAAATTAAAAATGAATAGGCTGGTAAAATCGAAACGACTACCGAAGCGGTACGCAAAGGGATGTCACAGAAAAAAATTGTTTACGGGTGACAAAATTTTTACAACCGAGCAACACTTTACTAAAAAAATGACGAGCTTAAAGCTCTAAGAAAGCTCCAAATTTATTTAAAAGAGTGCAACGTGGATTTATCCGATTTTAGTAATAGTTTGGTGGGATGTTAGCTATGAATGAGTATCTGACCCATATTTTTGTGACGAAGGTATCATAACATCGGGACAAGTGTATCAAGATCAAGATACCATTCTTGAGAAAGTAGTTAAGCCTCCTAATAACACCATGTTCAATAACCAAGCAAGACTCGGCGCCGGTTTCTAAAGTTCGGTCCACGAAATCTTGGTTGGAACGAACGTCTCGGACTTCATCAGAGCTGGAGACGGGCCGCCGTCTGGTCCCGATCTTAATCAGCTGGATTATGATCTACGTTCCTTTTTATAGATCTAAGAACTTGCTTTAAACGACGATAAATGATCCACGCGATTGGCAGTGACGAACTCCCCCATGGAAAGTGTGCGTGCTTCCATTGATAACTGAAACCGTTGGCTGCAATACACTCCTGTTGCAGCCAACGGAGACCACTTCGAATAGGCTTTTTATATTTTTTATTGTTCTATATTTGTGGATTAAAGTAGCGCACTGTAAAAGTAATAAATGTTGTTTGCAATAAAATTTTTTTTTCTTTGTTACTTATGGCAAGACAAGGCGAGACTATATACAAAAACGTGCTGTCGCGTGTAGCTAGTTTGCTGACGCGAACTCATAACATTTTTCCCAGTCTAACAGCCGCACCGCTAAATAAGTTATTATTTCAAAATATCCCCCTCGGGGCGCATGAAACTAGAAGAATTAAACCAAATGTTATCCTTTGTATGTTCATCAAAACGTAAAGCATTAGTATTATAACTCTCCGATTAGTAATTCAATTATTAAATGATATAGATTGTTCAGAGCGTATTTGCTCAAAACTTAATTAAAATTATTAAAACGAAAGGTAAATTTATAGAAAAACTACGCTCGAACCAACGGAACAAAAACTTTTCTGTTTAACATCCGGATCCCGGATAGGCTGGTTTAGAATTATATTTCAGTTTAAAGGGTTGTACTGGCTGTATTCCGTGATTTAACCTGCGTATAACTTAAAATATTCTTTGTTTTCTACGGATTAAGAAGCAATGATATTCCAGTTTAAAATCTTTAACTAAATCTTCAACAACAAAACAAATCCGTTATATTTTACGTGAAGTAGGTGAGCAGGTACTTCCCTGAGCTGGTTAGATGTGTGTCATTGCAGCGTACAGGTATGTACAGGTATGTACGCTGCAATGACACACATCACAAATGAATTAGGAAGAGCAGGTTTATGTAGAGTTTGTTTAAATTCCGCATGTACGCGCTGACACTGGCTCCAAAACATTCGTGTCAGCGGTGCTTGGGCTGCAAAGTCAGCGCTGGCTTCGCGCTTTGTCTTGAATGAGGAGTCAGTCACTAACCCTGTATCGGTCAACCAAATATAAATATCAAAATTTTGTTAGCCAAGCAGTATTAAGTGTTGTGACTCTTCGTAAGCCTCTCATGTAATAAATAATGTCCTTCGTAGCTTATTTTTGGCTACGGTGATTAGTTCTACATAGACTAGCCATCATCGCAGACCATATTACATAGCACAAGCACCTGTATGTTATAAGTCTCTTATTTTTCTAATTCCCATGGGACGGCATTTCGAAGATAAGAGAAATCATCAGCAGGACTGACGCCTTAGCATGCTCACCGCGGTCCGGGATCTAACGTTGCCAACGAACAGTTTTTGGCTCGTCCCGTGTCTCGAATTTAGGACAAGTGTACACAACTTACTCACCACTAGACCACAAGACAGTCTTGTAATAAATACACGTACACAAAACTTTGCGGTATTATATAAGCAGGAATCGTATTATTATAACGTGGCACAGTAATTATGCCGTCAGTCCCCGGTGCCCCACTCCCGAGTTTCTTTGACGAGCGATCCGTCAAGGAAAAGCAATTATTACACGTAACAATGTAATGAAGCAACCGAATGTTTGCTTTGACATCAGGCTCGACTTCATTACAATGTTGTCTTTATTATGATACACATATGGAAGGTTTGTTTTTGCTTGTTTCTGGAATTTGTTTTGGCTCTTGTGGATAGAATATATAATATATTTGGATAATGTCTATGGGTAGTAATGATTTTTTTTGATAATGATATGTTGAAATTTTTTATAATAATGATATGTTGCTCTCTTTCATTTCTCCCCTCTAATATGCGCCATGAAACTATTAAACAGCGCGCACAAACGTGACACCTCACTTTTCAGAGGTACCATCAAATATGGTGGAGGTATTATCAATTATGTGAGCGAGAGGTACCTCCGCGGTCGTGGGAGCCCTGTGCCTTATTGTGCGTCCTCAAATATCACACTTAAGCATTTAAATTGTATCCAGCCATTATTACGTATACCTGTATGTATATATTTAGGAGGCCTATGGGCTATGTCCAGCAGTGGACGTCGTCCTGCTAATGATGATAATGTTGACCATCATCGGCCGTAAGACGACGAGCAAAATAATGTTTCCGCCCGGGATCGAACCGGGGGCCTTCTGCGTGTTAGGCAGATGTGATAACCGCTACACCACGGAAACTTTATGCGATCTATATTAAATATGTAATTTATTTTATTATAGTATTATGATTAAATTTAAGATGAGCTAAAAATAAGTCGCTGCCTACTTTCACCCAGGTCAGTATCATTACTGCATTGTATCTAAATCGGACCGGCACGAACGGGGATATATCTCTCGAACAAACGAAAAATCGGACCCCTTTTACGACTACTACTACCTAACTACCGCTGATATGCGGGTGCGGACGCACGCGGCTAATTATGCGGGTATCTAAGGGTGTCGCTTAGATACCCGCATAATTAGTATGCAGATGCGTTTCCCACCTTTCCTCCTCCCTACCAATGGGCATTGAAAACTCATAAACCACATGAAATGCTACTGCATAGCTGTCAACTTTCAGCAGCATCGTGTGTATGAGAAGTGCCTATCCATATCAAATTACAGATACAGTCCGCATCAAAAGTCAATTTCAGTTTAAGGTTCAGTTTAAGCCGCCTCGCCTCTTTAATGATAAAATCCTGATTGGTCTGATCAGGCATCAAACATTCAGTTCATGCCTGTTACTGTATTTACAGTATTTTTCTGGGATGCACGTTGAGCCAATTATTCCTTCTAAGGTATATGGATATTATGAAATTGTACCATTTTTGATCCAGACTGTGTCTTTATATGTTTAACTGATTACAAATTTCAGCCCTCTATTTCACCCCCCCTTTTTTTCTTTTTCGGAGGGACCTACTACTGATTGAAAGACTTTTATGTCTTCAGATTTAGGGAGACGATAGGGGGACAGACCCCCCTCTTTTTCCGCAGATGGGAATTTCGCCCCCTTAGGGGTTGAATTTCTAAAAAGATTTTAAAGCCTATGTCACTCAGTCAAGATTCAGCTTTCTGATAGTGAAAGTATTATTGAAATCGGTCCGGTAGCTTTCGAGTGAACACATTACAAACATACATATAAATTTATTCTGTGTAATATTAGTATAGATTTGACCTAAAGTGAACAATTTTTTTATAGAATAAGGGACAATCGGGAAGGTGGTGGTACTACCGCCGATAGGCGCTCCCATAACCCGAAGTTATTCAGACGTTTTGCCCGTCTCTGGGATATGAGTAGGCTCTTTTATTGAAGAAACCAGGAATAAATGCACATCAGGAACATTTTGCTCAATATGTATCGCTCCCAACTATCTGTGATGATTCTTCATATTACGGGGGCCGCAGTAAAAAAATCTGAATTCGATTTATGAATTTTGATGCAGGCTGTACCATCCCAGCCAAGCCAGGCCACAGCTACATGGCTAATATATACGGGGTTATTTTAGAAACACCTACATGCTCTAAGTAATATAGGTAATTAGGACATTTATAGAAGAACATTTGTTTTATCGCTATTGAATATTTGTTAGATTTTTCCATACAAAAATAAAAATGATAATTTCATTGTAGAATTATTTAAAATTAGTGAATTAAAAAAATTGAGGATATCTATTCCTACGGACTCCATGTTGTTTTAAAAACAACCCCCTGTCGTATGAGCAAGTAGGTGTTTAAATAATATTTTTTTTTACTAGAATACTCGCTGTTTCACTCACGAAAATCCGAAGGGTATGGATATGCCACCTATATATAGCCTTCCTCTATAAATGGATTATTGAACACTTAAAGATTTTTCAAAATTCGGTATAGAAGTTTCCGAGGTACGCGCGTTCAAACAAACAAACACCCTAGTATAAATTGAAACAAGACGTGCCTGTAACGATGATATAAATACCTCAAGATAAATACCTCTCAGGGGAATGCCTATCAATATACATCACATGAGGTAGCAAGGGCGAGTACCCTTCTGTTAGGGTCTATAATAATACCTAATTGTTTCCTAAACAGACAGCGAGGGGGGGGGGGGGGGGGGGGAGATAACTTCATTAGCGAGATGTCTGGCCGCTGTATGATGACGCGCGGCAAATTCGGAAATTATTTCATAGTCAAATACATAGCATTTTACTGAAAATACCATAATTTGATCAATTAGCGGATTTTATGTCCGACGAATCGTGTATTATTAGCATTTCCATATTTCTATTGTGCCTATTGTATACACAGCTAGAACATTTTGAACATTAACCAACAAAGAACATTGTGTTCTATATCTGATAACTATATATGAATATTGTCGTTAACGTTTTTTTAAAAGTATATCTATAAGGAGACTAACGAGTGTCAGAGCCTTGTTGGGTATGTACCAATATGATATATAAGTCACATCACCAACCAATAAAATACCAACGCCCCTAAACATCCGCAACACAGGATGGGATGCACATGCGCTGCCAGCCTTACGGAGATGGATAATAATAGTAATATCTGTGGACTTACCATACCACGTTAGCCTATACCACTTTTTTTTTGTTGACGCGAGGGGACGCATTTACGCGCCTACACTGGCCCTGGGTGGAGATCCAGTGGTGTGTGGAACTCGCGGCACATGATAGTGTCGAATGCCCACAAAAACCGCCGCGAGTGCCATCAGTGCCGCCCCTGGTGAGGTTGCACCATGGTGGGGACGTTAGTCTAGCCTGTGGTAAATAACATTAGAACTTGTGTTACAGGTAAGTACTAGACAACGAAAATATATTATATATTATTTCAAATTTTTTAAAACATATATATTTTTGATGACCGGCTGGCTCAGTTGGTAACGTGGCAGTTAGTCCGCGTGTTACGCCAGAGGTCGCCGCTTCGAATCCCGTCAAGGTTTATATATGTATTGTATGCAATGCTATGATAGAAATATCAAACATGTACGATTCCTTAAAAAATCTTAAATACATTTCCGTTGTCTGGTACCTGTAACACAAGTCCTGACGGTACTTACCACAGGACTAGGCTAACGTGTTGTGATGAGTCCATAGGTTTTACACACACACATCCAAAACACACACACACACACACACACACATTTATATATATATATATATATATATATATATATATAAATATATATATATAAATGTGTGTGTGATACACAAGTAAAGAACACGACGAGATCATTACAGCAGTTGGAATTTTGTTTCCAATTTGTTCGCCGTATCCCTTTGGTGACGCTAATTAAAGCACATGTAATTATAGATAATACAGACGCCCCGGAATGCGCTGTGTTGCCAGTTTTAATTTGTCTGTACCCCACACTGTACAAAGATTTAATTTTTTTTGGATCGCGTAATGACTATCAGGCACCGGCGCTCATGAATAGGAGCACAATGTGGACTTGCGAACCGCACATAACGCGACATAATCGCCATTAATATACGTTTTCATCACGTACACTTTAATATTTATCGGACCACTATATGAGTACGAACAATCCTTTCGTATCTCAGCAATGGCATAATATTTTCTAAGTGGAGCAACTTGTATTCTCACTCAAAATCGAGAATGAAATTCCTTGCCCAACAAGGGGTGTTTAGAATTTGTGATATTTATTGTAATATTATAATGCTAAGTTTGTTTAAATGTGCTAGTCTCGAGAAGTTCTGATCAGGGGTGAAACAATTTTAATGTCGCCCACTTGTCGAGGAAGGTTTTGAGGCTGTGCTACACCTACCATCACTGTACGATCAAAAGGCGTAGGCTGAACCATGCGGTGCTCCTTGTGTTGTTATCATGACCAAAAGGCGTAGGCTGAACCATGCGGTGC
>JAFELO010001310.1:854839-871005 GCA_017140195.1 Eumaeus atala | reverse complement strand
GGTGCTCCTAGTGTTGTTATCATGACCAAAAGGCGTAGGCTGAACCATGTGGTGCTCCTAGTGTTGTTATCATGCTACCTATGTAAACTGTATTTTCATGCGGTAACCTTCGCTGGTAGCCTTCGCTCACATACCATTATTATATTAAAAAAAATATAATATATCTGGTAACATCGCTTAGAATAAATTATATAGATATCCTTAAAATACTATATCTTCCCAAAGAATTGCTAGTTTAAATTGAGAATTTGCCATTTTAGACCCTCTTTTCACGTCCTATGGTCGACTATGGTTTGCAAAGGGGAGGCATCCGAGAAGGGTGGAACGCGTTGCAGCGTGCATCTGTTTACAGGCTGTTGGTGATATTATAATACACACTCTCGCTCTACATACATACATATATGCACAAGTGGAACGATATACAGACGTTTTGGTGTATGAATTTGGTATTTGCGAGAACTGAGTTTAACTTTGATAATTCACAGATAGGTAACTCTATGATGAAATTTTATTATTACTATTTTACTTTTCTATTAATCATCATCAGTCCTTATTTGTCACTGCTATGCTACAACTTGTAAAACACTACAATAAAGAGGACAACAAAGTTACATAGAAATAGAAATTGAAAAAGTATATCTAGAATTCGAGTACACTGTGGCACACTTTTTACATAAAATTATCTAAAAATAATTCTTATTTTAATTTGAAAACAAAAATTATACAATGACGCAGTAGTTCGGACTTGCCACAGGCAGCATATTACCAAAGAGAAGTGCAAAACAGTGTAACACAATTCTCAAGGAGGAGACCACTCACTTAGTTGACTATTGTTACCTTTATAGATAATCGTAGTCCTCGTGTTAAGTGGGCCCGAATGCGGTGTTTTACGCTTTACGTATCGCAATTTTATTCGCTTTAACACGCAATAACAAAAAATATAGATTAATTGGGCTCTTTTTTAAGTTTTATTTAAGTGGGAACAAACGTACAATCGGAGCGATTAGGCCACCCCAATCCGATTGTAACGTAGACATGAGAACACAAAATCTCTATGAACACTACATACTATTATAGGGCTGATAACGATGATGATGGCCACTACGGACACCCATTTACATCCGCACGGTAATTGTTATGTAGACACGTCTTTGAGATCACAGAACATTGTAGCAATTATAATTCTGCTACATAAACGTTTTATAAAAAAGTATTTCTGTCACCTCACCATCATCATGGCTGTTAGACTGAGGCTCTGCTCTGTGTCGAAGAAATGTCACTCTTTACTTTTCTCGTCGAGGAGGACGGAATCATTTGTTAAAATATGATAATCAAACAGTATTTTTCATTTCCGCTCGGGAACCTATATTTTCCTGAGAGGCACGAACAAATAATTATATTTAATATAAAAGGGTGAGTTCATGGTTTCTTGCCGACGTCATGTTTCACATTGTTATGAAAACTCCATATTAATGTTAAGATGTCTTAATTCTCTTATGTGTGGTTTTTGATAATAATAATTACTAATATATATGGCTATTTATTTGATAATTGACCGTATCATTAGTGTGTCATTTTGAACAGTATATGCCACGTTTGAAAGTTGGATGTTAAATTCTATTTTATTGTAACCGAGTTTATATATTGCCTGATTTTAGTTGACTCGTGAAGCTAAGAGAATGGGAATCCTATTGGTTGTGTGTTCCTTTTCAGAGCTCTAGTCCTTTTCTTTTTCCTTTTTTTACATTTTGATGTAATATGAAGATAAGATATCAACATAATCGTGGAAGATTATGTTGATATCTTATCTTCATATTATTATCTTCTTATTTATTGAGGTTGAGGATTGAAGAACAATTAGTCTGCTGCTTAGAGGATTTATAATAAGGCATAAAGAAAATAGCATCCAAATTGCAGCAGGGAGTTTCGGACAACTACCAGATGAGCATACCCTCACTTTTTACTAACCTTTGTTAAAAAGTGTATCGATTCAATTGATTGTTTCGTGCACAAATCGTGAATGTGGAGATTTCCTCTTATAGAAAATATTGACACAACATAACAGCCAAGACAAGCCTTTTAAACCAACGCAAGTGCCATAAGTGACGCCTTTGGTAACGTGCCTCGGAACAACAAATTATAAGGGCACCGCGACGGCTAGTCAGACCCCAAAGGGGCCGACGCCACCTCACAGCCCCGCGCCACAGGACAACCTCACCAGCCTTGGGACAGTACAATGGGCTGCCCATCCTGGCTCCTAGCATCGTACGCAAAAGCGTCTCCTGCTGCTGCTCTTTTGTCCCCCCCTTACTATAAGAGGGGTACAAAATTCACCTGGGTTCAGGTCACTAAGCCCCACCGCCACGACAAGGCTTGAACCATGGTAGCGAGCCGAAACTACCGGTGAGACTATCTCTTTCCAACTCTTGGCAACGAAGCTTTATTATTATTATTTAGTTCGTACATGCAACCTGTGAGTTTGTACCCCTGTAAGTTTCTATTATATCACACTTTCTTTTAACTTTGTATACTTCTTATATTAAACTTTGTATACTTCTTATATTAAACTTTGTATACTTCTTATATTAAACTTTGTATACTTCTTATATTAAACTTTGTATACTTCTTATATTAAACTTTGTATATTTCTTATATTAAACTTTGTATACTTCTTATATTAAACTTTGTATACTTCTTATATTAGAAGACTGTATGACAGTCGCTCATTTTGAAGTTAGAAACCAAAGAAAAATTCTTCGTACTTTTCATTATATTTTCATAATAAATGAATTCGTATAATCAGTATTTATGAAAATTCGACTCTTAAGAAATGGTCCGGGGATACAATAGCGACCTAAGCTTCCGCAGAGAAAATATTTTGAAAATTTTGTTTTTAGTTCTTATGTAGGCACTAGCAACACCCCGTGGTTTCACCTGCGTAGTTCCGGTCTCAATCCACTCACGCGTGTGTATCTGTGCATCCTTGAGGTTGTGCGGTCTACTTTTTCGACTGTGCATTTATCTGTCAGTCAGTGAGTCAGGACAAAGCACTTTATATATTACTAGCCGTATCGCATCTTTCGCCCGAACATATCTCGAGTCCGTGACGACATCGGATGGAAGTGTTGAAATGTGCATTACAACCAATTCTCCGATTTATCGAAACGAGGAAAAATTCTTAAATGTTGGGGCAGCCGTTTCGTAGGAGTTTAGTCATAAAGACTGTAACATGAGAATTACGAATATTAGCAGATTTTTGATTAATAAAAAATTGTCTAACGGGTGCAGGAAAATACCCGGATGATCAGGCTGATGACAGATAAGTAGAGCGTCAGAGTTAATGGAAATCCGTGGAGCATAAGCGGGACCCCTGTCATGGGGCTCTCGTTTCACGGGTATCTTGTGGTGCCAATTACAATGTGATTGACCGCCAGCACAATGAGACCTCCCCCACCCCCCTGTATCAAGCAACATTGTTACGGACAAACGGGGAGCGTGTGAAGCGTGAAGCTCTTGATAGGCTGGGCGTCGTGTGTACCAAGTGCTTGGTCGAATGCGCCGTTTGATTGAGTCACCACCAGGAAGAGCTGTATCTATAATGAAGTGATAGAATATTGATGTTCGTAAATAGAAGCTTTGTGTCCGTTTGGCAATAATTATGTATTGACGACGTGTAACGTGGCGGTTGATCCGCGTGTTACGCCAGATGCAACGGGTTCGACTCCCACCGACGTCATGGATATTTATATATATCTATAATAAAAATATTATTTAATGCTTTTATTACTGAATATTTTTATATTTTAGAAATATATTTATATTTCTGTTTTCTAGTACCAACTCAAGTCCTTACTTACGATACTTATCACAGGACTAGACAAACATGGTGTGATAAGTCTGTGGGCTTATCTATTAGACTTATATATTATTTTAAATTGTTATCATCGTTAGCCTCGCCCAGAATCTAAGCGTCGTCGATAAAATATGAGTGATGTATTAACCACATGACCAAGGAAAATTCCGGAGACTAAATGCTCGACGTAAAAAACCGGTCTCATCGTAATAATCGTTTAGTAATTATATAAACGTGCATATCTATCTAATCTGCACGGCAATATCAGCAAATACCTACTACAATAAAGAGGAGAGATTTTGTTTTTTTTTCTTCTTATCGAATAGGCTCCAAAACTAAAGGACCAATTATGATCACATTTATTTCACTGTAAACTACATTAGCACAATTATATATTATTATTTATAATTATATATTATACATTCAACAATCCTACTCATATTATAAACGCGAAAGTTGTAAGTATGCATAAATGTTTGTTACTCTTTCACGTAAAAACTAAGGATTTTTTTTATGACATAATATATTTATGAATTACTTTACAACATAGCTTAAAATAACAACTAGGCTCTATATAAATAAAAATTCTCGACCTGGTTCTGTATGTAGTCCACGCGGACGCAGCGGCTAACACCTAATAAACGATATAACATTCCAAACTGAACTTGCAATTTGCCATGCAAAGGCTTCACGAAGTGAACGCAACATTATGCACAGCACAAACAGTCAAGGTATTATGTAGTTTGATATTGCAAGCAATAGAGCGCACTAAAAGGAAATCAACTCGTACCCGTAAAGCCTTTCAAAAGATATCGTTTCAACTCTTGTAGTCATATTGAATCTTTTTGTGCTGTATTGTATTGGAATTTTATTGAAGTAAAATAAAAGTAAACTTCAATAAAACACATTGTCATGTTAGATATCATCAGCCGTTGGACGGCCTCTGTACGGCCTGTGTAGTAGTCTAGTCTAGTATAGTACTAGTATAGGCCTGTGTAGTAGTCTATTCTAGTATAGTACTAGTATAGGCCTGTGTAGTAGGGTATCGGCGGGTTGGAACAAGGCCCAGGTAAAGTCGCGTGGAGCCGCTGGATGTAAGTACCGTGATTCGTGACGGTGACCCCGTGAGTTCGTGACGGTGACCTGTGCCGCTTTATTCTTTAGAATGTATTGTCTAGAGTAAATCATTTTGTCGACGCCTAACAATATTCTAATGTGACACATGTCGCATTACGTTCGACTACATCGCCGGACGTATGCCACACGCCTCACCTATACAATTACTGGTGAAATCACGGTCAGCCCAATTCCGCTGCATTTTTATTGCCTCCTAGACAGCCTAGAACGTAATCGGAGCGCTCTTACGACTCCGAGAGTAATCGGAGCCCTCTTACAACTACCATAAACCATGCACATTTACATAATTACTATTTTTACTCCAATATACGCCATCCCTCCAACGGGCCACCGGCTACTCACAGACATCACGAAACGCTACACGAGAGCGAGAGGTACTTCCTTAGTTATGCCGGCCTGACTCCGCAGCAATGCCGCATGGCACCACGCTTTAAATTATTAAATTTAAAAGATGTATTTTAAACTAAGTAACTTTTACACTATCGATGTTACCGATTTAGCAAATTTTGTAATGTGGGGGACGCTTGCAGCACAAAGAAGTACGCAGTCAGTTCGCCCTTTAACTATAATGAGCCCTGGCTATAATATAACGAGATAAATGTAGACATTTTGAACTCATCCGCTTCATTAGGCGTCGAAGCTCGTGGAATAATATTTTTTAAGTGTTACACAGAATATTTTCGTCATTAAGGGGCCTTTTACACTTGCGGTAGCGATATAGCAGCGCATGTTCGGGATAAAAATATTTTTACGTCATTCCAAAAGGTATTCTTTACTTGAGCCGAACTTCATCCAGACTGTTGCATATATGTCAAGATATTTACATAGTCTGCCTGGCGATGACAGCGACGGCTGTTGCCTGTGTTACATACAATATCCACTACTGCCCCAAGACCATGAAATGAGGATATCTTGTATTATAGGTTCCCATTATACACGTAAAACTCTTTACCCACGGTCCTAGGATGGTGATGCAGCCCCTACATATGTCGTCCTGGCGTAGCACATCAACGCTGATAAGTAAGTATTTAACACAAACCTATTCAGTAGCTCGTACATGAAAGGATTTAAAACTATCAGGTTTAATCTATAACATTAGTAGGATTTATGAATCAGATAAACTTATATATGTGTAATATTAGTAGTATTAATCAATGAGATAAATTTTCATATTTACTTTATTAGTAGGATTAATCAATCAGATAAACTTTTGTATTTATAACATTAGCAGGCTTAATCAATCTTATATATGAAATTCTCGTCACAATGTTAGTTACCTTACTCCTCTGAAAAGGCTCTATCGATTTTTACTTATTTTTATGTGCATATTTAGTATGTCTGAGAATTGGCTACTATCTACTTTTCATACCTCTAAGTGATAAGGGTGTTTCATACTTGGTTTATTTTTTTAAAGTTTACAAATTTTTTTCAATAATTATAATGATGTCCTCCTAGCCGAATTTCGGCTGCAGCGGCCTATCATCTATTGAGAAGAGTCGTCGGCGTGGGACATATTATACTGAAAAATCTTTGCATGGGCACAAATACACCTTACTTCTACTATTACTTCATTTTCCTATTCCGATGGGACGGCAATCCGACACGACCGGAGAGAAATCAGGCGCAGGACCGACGGCTTAACATGCTCTCCGAGGCACGGGGGTGTAACACCGCCAACTACCTAACTCCGGACGGTTGTTAGAATTTGAAAAATCCTAATAGCACTTTTTGTGTGGTCCGACCCGGGATTTAAGCCCGGGACCTCGCGTCTGTGTCTGAACATGCTTACCACTTACCACGAGGCAATTACAATGACAAGAAATTCACTTTTTTATTTATGACATAGCAACGTCTGTCGGGACAGCTAGTGCATACATATTTATCTATTACACATTCTAGATGAACCGACAGTGGAGTTTGAACTTGTTTATTAATTCCAGACGCCGAAGGAAGGGTGTTAAAAGTTTAGCGTCTGTGTAATATGAGTGTGTGTGTGTGTGTGTGTGTGTGTGTGTGTGTTGTGTATGTGTGTGTGTGTGTGTGAGTTTCTCGCTAGTTACGTGGCAGTACCAGCTTCCGAGCACAAACTATTTAGGATGTGGCTTTTCAATTAGAGAGCTGGTTATGATGGAAGCTTTGTAAATTTATTTATTTGGTATTTCTTTTAAAATGTACTGATACAGGATTTCTCAAATGATTTATGTATAATTATGGTATTTCGTGAAAAAATAACTGGCTAAATATCCTTTTCTTAATAGCTTCAATATAACAGATGTTTTGTTTCGAGATCTAATCCGATAGTGTACACGAAAATGTTTTGGAATTCCACAAAATCCTAACAATCTTGAGAGAAGGAATCAAATATAATATTCTGCTTCCGTCGCTGTTCTATTTACGGTTCCGTAGTACTTGAAAAGTAAGTAAACCCTATACGGATCTATTCATCAGACAAACTTATATTATTAGCTGTGGTATAAAATTATAGAAAATGGACGGATGTAAAGGCATGGACGCATGTAAATGTAGATTTGTCAACTTGTGTAAGTCGTCATGCCATTACCCTAGAATTTTTACTTAGAATCCTGCTCTCATCTGATGAGTTTTTGTTACCCCTTATCTTTAAATTTTATAAAGGAGTTAAGGCTTGCAGTGTGAAAAAATATGAGGTGTAAATTTGAACAGAGACCGGTCCAGCGAATTTTTTTTGTATGCGCTATGCTGACGGAAGTGTCCAGTGCAGTTTAAGCGGTTACGAAAAGACACATCGGGCAACGGTGTAAGCGTAATACCAGCAAAATGCTTATTTACAAGGAACTCCCTCGCAAACACTCATTGTATCAAAAGAGCGTTACGCTGGTTATACGTTCAGACCTGGGCAGTGCTTTGCGGCGCTTATGATGAGAACCTTCTTTACTCCCATTTCAAAATCATGTTTGTTCGAGTGAACTTCAATCTCGTGACTGCTGCTGACACGTCCGAACTCGTTTATTCATCATGTTAAAGTAAGATTTCCGACGTTTTGAAGTTAACTGTCCAGAAGTGGAGTGATAAAGCATTATGATCTCGATGATACACAAACAAAATGAAAGAAAAATAAACCAAATTACATAAGTGGAATGCGAAAGGTCCTTTAACACAACAGTGTAAAGGGTGAACGTAGTGGCTCACACCTGAAAGCGAGGTGTTGTTTGCTCGATATAACAAGTTTAAACGGCGTTGCCTTCGTTAGTGCGTGCAAATTGTGTGCCTGCGTGTTTACCTAGTTTCACTTATCTCCGAACTGTTATTAAAATATAGCTAGTATAAACTAGAGGAAATTCTAGACTATTGATGCTTCGATCATAAAAATAATCGAGTTACAAATATTTTTATAATGCTAGAACCCATCATGTTATCTTCATTATTTTATTGTATGAAGTGCAAACAAGCAGTAGGAGTCTTTTGGCCACTATGGACGGCCATATGCATCCGCTTGTTATGTAAACAAGTTGCCCACCTTCCTTCCTTGCCCCCAGATAGGCCATCGTGAATTTATAAATCCCACAAAACGCAAGAGCTTAGCTGTCACATTGAGGAGGTATTTGAGTCCCTCGTACTTTCATCCTTATCATCACTATATAACTTTGAATTAGTGTTCCCCAATTAACGAGCATACTCCCAAGAGTACATGATTTTTTTTTATAGTGTACAAATGAACAATCGGAACCTATAGACGAGTACCAATGCCAATGAAAATACACATTATTTTCAAGCAGATGCGCTGCCTTCCTTTCTTCCTCACCCCAATTGGCCACGGATACGAGGAACCATATCGTCCATTGTGATAAAAATTGAACCATACAAAATAGCAATCTCGCTTATCATTCTTTTGCGAATAATAATATTTTTTTGCACACATTAAGTTACAGATTATCCCGACAATTCGCAAATTACATTCCGATAGTCATAAAATTGTCTAAATAAATGTCAACTCGGTTTTGTTATCCATTCGCTATAAGGGTCTTAGAGTTAAGTTTATAATTATTTTTTCACTAGAGGTAAGGCTGAATTAATCTTTATGATATAGTATTAAAATAAAGATTGAATAAAATGTCAACTCAGTCCAAGCGAGTGCCCGTTAAGGGGTCACTGAATATCAGCGCCACTTCGTTTCTTAACATATCATGTGGCAAGTGCTGAGTAATTAGTGAGAAGTGTAAAGTCAACGAAAAGTCTATTCTATTTTGTGTTGATGTGTTTAATGTGTTAAAAAATATTATAGGGTGCCAAACGAGTCATCGGAGCATTTCAACGACCACCGACGCCTATGGACATCAGCATAATTACGCCGATGCGTTACTGTCCTTTTCACCTTCCTCCCCCCCTCAACGGGCCACCGGCTACTCACAAACCGCACGAAACGCGGCACCGTAGGTATGACTTTACGGCGGCATCTAGTTAGCGAGGGAGAGGTACCTCCCCGATTATTCCGTTGCATAGAAGGCTGTAGTGTCATGCACAATGCATGGCACTACAGCCTTCTATGCAGCTTGGCACTTCCTCTTCCTGAATAAGACTGCTTGTCTTATTCCATAAATAAGGGTTTTAACATTTGATGTAAGGTATTAGGCTACGAATGTTAATACTACCCTTCTCCAGAATGTACCCAGCGGCTGAATTACTGTAACCAACTGCTTTGCAACTGGTCCCAATGTTTCTTCACCCTACTGGGTCAGAAGACCTGCAAGCATTTCCTCGTATTATTAATGTATGTTATTTTCGTTGAAATGCGAATCACCTAGAACGGCTGTGTTTAGCATATCACCACAGCCTAAGATTAACAACCAAAATATGGGCTCAATAGAAAGCGCGATGAACTTAAAAGTAGTCCATGTGTGCTTGTATCCTTGGTAACGCGGGTAAAATGAGCTTACGTGTCAGCCCGGCGTGGGTGCGGTGATGAGCGGGTAACGCAGAACATGTCGTCAAGTACCCGTAAAAGCAACTGCAGGTGTCACCAACGCCACCTTTGGTGAGCTGCCTCGGAAATGTTAATCACCACCGGGGCTCCTTGACGGCTGCTCAGTCCCAGCAAGGACCGACACCACCTCCAACTAGAAGCAGAATAACCTTGACGATGATGTGACGTGTTCATTAATTAGGTATTACTTATCTAAAAAATAAATCTGTCGCCTTTTGTGCGGTCTGTCAGTAGGTATCAGATTTTCCTGTGGAAACACGTCGGCATAACCATGTATATAATTATATTAGTAATAGAAATAGTTCATTAACTATAAAAGGAATTGCTGTCGAGCAAAAACGATGTTTCCGCCCGGGATCGAACCGGGGGCCTTCTGCGTGTTAGGCAGATGTGATAACCGCTACACCACGGAAACTTGTTACATGTGAATGAAACATACAGTTTTTATGTTCATAGTTATATAAAAGTGAAAGTAAACTAGTTTTATTAATGTCACACTTCCATAAAATTATAAATAGACTTGTTAAAATATAAACTGACTTGTAAATGTATTTTGTTTGTTACCAAAAACTGACGGATGAAGTGGTGACTACAACTTCCTTGCGGTTTTTTTATGCGGGGAAACTCATTTACACGCCTTCGCCGGGCCTGGGTGGGGTCTTGTGTTGTGTGGGGCTCGCGGCACATGATAGTGACGAATATCTTATAACTTTGGTGGGGCGCCCTGGAACAAGAAATCATCAGGGCACGTCGCCGGCTAGTCAGTTCCCAAAGGGATCGACGACCGGTTGTCCCGCAACACGGGACGACCACCACACAAACTTCGGGACAGCACCTCCTCCTGTTGCTCTTTTGTCCCCTTCTAATTATAAGACGGGTACAAAGAGCTCCCGTCTCGGTTCAATTGGCTGCGCCTTGGTTTACCCAAGCTACTGAGCCCAACAACAAGGCTTGAAGTCTGGTGGGGACTACCTTGTGGTCTCATACTAGGCATGGCCAACCACAGATCTTGAGGTGCATTGAGGGCAATGCAAGAAAAATTGTTATTAGAAAGTTTAAGTACTAACAGTCCGAGGTTGGGAATTTGGTGGTGTTACACCCACCTGCCTCACACGTTAAGCCACCGGTCCTACTCCAGATTTGTCCCTGACCGTCTCTTATCAGAATAGGGGATTGAGGGAAAATGGAGTACGCTGGTGTCTGCGAGCACACTTGTGCACTGTGACATCCCTTCTCCAAGTCCTTCGACGACCTTAACCAAGTACACAAGTAGGAGGTAGGAGGCCGTCCAACACTTCATAACACTGTCACTAATCGTTATTAGTAGATACCTACACGGCGGCATACGTAACCATCGACTAAGTTATGTAAATACTATAATTAATATTCAAATCAAACATTATAATATCAACTTTAGATTAAATATGTAGTTGAATTTAGAAACTTTGTTATCATTTTAGTCAAAGATTTTTTTATATTATAAGGGGGCGATGGAATTTCAATAAATTCCTACATCCATAGAAATCTGTATAATTGCCATTTAGACATACCTGTGGTACGCAACCTACACCTGAAACTCATAAACCGACGGCTTCATAGTTAGCGGCAGTATCATGTAAGTGAGAGACACCTTGAAAGTCGTGCCTGACACACTCAGTCGCAATGCAATACAAAAAAATTACCCCTTACAGGAAAGTGTACAACACAAATTTTAATTTACATAAATTCAGTAACATACTCCTAACAAAACCAATTTGAGGAATTATTTCGCTAAGTTGAAATATTACATATTGTAAATTGTTTAAAATTATCAATTTATAATTTTCACTCTGCGCTAAAATACGAACAACATAACAAAAATTCTGCGTCAACATAAAATATGTGCCATAAAGCGATTAATACGTGTAATATTTTAATCTAAATAGACTAAGCTGGGCCCCTGATACCAGCAATAATAACGGTCATAAATTGTTCAAATTATCAAATACCATAAAATAATTGTAAAAGATAACAATATTTTGAGTACCACTTAAATAAATGAGAACAAATGAAAGCGACAAATATTCTAATTGCGAATAATTGATCAAATAAGCGCAGGGCCGTATTTATACACTTATATATTAAAATATAATAGTGAATTTTATTTGCAGAATAAATAAGACTTATGTATATATTATGTATTATTATACTTACTTAATGTCTGCATTAACTGAGTCTCGGGTTTCTGGTTCGATTTTCCATGTGCTTTGTGCTCTTCTGAGTCATCCTTGTCATCATTCAGATTATATTCTCTCCTAAACGTTGTTATTCTATTTAAGATGCTAGAAAAACTTAAAAAATGTAGTGTATGTGCAATTAGTCAAACTGATCCACTATTAAAAAAGTGTAACGTCGACGTCGACGTTACACTTTTTTAATAGTGGATACGACGACGTATAATAATATATAAATAATAATATTAGAACATATTGATGTCGGTTTTTCTGCTTTATTACTAGTTGTTTAGTTATCTGTACATATTATAAAACCAAGTCTCCACAAGCAGTCTATATGTGATCGGTTTTCTGGAAATCAACAGAACGGATTTTCTTGTGGTTTTCTCTTATGAATAGAGCGGTTGCCGATAAAGGTTTTAGTGTATAATTTTTCAATGTAGCCTCTGTTATTCACGGGCGAAGCCGGGGCGTATCCCTAGTTAATAATGTGTAATGTAATCTGAGTCAGTGCCGCGTTGCACTGGAATTGGGCTATCTGCATTATTTTGCACTATCGTAGTGGAAGCTCTCCCTCATATATCCATCTCACGGCAATGATGTCGCGTTTTGTGCGAAATTTGCAATACGCATGCGTATGCTTTCAATTCCTGGATGTAATAACATAAGGATCACCAATTTCTTTCTCACTGACCTTTCATTATCATCATCACTATCAGTCCCTATTGGTCTGTGGACCGATAAATAGTTTATGTCCAGCAGTGGCTGGACATAGGCCTCATTCAACGAACGCCAAGACGAACGATTTCCTGTTACTCGCATGCATCCCGGGCCGGCTACTGCACGGATATCGGTGAACACCATAACCGAATCTCAGCTACGGTGGCCTTCCCTATAGAGACTAGCCAACTGCGCAGGCCATATTGTAGTACACAAGTGTCTGCGTAGGGACAAGTGTACTCCTTGTTCCCTCCCTTATTCTCCTATTCCGGTGGGTCGGTAATCCGACACGGCCGGAAAGAAATCAGGCGCAGGATTTTCGGCTTGGCGTGCTATCCAAGGCCTACTTCCTGACTTTAGATTGTCATTAGAAATTGAAAAATCCCAATATCAATTTGGTCCGACCCGGTGCTCGGATACGGAACCTCACGTATGTGGGTGACATGCTCAGTACTAGAGCACGAGACAGACACAATTATAACGACACTTTTACAACGACATAATTCATATCATTCAAGATGGTGTATTAAAAGCATAATATAAAGTACCTCTCTCCACTCATACCTTAAGTACCATATGATAATAATATTTCGAATCCTAATTAGGTACTATTTCCTATTAAATGGGTTAATTTAGTTAGTCAATATTTAAATATATATATATTATAGCAGCATGTTTGTTCGTGACGGACACCGAAACTACTGAACCAATCCTAAAGACATTTGGCTTACGTGTGTAAATTAACTAAAAAGTGTGTAAATATAGGCTATATTTGATTTCGATTATAACTAAAACATAGCAATGTGAGGCCGGTACTATAGTGTATATAACAGCATCGTTTTATTGTGACTGCTGGTGCGATAAAGTATTGCAATGAAACGCAATAATCGTATTCCTGATCTAAATTCGGTCCTGGATAGGCTAATGAAACATTTCCTGTTCAATAGCTTTATTAATTAAACAAACAGCTGGTTTCTAATATATAATATCTGCTACTATAATTTCGATTCTATAGTAACGTTACAGGGTTTATTTTACTTTTACAAGCACCCCCAGACCTCTGCCGGTTTAACTTGTTACAATTTAGAGATCAAAGCTGGTAAGGTGATTTAATAAATCACTCAAACGCACTTTGATTTAATATTGTGCGTTTAATTATAATATAAATCGGTTATTGTGCTATGAAGATGTCGACAAAACGAGTGCGTTCATTAGGTTCAATATTTTAGCAGAGAAATTTCGCAATATCAATAATTGAGTTATAGGTGAAATTAGCGTCCTACCCACTAAACTTACTGACAACCTGCACCCCAGGGCTCTATTCAGGTAAGTCATACATACTGCTAACCCCTATGACGTGTAAACGATCAGTAGACCCATATTGCATTATTGCAGAGTTATCTCCAAATTTTTCCTCCGTAAAGTGACTTTCTGGTGACCCATTGAGGGTAAGGTCAAAGGTAGGTCTGTACGTTGTACTTGTAACAGATTCAGACAGGAGCAGCTAGCAGCCCCACCATGGTTCAAGCCTTGTCGTGGCGGTGGGGCTTAGTAGCCTGGGGTGAAGGCGCCAAATTGGACCGATTGAGGGCGGCACTGATGACACATGCGGTGGTTTATGTGGGTATTCGGCACTATCATGTGCCGCGAGTCCCACACACCACTGGGCCCCACCCAGGGCCAGTGAAGGCGCTTAAATGTTTTTCCCTGCATCATCAAAAAAAAGGTAGCTAGCTGAGGATTTGCCGTTTTGGCATTTGTGATTTGGCAGTTATTTATTTATTTTATTTATAGTAGGGAAGCAAATGAGCAATTGGAGCATTTCGACGACTACTGACGCCTATAAACATCCGCATTATTGTCATGCAGATGCGTCCCTGAGACGCTTCCTCCCCTTCCAATGGGTTTGCACGCCCCGGGAGGTATCTCTCACTCACATACTCGGTAGTATGTGAGTGAAAGCGATGAGTGAGATCTCATAAGCGAAAGCTAATATATGTCGCGTTTCGTGTGGTTTGTGGTCCCTATGCTGTAAGAAAACCACCCCAATGATAAATAAAATTGTACAGTGAGCATTGTCAATGACAGATAAAGATGTAAAAAAATTATAAATTTACCTTTCGTTGTCAAACCTTGTCACTTCTGTTCTACCAACTTCACTATGTTTATTTTGGATCAAACGACACGAAAAACCGTCAGGAAAAGTCGGGACTTGTATGAGGGATACAAGAAAACATTACAGTCCCAAGAACAGCGGGTACCAGGACAACATGTCCGTGTAGCAAGTTGACGCCGAGACGAGGGTGCGCTTCTTTATTTATTGCCGGGATACAATTTACCGACGCACGATATTACCAGAGGAATTTTAACGCTACAAATGTTACAATTAATTATTAATTACTAGCTGTGCCCCACGGTTTCTGTAAATATATTCCAAGGAAACTATTGAATCATTCGGCATAAAAATTAATTTTTAGTTATAACATATTATATACAATGTTATGTATTATATGACATTTACACATTAAATAGAATGTTATGAAGCTATGAGAATTCTATTCAAATTTGGACTGATTTAGTTTTGTTTATAGTAAAGGGGGAGGGGAGGCAAACGATAAATCGAAGCCCTTCAACGACTACCTACGCCGACTACATTGCTCTCTTTCCTCCTCTCCTTCAATGAACTACCAACTACTCACAAACTGCACATATCGCACAGCTTTCACTTTAAGACGGCCTCATGTAAGAGAGAGAGAGGTGGCTCCTTTGTCGTGCCGACCCGGTTCGGCTGCATGGGACTACCTCTTACTAAGAGAGTAGAGCTAGCGAAGTCTTGGCGTGAATCACTACACGCAGATTTGCAGGATTTTCAAAATCAATAATAATAACTATGGAATGGAGACTTATCACTTTCTTCTCCGCAGGGAAAATTATTTTACGCACCATCCAACCAGACCTGGGTGAGTCGGGAGGGTGTGCTGGACTCAGTACATGGTGCCGACCAACTACCGACCGAAAACCACTGTGAGAGCCTTCGTCCGCCGTGATGTAGTGTCCAGGACCTATCAGACCACATTAGCCTAACCCTGTGATAAGTACCGTAAGGACTTGTCTCACAGCTACCAGACAACTGACGATATATCTAATGTGCTTAGTATAGAAATACATATATAAACATCCATTACCTAGGCGGGATTCGGACAACCGACCTCTGAGGTAACATGCGGAATAATTGCCACGTTACACGTCAGATCCTGTATTTGTGACCGTAATTTTTACACAT
>JAFELO010001310.1:842124-854710 GCA_017140195.1 Eumaeus atala | reverse complement strand
CAAGTGGCTGAAAACCAGGAGAAGGAGGCACTCTTGGGCGTAGGGCATGGCGTAAGAATGAGAATCTTTACCCGTTTTCCCTATCCCGAAGTTGGCGGGTATGGTGTAGTACAACCGTCTGATATCACGCGTGGTCTTCGTGGGTATTTCGTACCGTGTGTCACCAGTCCCACACACCACTGGGCCTCATCCACGGCTGGTGACGGCGAGTAAATGGGTTTTTACTATTTCCTTCTACGACATGTGAGGTTACAAAATAACAAAGTATATCCATTTTTCCATGACACCGCCACGTGACAGCTATGCTGACGCTGAGGGAAGGAGGAGGGCACAACGCATCCGCATGACAATAATGCTGATGTCTATGTTGGTCGATGGTCGTCAGAAGTCTCTGCTTTCTCATTTGTCAAATGAGAAATCTAAAAGAAACATGTACCCATTACATTTTCTCTCGGATAAACTCATAAAGCCGTACGCGCGACCTGTTACGCAGGAAAGCAAAGCTGGTATTACCATTTTTATAGCGGTGTGTCTGAGAATTATGCAAATCGTTGTCTGTTACGAGGCAACACTATTGGGGGAGAAAAGCGATACAAGGTAAAGTATTTCTTTAATAACATTTTTTTTCCTTGGTAATTCTGAATTATCGTTTTTACGTCCTCATGTCAAGGTATCGGTTGCCTTGCTGAATCGAAGTATTTGTACTTAAAGCTTAGCTTGGTCATTATTCACACAAGGCCATGTCCTTTTATAGTTTTATCATAGTTGATAATGAAAATATTAGCCTTTTAACAGTTCAAAGTTCCGTTCAAGATATAAGGCTTCACGACACCACGATAAAGATAGATACCTGTCAATGATAAATTAAAAAGAATACAAAGAATAAAATAAAAAAAATAAATGTTGCTTAAGGAAATGAACAATGTACATAGTAATTAATGCAGAGCCATGAAATGTGTCTTCACTTGGAGGTGGAGTAAAAGATATCAATCGGAAATCGAAGCATATAGTTTCACCGGCACAGATTTACAATGACATTTGTATTTGTATTTTATACCTATACCAATAGATATCTTGGGGGGCGGGGGAGAAGGTGGGCAACGCATCGGCATAGTAATTATGTAGATGTTCATGCGTCAGTCGTTATAAGGCTCCGATTTCTCGTTTGCCCCCTAATCTATAAAAAATAGCATGATTTAATGCATATGCGATGCCCTTCTTCCCTCCTCCCCTCCAATGGGCCTCCAGCTACTCACAAACGGCACGAAACGTAAGAGTGTGTCCGCAGGAGGAACTTTCCCGGTCGTGCCGGGCTCTCGCTCTTGCTATTAAGTAAGGATTCATCATCAACATCAATCAGCCTTCATCAATTCACACATGGACAAATAAAAAAAAAGATGCCTAATCTTTCGATAGAACCTCAAGACTAACCAACGTCTTTCCACGTGGTGAATGGTCGAGGGTCACTTCGTATTTCCAAATGCGGCGTTCATTATGGAAAACCACTTGTATCGTCCAATTCTTAGCATTTATTTTGTGGTTGTTGATCTAGGATGAAGCAGCATCCGATCTGCATGAGCTCAGAACGGCAAAGCACTAGGGCCTGTCCGCTTGCTGGTCCGCAGAAATTAGAGAAAACCTTACATATTCCTTTTTTTTTTCTACACAGTATTGGGGTTTTCATAAAATAAGACATGTCAACCCCATCATGTCTTATCAAGACATACTTTAGCAAAATGTGTGAAAGACATTCACTGATTAGATGTTCGTAATAAATTGCATAATCCTATTGCTATTTCCATCTTTGGATTAGATGATCTATAGTAGTCTTTCCATCAGTTACATCCAAAAATTTAAAGGAATATCTCTCATCAGGGTCTAAACAAGTGATGGCTTAGTAAATACCCGCACAGAACAGGAGCAGGTCTCATGTTGCGGCGCATGACAATTTTATTGGTTACAGGAGAGACACCAATTCTTATCCTTTGAAACAACAATAAACAATAAAAGGAGCATCCAGTACCCACTAGTGTCAGAGCGAGCACAGAGGAAGCAATAATCGTAAAGTGCGGCGCATATTTCCGCTTTCCGCTGCCTGGATAAGGGTAGGCGCAGGCATTTTACTTTTAAACTAGCGATCCACATACTTTGACCGTGAATAACACGTGTAGTGTGTGTTTACGTGTACCTTAACAAATTATACATTGAAACCTCTTTCGGGAGTAGCTCCATCCAATCGTAATTAAACATATCTATAATATCTCCGCGGAAAAAAAATGTATATAAAAAAAGTAAATCCATAATAGGATGTAACTTCTAACACCGTGATTCGGGTACCCGTTTTATTTTTAGCATCCAACTCCTGAAGAAACGATACTTAAAACCGTTTGAAAAAATGTGAGGAATATCATTTTGTAAAACACTAACTCTCTAGGTAACGCGGTTATCACGCCTACTTCGGTTAGGTCTCTTGGGCATTTTTTTACTTCAGAATTAGAAATGAGCACGTTTGGGAGTAAATTCTAGTTTCAAGCATCACATTGGATATTTTATAGCTTCTGAAATAGTTCAATCAATTTATTAACTACATTTATATGCAGGCTAACTAGTGAGACATTTTCATTACTCATAGACAAGAAAGAAGAATTTACTCACCTATTAGTCAGTATACGTGTAGAAAAATAATCCCATTTTTTTAAATAATTGCGCTAATGGAGATATTTCAAATCAGGCTCTCTGTTAAAGATTACATTATGGAGAAGATGTGCAGAATGCTAAAACTTTAATATAATATGCTACCGACATGTTTTATCGATCGCCGAGAAATCATTATTTATTGTTAACTTAACAGTTTCAAACTACACTTAGTCGCTCTGAACGCCTCTAAAAGATTTTGTCCAATGTCTGCGCCCTGCCAATCATACATCGAAATTTTATGCAATGCTTTGTAAGGATTTGAGTTGCGTCCAAGTACTAAATAACAAATAGCCATGTAATGAGTCGTAGCTTCGCGTGTACTTTCTGATTTTTTCTTTTTTGTTATTCTCTTTTACTTTCAAAATTGTAGGACATTTGAACAAATGTGCAATTTGTGTTTGCTTCTAAAAACGACGAGGCACCATAAGATAGACGTTGACATCCATATACCTATTGCTTATGATTGTATATGCGTGTCCTTTTATAACTATGATAATGTTGTCCTGGCCGAATATCTCTATTTAGAAGAGTCAACTGCGCGGGACATATTATAGTGAACAGGTCTTTGCGCAGGCACAAGTACACACTCTATTCCCTCCCATGGTACGGCACAATCTGACACGACTGGAGAGATGTCAGGCGTAGGGCCGAGGGCTACAGTAATCACTTAAGTACAACCGCCTACGTTCAGACTGTCATGAGAAATTGAAAAATCCTAATAACACTCTTTATTTGGTCGTACCCGGGAATCGAACCTGTTACCTCATGTATGGGGCTGACCATGTTTACCACTACACGACAGTGTAGTTAAATAGCATCTATTGCTCGTTTGTCCCCTATACTATAAAAAGCGTAACTTAACCTACATACGGTAAAATAGTAATTTCAATATACACACTTTTACACACCAAATCTATCCCCATTATGACTTGACAACAATATCCAAGTTGGCCCGGCCGCTGTGGTTTCAATCAACAGCAAACACCATGAATATTCAGCGACAGTTGCTGCAACAACAGACCTGATGCGCATACTGATACTATAACAAGAATAGATCCAAATACACAAATATTTGAGAACTATAAAGCTATTTTTTAAAACAAAATACACAAAAAAAAAATGATTCTATTCTATTTATAAAATAAGTCAATTACAAGGAAGTAAAAAACAAAATCAAATTATATGTAAAAAAATAAAAATAAGTACATAGATGTAAACGCTCACAAATTGTGTTTTTGCTGAAATTTTCAGCACTGGTCTTCCGTTGGAGCCACTCAGCGATTAACGAAACAGTAAAAATAGGGGATAATATAAACGAGATTCGGAGCCTTTACACTACTATCGACACCCTTGTAAATCAGCATAATTACTATGCCGATGCGTTATTCTCCTTATGGGCCACCAGCTACTCACTAATCGGATGAAACGGGACACCGAAGATATAATTTTTTTATCGTTTGAGCGAGAGATACCTCCTCGGCCGTACCAGCCCAATTCCGCTGCAATGCAGTATGGCACAACCTCTTACTAAATTTTCTCTCTTTCATGAAACAAAAAGGAATTTGATTAATGCCATAGAAGAGAAAACCTTTGTTAATCAATGATTAATGCTTTCGAATTTATGAGTATACTGCCCATGCCCCGTGGTTACACCCACGAAACATCTGTGTCAGTGGAGTATTCTTCTTTCGGGATAAAAAGTTTTTAACATTGATTCTGGTGGTAGTTGGTTGCCGCCGTCCATCCTGAGGACACAGAAGTAGCAGTGGTGGAAATGAGTGGTGGGCGAAGCCCGTAAAAATGCAGAGTCTAGGTTGTAACTTAGATTTGTGCGCAAAAACTATGATTGCTTGGTTACAAGCAGATTCCGTTCAGTAGTTTTTATGTGAAGGAACAGAAAAAAAAATTATTTGATGAAGGAAAGTATTATATTTTATTCGAGTGTTGAATAAAGTAAGAGTTAACATGAATTTCCATCAAGGAGTATCTATACATTCAATCTAACTTCGTTAAGAAAAGTCGGTGTTCAGCCGTTTAGCTAGCTTCTTTTTTCTTATCATATTGTGCAATAAGAAAGAAGTAGGACCTATTATATAGCTCACTCACGCTTATACAGGAAGGTATATAATTTCTTTCTAGTGTTCTCTTTTCACTAGGAGACATGAAGTTTTGTGAAAAAAATTCATGTCACCTAGTGAACAGAGTACAGTACGGTACTGTTGGTGACATGAAATCATGTGAAAACAACTTGATATTCTCTGTTTGTTTGAACGTTGTCGAGGAAAATGATTCTAATTTTATATTAGAATATAGTGACAGATTCTTAAGTATTTGTATCCATTCCTTGTGTGTAAGAGATTTAGAGTTAAGTTTTTAATTACTTTTTTGAATAGATGTAAGGATGACTTAATCTTTACGAGGTTGTTATAGCCTTTAAATAAAGATCTAAAAAATCTTGTCAAACGTATTGTAATCGAGTTATGGCCGGAAAGATGGAAAACGAAATTATTCTATACTACTTAGTTGAATTTTATCTTTATAAAATATACTTACGCTCGGGTGAAATGTTTTCGGATTGTCAAAGCTACTTTCAAGTTCTGTGATATTTTGGCTCCTTTATTGAAAATATATTTACTTCATTTAACAGCCAGTTCACTGATAAACTGCGCTAAAGTAACTAAGAGTTTTCATTTAGAACACGCTTAGTGCCACATGGGAAGGTTCCATCACACTTCTGTTTTATTCACCGTTAGATCATTACAGTTTCGCGACACAAACAAGTTAATGGCAGTTTGTAATCACTATTTCTATTCCGTAATTAAATCCCTTGCCAATGTTATTTCCGATAACTAATTCAACATTGTGCTTTACGAAATTGGAAGCTATTCCTGCGTGTTAAGATTGGATTGGGCCTAACACACAAGTCACGTAAGGGTTGTGGTGAGAGAATAACATTTGTTTGCTAAGACTGCATACTTCAAAGGAAATTGCGAGGTTGTTTTAGCTAATATATGAAATTATATTGTATTCCTAGAACATATTGGATGAAATAATTAATACACCTATTTGTCTACACGTCTGTCGATATAGTAGGTAATGTTAACAGTAATGACAAGCAGATGATACACAAATTACAATGTAAACATGTAAGTGAATGATAACCGATAAAAATGTGTTATATACCTACTTAAGTAGTTAGGTAGCTAGCCCTAAAGCCGAATAATATTACTTTCGTGGTAGACGGGTAATCAAGTGAAATAAATAATTCTAACTGGTTCAAAATCCATTCATGAGTAATCCTGAATTTATTTTTACTAAAAGGCCAATCAATCCTAACTTTTTCTTGTCTTTTTGTTTAGTACTTAAAATTACAATTTTCAAGGAGGAGAGGTTTATAATTATAAAGCTCTCATTGAAAAAAAAACGTATTTTTTTTTGTCGACGATATAAAAATAGAAGGAACTTGTAAAGGTTTAGGTAAACTATTTAGTTACATTGTATTTTACATGTCACACAAAACGCAATAACACTTTACGCTGATATTTGAAAAAGTGAAATATTCCCTATCAGGTGCGAATACAGCATAGCTATATTTTAAGCTAGTAAGATAACATTTTATGAATTTCCATTCGATTCTTGTTTAACGCTGGACCGCCATGATTCATTAAATGAGTTACGTGAACGTTAGTTCGCATCACTAATGGTTCATTAACGTATATAATTTATAGAGGCCTTATTGTCTGCCGGTTCATTTGATGTAACAGCGCTTTTACACTATGCGACACGTAATCGGACTATACTACCATAATGATAGTTTTTCTGCTATCACATCATACACTGTTCAACATACTGTATTTAATAAATCACTAGGTATCCCGGATTCTTCAGTGAGTAACAGGGACTGGTTTCCTACTTTTACAAATTATGCACTTAAACTTCCTCAGGAAACGATCTATCCATTGGTTCTGTAGATTATAGCTTTTTGGGACTTTGTTTCTATAAGTATATAAACAGTCATTTAACACGTGTGTTTACTTAACACTTTGATAGAAATTAATGCTAAAAATAAAAAGAACAAGGGAACCCGATAAGATTCGTCCGACAAAACGTATATAGGTATCTGAGCTATTGCCTTTCTATTTGAAGGCGTTACTCTCATTATCGGAGTCGGATCGATGGCACCATTTCTATGAAGGGAGTAGTAGCCTAATGCTTTTTTAAACAGTTTAATATTTATTTTGTCGTATCGTAAGGCATAAAATGATCAAGCTACCATAGAGCGTTCAATTGATAAACGCGTATATCGATGTTGGAAAATATCCGACACATAAAGCAAGACTTTACTACAGACCCCTATTTCATGTTTAGTTGTTTATTATGATTAACTGTTATGATATGTCCATAATTCAAATTGGAAGACGTGAAAAACCTGGAGTAAGGTTGAGTATGATGCCCAATATAGATCAAGATGGAAGCTCCCTAGAGACACAGTTTCTATCGCTCTGCCACATATGGGCATTACAGAAATTCAAGCCCAGCAAATCACAGGATCTGAAATTAGGTAAGAGAAGACTTTTCGCTAGCTGTAGTATTTGGGTTGCCTTGGAGTTTATTGAAAGACTTCATAGATCAGTTAATTCCGCTGGTAACGTTTCGACTACTAAAGGTACTACTATATTGGCATGCAACTGTGGAGATAGCAGTGTAATAGACACTAATACAGACAAGCCCTTCAGCTCGAGTGCTGTGAAGTACCGTTGGAGATGAAATCGAACGATGCTTAGCCCCCACTCACTAGTGCATCGATGCGTTCCATTCTACAGTTGATTTCACGTATGACCAGAATATAGCTATGTAGTTTGTTTTGAAAAATATAGTTGCATAAATTTAAAGTAGCCTTCTTATAGCATAGAAAAACGTGAAATTGGTCTAATTTGGTAAATATCCACTAACATGCACAATAACATGCAAAATAATGGCTTTTGAGATTTCCTGCGGCCTAAAGGAGGGGAGGATGGATGGGGGACAACATACCTGCATAACAATATGTGGACGTCTTTGGGCGTCGGTAGTTCCCAGTGCTCTGACTGCTCATTTCCCTCCTTATACTATAAAAAAATTTACGTAGTCTTTAACCGGGATTATTGAAATATTTGGCGTTTTGTATGGGAGGAACAAAAAGTCGGGTATTTTTTAATATAATTTTTTACACTTTTGCCAGTCCGACTGGCTCAATAAAATCTTTGAAGGCGATCGTTACTGCACCCAGAGAGTTCCCCCAGAGAGTTTGCAAGAAGTTATTCAAATTCCAAAAAAAATGATAATCTGCTGGAGCAAGGTCTGGGAGGTACGGAGGATGTCTTAGACTTTCCAATTGAATTTGTCTCTTCTAATTTGGTAACCGTCTGTTGCGTAGTGTGTGGTCTAGCGTTGTCGTGAAGCAGCAGTGGCGTGGAGTGATTGCCTCACTTTGTATATTACATGCATTCGACCGATCTTGTCGTATTGCAGTGCAGCATTCGCGAACATATCCCCTACCCAAATAGAATGTTTGCAGAAAATGCAAAATAGATTCTTACGCATGGCTACTGGATGCCCGTGGTATTTCCGAAACATCGACCTATATTGTGACTTTCAACTGACCTCGATAAAAGAACATTTCAAAGAGCTGTCTCAAAAGTTTTTTGATCGTGCCCTTAATCACAAAAATAAATTAATCGTTCAAATGTCGGAATACGACCCGACGTTACTAACCGACTCCCGTTATCGTCGGCCGAAGCACGTATTGCACGACGCCGACGACGCGATCGCGATAGCAGTAGCAAAGTCCAAGACACGCTCCCGCAGTAAAATGCCAATAGGGCCAACTAACGGATAGCAGTTTTTAGTCGGTAGTAGCTATCGCTTCACGACTTGAGCCCGACACACACTTCAGGCCCCCTTGGGTCGGCTGGATGGTGCGTAAATGCATTTTTCCTGCTAGAACCAATAGGATATACACCGCTCGTACCAGTCGAACGATGAAATCTTACATATAGTGACACAGTTATAACGTATGACTGACAGAATGTCAAACTCACACACCGCTCACGGAAACGAGCCCGGGTTCGAATCCGTAAGTCGAGAGCTTAGATTGATAGTAATAAAATAACGCGACTTTAGAGAGCTCTAATAATAAATAAATTAAGAATACGGCTTTTGCCGATTTGTAGCGAAAATCGACCCCCTCCGTCAGAGGGGTGGGGCGAGGAGGCCGGCCTCCTCAGATAAGCCAAACACTAAACGAGCTCAATTATCCTTATCCACGACACACTAGAGTGGGGAGGGGGACCGCTTCCCCCTTTTCAGTCCCAAAAATAATCACTATAGGGTACGCCCACAATCAACCCGGTTCATCTCTTCCCATCTGCGGGAAAAGAGGGGGCCTGTCTCCCTATCGTCTCCCTAAACCTGAAGACAAAAAAGTCTTCGTAGTAAGTCGAACTGTTGAGGCTGGACTAGCGCCGCCAACCAGTATTAGGTCCCTCCGAAAAAAAGGAGTGATTGCCCAGCCAACGTTGTTTAGCCGTTAGCTAGGTAGCTTTTCCATTATGGTGGGCAATTGCTAACAATAGACCTCAACCGTAATAGTATGGCCAGATTTGAGAAAACTGTAATTAACAATACCGGCACTAGTCCACCAAACGCTTACAAGTAACACTTTTGCGGTTAATTTTCGTTTGGGGCAGGATCCAACAATTGCGATGAGCGCTTCCGATTATCGTAAAGAATCAATTTTGCATCACATTTGGCTTATAATACCTTCATTCTTTTGCCGGTTTAGTAACGTAACGCAGCAATCGACGCGAGTCTGCCGGTTTGCTTCAGTCAATTCGCGGGGAAACCAACTTCCAAGCTTTTTAATCTTCCCAATTTGCTTCAAGTGAATTAAAACAGCTTACCAGTAAGCCTGAAGCTAACTCGGACAAGGTTTACCATGGATCCGCTTCCGCAATAGCCGTCAACTCTTCATTATCAACTTGGGTCTCAGGCCATCCACGGTGCTTGTTCTGCAGATCGAGATTTCCAGTACGAAAATGTCAGAACCGAAAACGCATTGAGTTTTCTTTTGCGACACGACCGCCTTACACATCATTTTCCGCATAGCGAGCTTCACATCAATATGCGTTTCAGTGTCGCGATGCCGTCCGCTGCGGCCCAACAAAATACGCTGGTCACTTTAATATGCCAACAGTATGTTGTTTTTAGGCTTAAAAGGTACCTACTATACGATTCAGATTAATTTATTTGCATCGGACATCGGTGACAATAAATACAGAAATACGTGTTTCAGACTATTTATCATCGTCATTATCAGCCCTTATTCGTCCACTGCTAGACATAAACCTCTTTTTTTTGACGCGGGGTACCTCATTTACGCGCCTTCACCGGCCCTGGGTGGGGTCCAGTAGTGTGTGTGACTCGCGGCACATGATAGTGCCGAATAACCACAAAGATCACCGCGTGTGCCGTCAGTGCCGCCCGTGGTGAGGTGCCCCAGAACAAAAATCATAAGGGCACCTCAACGGCTAGTCAGCCCCCTATAGCACCAACTCCACGATACATCTCTTACCTACTTACTTCCCATCCTCGCCCCTTGCCCCGTGCGCAAAAGCGCCACCTCCTGATGCACTTAGGTCTCCTCTTCTTATAAGAGAAGATGTTCATTGGCGTCGGTAGTCTTAAAAAGGCTCGGATTGTTCATTTGCCCCCCTATTCTATAAGAAAAAATGACTTTCAACCCTTGATTTCGCCCAATCGCTTATACAGGGCAAGTAGAGTGAGAGAAAGAGAAAGAGAGAGCTCCGTAGCTTCCGTGGTCACGTCTCCCAACACCGGTCTTCAACCCCGCTCTTTGCAGCATGCTTGAAGTTTATGTAAATCACATTCAAGCGAACTATTTCTTTTCTAAGTTCGACCTCAACCACGGTAGCGAGCAGACGTGTCTTTCGACTGTGCTCGCCCGCCTTTGTGTGTCCGAAGCCATTGTCCGCACCGCGGTGCGTGACTAACCAATCTGAAGTGAAGAAAAGTTTTTTGAAGTTTCGGTGCAGTTCACCGCCATCTGAACCGCCCGGCGACCGTGAGGACGCCGAAGTGCTCACGCGCAAACTGCATACATCAAGATAAGCAAGTGAAGAATCCATACTCCAGTGCTGGCCCTCGAGCCCTGCACGGGGACCATGTCCCCGATATCATCACCACCATCGAGCCCGAGGAGGCGAGGAAGCTGCAGCAGTTCCGTGGAGTCGTCGAGCGGCGACGAGATGGAGCTGGACAGCGCTTCGCAGTCCTCGACCACATCGGGAGCGGCAGTCGACGAGAGCGACTGCACAGCGGATTCAGCGGTGGAGACGTCGCCGAACTCGCCGAACCCGCAGACACGTGAGGAGACGAGGGTCCCTCACAAGCGACCACGGGAGCAGGAGGTAAGTGTATCACCTACCTTATCGCCCCCGAAAAAAATGTTAGAGAGGGAGAGAGACGGGGAATCTACCCGTCCCGCTCGCACTCTTACGTTCGCCGAAGCGACGGCGGCGCCGGCCCCGAACGCGCTACCTGCGCATTCCAGCGGCGCCGCAAACAATGGAAACAATGGCGCCGGGCCGGCGCCGGCCAGCGCAGACGCGCAAAAAAAGGGTGAGGCCAGGTACCCGCCGCTCGTCGTCGAAGTGTTGCCCAACTGGGTACAACATTTCGGCAGGCTGCGGCAATTACTCGGCCACAGCCCGAACGCTAAGCCCCTCGGCAAGGGGGTGCGCTTCTCGCCTAAGAGCGAGGCCGAGTTCCGGACTGTGCAGAGGTACCTGTGCGACCTCGAAGCGAATGAGGGACTCAGCTGGTTCTCGTACTCCCTCCCGAAGAAGAGGAGTATAAAAGTGGCGATCAGGGGTCTGCTAGAGAACACAGACCCCAAGGATATTATGGAGGAGCTTGAACGCCTGGGGTTCGAGCCCGAGTACGCCCGCCAGATCAAGGCGAGGCAGGGCAGACCCGGCTGCATATTCTTCGCTCTCATTAAGAGAATGGAGGCAGCGATAACAGAGATCTACAAGGTCTCTGAGATGCTCAACTTACCGGGCATCAAGATCGACGCTTGGAGGGGCAAGAAAGGCCCCGCCCAGTGTCACCGGTGCCAATTGTTTAGACATTCGTCTAAACAATGTCACCGTAGGATCGCCTGCGTTCGCTGCAGCGAACCACACTTCGCGCGCGACTGTAAGCGCGCCAAGACGGACCCGCCGGTTTGTGCGAACTGCGCCGGGGCCCACCCGGCCAACAGCACCGCCTGCCCGGTGTACAAAAGAGAGGCGCGCAACAAGCGCGCTGGACCGGTGGCGATCACTACGGTGAGAGCCCAGCGACCTCAATCTCCACAGGTGAAGCTACCACCACCGACGGCCGCGTCTCTAATGGCGGAGGCGAATAACCCCATCCCCAGGGCCTCATCTCAGGCCACGGGCCAGACCCCAGGGCTCAAGCCCAAGAAAAAGAATAAGAATAAAAAGAAGAACAAGAAGGCCACCGTCACTCAAGGAGTGACACCCGAGGCGGAGATGGAGGTAGACCCCGCTCTCCCCATCACTGCACCCGCCCTCCACAAACCGACCACCTCGCCCGCACCCGCAGTGGCGAAGCCGGCAGCACCCGCAGCGGCGAAGCCGGCAGCACCCGCACCGGCGAAGCCGGCAGCACCCGCACCGGCTCCCAAGCTGAAGCCCTCAAGCGGTGTGACCACACCGCGTGAAAGGCAAGCGGTGACGCAGACGACGTCGATGGCCGCCTTCATCGGCCACACCTGTTCCGGCCTGATGGAGTTGGCCATGGACATCTACAAGAGCTATAGCAG
>JAFELO010001310.1:825209-841138 GCA_017140195.1 Eumaeus atala | reverse complement strand
CGTCTGACCTTTGACCTTTGCTCTTCCACCAATACACCGTATCGCAAACACAGCGTGCGACTCGGTGCCTGTCCATAGGGCCATCACAGGAGTGGAACCATACTAGTTCCCCATTTCGCTCTGGGACCTGTGAGAGTGCCCCTACAAATGGATAGACACCGATCGTACAAAGATACCAATAGCCCAGGCACATAAACGTATGTGCAAACACACTTAGAGGTCAACACGACCTCGCATCGACCACAGCCTCGTATTGACGAGGCTGGAACAAACACATCTCCAGTAGGGAGCTAAGCTCCGGTCTGGACCCCCCTCGACCCGGCAACGGGAAGAGTGCGAAGACATGACGAGTATATCTTTTCTGAAGCAAAAAGACAAGTTAATGTTTTCTCGAAAGTTATTTTGTTTCTTGTTGTGTTTTTCAATGTAATACTGTTTAGAGAAGGTAAATTGAAAACTATATTTACGCAGACAAAGCGACACTAATGTGGAGACTCTGTGACATGTAAAGTATCTCTCGCTTTTTATACGTTTGTTCTCATTATTTTGTTAATAACCTCTTAATGGATAACACATTGTGTTAAGAAACTATGTATTATATTGAAGTGGTGACTTCATAAATAATTTATTGGGCTAATTAAATATTAATACATTCTGTACGTGCATTAATACCATTTCTTGATATTCATCTATATATATATATTATAGATATCATTATATATATATATATATATATATATATATATATATATATACATATATATATCGGTCCGTCCCGACACCGCACGGATGTTTCACAAAATATGGTAAAATATATTGATTTATAAAACAACAATTTGTTTTTCATTGTTATAATCTATACCTGTTTTCAATTTTTACTGCTAACTGTAACAAACAAACATTTCCACTGTTTCAAATTCATAATAATACCAGCAAATCCTCGCGGTTTCACCCGTGTAACTACGGATATATTCGACCTACAGTCATGACCTACAAGTTACAATCTTCGTCATGGATTTAGCTATGGTACACAGAAATATTATTCAAATCCAACTTGCAGTTGTAGTCATTAATGCATTCAAACAAACAAAACACTCTTTTACTTTAATAATATAGATGAGCAAGTAATTATGCATGTATTAGTAAGATAGCAAATTTAAGTGAAAAAAAGCTTCCCTCACCTGGACGCTGTTATATGAATCCGATTTTAGCAAGGGCAATAGAAATTTAAATACATACATACATATTATAAATAATTATACACGATTAACTCTCCTTATGACACAGTGGGACGAAATCCAGGCGCATTCGTTTTTATAGATAGTAAAACACACGATAGTAAAACACTCCGCTTTGCAAAAGTCGTTCGGCTAGCAAGCAAAATTCATATTTGTGTAACAACTTTCCATTCCGTACACTCATTAGTTTCGCGAATGTCATATTATATCCAAGACTCACAAGTTCTTTCATTTCCCCAAACCACTTTAATCCTCTATTCGCCGTCAGACCCGGAGTAATACCTGTACAAAGAGCGACGTTGTAGGTGCGAAGAGATTTGCCTGCCAAATTGGAAGGCCCGGCCCGCGTAATCGGCTTAAGGGCTTGCAGAGCCAATATAGATCTTATCACGCCTTTGTGTTACAATCATAATTATGACGCGTCTTATTCGTAAAGACCCGGCTCTCAGTTTTCACAATTGGCACAATTGATAATGTGTAGCCGTAGCCGTGTATGCTATATATATTAATTATCTTATATCACATAAGGCTTATGTGCAGCAGTGGACCGATAGGGGCTGATAATGATGATGATGGTGAATAATAAATAATAATAGTATATTGATACATATAACAGTAAAAAAGTATCGGTAAATGAAATATTGAAACAAATAATGATAATGGTATTCTAAGAAATGAGTCGTAGAGAAAACAGAAAAATAATGCTTTTCTGTTTGTGTACGCAAAACTTCGAAAAAGTATGTTTGTCAGTTTGTACTCGCTAATCAATGGAACTTCTAAATCCGGCCAGCATTTGAATGAAATTTTTTTTTCTTGTGTAGCTTCACATACGCGGTACAACAATTATGTGATGTGCTGCGTGTGCAAAATGTATGTTTCCGCCCGGGATCGAACCGGGGGCCTTCTGCGTGTTAGGCAGATGTGATAACCGCTACACCACGGAAACTTATTGTTAATATATAAGAAATTAGCAGTAGTGTTTGTTCATTTGAATCTGAATAAGAAAAAAAAAAAGATTTTTTTTTATTCATAACTGGTACATGTCTCTACAACAATACGATAAATCTCTATATATTTAGCGTAGGCCTATATACTAGCATCACCCCGCGGTTTCACCCGCGTAATTCTGGTCCGATAGAGTCATAACGATATAGTGGTACATAGCCTTCCTCACTAACTTAACTATTCAACACGAAAATATTTTTCAATTCGGATCATTAGTTCCTGAGATAAGCGCGTTCAAACAAACAAACAAACAAACAAATCTTCAGCTGTCCATACTAATACTATAAAGTGGAAACATTTGATTGTATGTTTGCTTGTATGCATTGAATAGGCTCCGAAACTTCTAGACCGATGACTTCTTTTACGGATTTTATCGCGTTTTATTAACTATTTAACTAGCCCGACGTTTCAGAGGCCTTACGGCGACCATGGTCATGAGTAAACTGAGATGACTGATGTCCTGATGTTATAAATTATTAAAAGTGATCGAAAGTATATATTCTTTAGTTGTTCAGATAAACGCAAACAGTACTTATTATATCTTGTTGTCCTGAGGTGTTATGCTTACTTTTTGATTTGATTATGTTCACCACTGGGTCCCAAGCAGAGGGAAGAACCCAGCCATCTTCTCTATTGAAATTTGGATGTTTTTTTAATTTCATAGCCTCACGGATCATCCTTGAAAGAAATCGGTTTTCCCTAGTGAGGACTTGCGCTTTATCAAACCTAATGTAATGACAGGGGTCAACTTCAGCATGCTCACAGATCTTTGTAACACGTGAGTGTTTTATATTTGTAAAGAGTAACATTCGCGTAAACTTAAGACATCCATTTTGGACTGATTTAAAAAAAATGTTTACTATCAGAATCCTAAATTATCAGTGATTAACATAATGTATATAACAATTTCTAAAATGTTTTGATTGTGACAATATATCATATAAGAAGAGTCAACAATGAGGGTAAAGGACTATTAAAGATTTAGGCAGACTTTTAGATACATTTATTCAATGATTGTCTTTCCGTATTCAGTCATGAACAAACTTAAAATAGTACCAGAAACAAACAATGGAATCTATACAGTTTTTAATAAGAGTTGGTAAAAAGTGAGGGAATGAAGTGTAACCTTTGCAGTTGTCCAAGAAACCCTGCAGCAACCAAGGATATCTTCTGTATCCTTTCTGTGTCCTATTATAGATCAATCCTCTTAGCAGCAGACCGATTGTTCTTCAATCCTAAACTTCAATAGTGGAAGTTTTTAGTGACATCATATCTTCACATTAAATATAAAATAAAAAAAAAGGAATGGAGCTCTGAAGAGGAACACACAACCAACTAGATCCCGTCCCATTCTCTTGGCTTCATGAGCCAACTAAAATCAGGCAAGATATATATCCGTCGTGCAAGCCACGCCGAATAGAAAAAAGTGACATTTCTTCGACATCGATCACACCTAAAGTCTGACTGTCAAAGATGACAGATATACTTTAAATTAAAATGATTAAGCTGCAAAGTATAATTGCTACATGATCATTATGAAAACTTCAATAATGTAACCAAAATGTGAAAGAAATATATTATTCAAGTGCTACTCAGGATTGGTATGGTCTATTGAATACTAATTGTCTATTGAAATCATTCTCAACTGAACAATATTTGTTTTTTTATATACAAATGGTGAAGAGCAGTGTTATGAGAATTCGAGAGGAGGCTTCATTAGCAAAATATGTAGCTGTTCCAAAACAGGTGTTTATGTCATCGAGATAATTTTACAAATATAAAGTTGTTTAATAATGCTATTTGGTTCCGCAGTTTACGAGATAATAAACACTCGAGATTATTCCGATTTTATTCATAGCTGAATGCTCCCACTACGCAAGCCTCCGTGAACGTGGATAGTGAGCAGGGAGGAATTAAATGACTATTGAGTTTTACCAGGTTCAGTCAGTACGAACTACAAAACGAGAATCACAAAGCTATTTAGACTCCAACGTAGTGGGCACGGGTCAGTTGATTCCCTTTCACTACCCCCGCTACATCTTCACGCCAGGTCCCTAATGGGGTAGACAGAGAGTACTTTTCAAATTAGTAGAAAATGAAACCATATGTATCCGGTATATTTGCAATTTCTATATCTTTCTTCGTATATAATGAATGAATTTTGGCAAGTAGTGTAATAGTGCATTGCATGGAAATTTGACCGGCACGACCGGGGAGATAAATCTCGCTCACCTGAGAGCGGCGTAAAGTAATAGCTACGCGTGCGTGACAGTTCCGTGTGATCTGTGAGTAACCGGTGGTCCCTTGGAATATAGGTGGAAAGAAGGATAACGCATTTGCACACTGCTCGTTTGTCCCATATAATATAAAAATGTATTTTCATCTTATTAATTAATAGAATATGAATAAATTGATAGAATATTAGGATACGAAGACATGAAAACTGCATGATATGCCGTCACTTTACGGCATTGTGTAATAGGGATAAATATCCAGCCGTATTGGCTCTACAGTGGAGTCTTCCATTACCGAGTACATTGTGACTAGGAAATTAAAATTCCGTGCGGAAGCCTCTTTCATGTTTTTAGGTAGAGATAGTGCTATGCTGCATAGGAAGAGATAGTGCCACGCATGGTGCATGACACTACATGCAACGGAATTAGGCCAGCATGGCCGGGGAGGTACCTCTCGCTCGCATAATACCGGCGTAAAGTGACATTTTTAGTTCGCGTTTTTTGCGGTTTTTAGTAGCCTGAGGCGTACACGGCGTAAAGGAGGGCAACGCATCGGCATAGTAATTTTATGGATGTTCATGGGCGTCGGTAGTCGTAAAAAGCCTGCGTTTCGTCGTTTGCCCCCTATTCTATAAAAAAGGATGTATGTGACTAAGTAATGTAAGAATATGTGCAAATACCCTTGATGGGTATGTACAGCATGAGTAGGCACAGCAGGGAACTATGAAAGGGCTCTGTAAAAAGGTCTTTTGTTTGTGGACTTGTTTGAAAAATACAAGGTTCAACTGACACTGGGTAAAGTCACATTTTCTTTGTGAGACAAATAAGCAATCGGAGGCTTTCAAGAACTGTCGACGCCCATGAACATCATCAATTATGCCGATTAGTGACTACCTACGCACGTTGAAACATAATATGTAGATGCCTCGTCCTACTTTTCCCATCCCCATTTCCAACTATTGGAAAATAAAGATAAATGTGAAAATAAAAAATACATGACGCGACGTTTAGCCTCGGCGCCGATTTTGTAACCGTTTTCTCCCCAGACATGATAGCTCAACGTAGGTGCTCTACCAGCACCCACGATAATACTTTAGCTACCGCGCGTGAGCTGCCCCCTTGTTAGAGAGGTGTTATGGGGGTTTTCCCCTCGCATAATACAATAATAGTAAATAACTATCGGGATGCATATGTGGGAAAGGAGGGGGAGGGGGGGTCTGCTCCCATATCGACCACCTAGACCGTCATCCGACGTGTCTTATAGTAACCGGTAAAGCTGGATATTTTAAACACAGTACAGTAAAAAAAAAAAAAACAGTGACCGCCAAGTTGTATTCTTGAAACATCCATTCCGATAGATGGGTGATAGTGCGACAGATGGGATAGGCAAATAAAATGATAATATACAGGGTGTGACTCTTCATGTAGTTTGAACAAATCCACTTGCTCTATTACAAGGTAGCCAGTTGTGCTAAAAACTAGACGCGGCTCATGTCGGGATTCAATTAGGCTGAGCGTAATCCGCTTACGAGCGACACCGTCGCTGAGATGGGATTAATTATGTAAATTGATATTGTTTTTGCCAACTCGGTGTTACTAGATGTCATTTAACTGGCCGTCTGGAGTTTACTTTTATTGCGTATGAAGTAGCCAGTGTCTAGCCACGAATACATGTTATAAAACTACGTCACCAAATGATGTCAGTATGTGATTTTCTCATATTCAATTAAATACTGTTTTCACTAATAAATAGAACGTTTATCGAGGAAGGTTTTAATGTATAATTCTGGATCTGTCGCATACATATATAGTTCAGATAAAGAATTATATTATTTACAGGCGAAGCCGGGGTGAATAGCAAGTATACCTATTTAAATCAGACACACGGGCCCATGTAGGATTAGGCTGATGTTGACTTTCACTTCATTTCTTTTGAGGAATCCGATCCCTTATATGGCGCTGTTCATGCGCCGAGGTGCCCCTTTGCTGACAGATACGGGACCCCTTTTCATGGGCGGCCAATTACATCTGCGGGGTTTCAGTGGGTACTAGGTATAGCCACGCGTACATCAGAAGCCAGCCAGGATCCGATGGCAGCGCGCAAGTGAAACTCCCCGCTAAGTAAAGGAAGAGCTAGTGCCATGCTGCATAGGAAGAGATAGTGTCATGCATAGTACATAACACTACATCCTCCTATGCAACGGAATTCCCGTATCTAGAAAATTGAAATTACCCACGGAATTTCCTTTCATGATTTTAGGAAGAGGTAGTGCCATGCTGCACAGGGGAGGCAGTGCCACGCATGGTGCATGACACTACATGCAACGGAATTGGGCCGGCACGACCAGGGTTAATCTCTCGCTCGCATAATACCGCTATAAAGCGACATCTTCAATATGGCGTTTCGTGTGGTTCGTGAGTAGCCGGTGGCCCATTGGGGGAGGGCGGAAGGCATCGCATGGTATAGTAATTATGTGGATGTTCATGTGCGTCGGTAGTCGTAAAAAGGCTCCGATTGTTCGTTTGCCCCCGTATACAAAAAAGAAAAGTAAAAAGAGACGCCGATAATTTAGAGTTGAATGTTTCAATACCACAAAAGAGCGGTCGAGTTACTACCGAAGTCTAAAAATCATATACTGAACCAAAGGCTACCGATGCGGTGCCGTTTTTAATATCAGGGAGATATTTTGTAAATATCATTCGTCCAATATCTTTAAAAAAAATATCAGCTATTTATATAATGGAATATGTGTCTGTTACTCACGTTGACCCTGCAAAAAACCATTAATTTCCTCTCTTCTCATAATGTATACCTACTGTTGATAAATAAACGAGTCATACGGCTGGCTATATTTACGTTCAATATTTGTCAGTTGTAATGAATGGAACACCGCATTTGTCTGTCCCTTACGTGAATTGGTGATTGTAGTCTAGATGGTGCTAGTGTCTAAATTATCGCGCCATGTCACTTCTAAATACTGAGTGTCAACATGGCCGGAACTAAATATCTGAAAGCGCCAAGAAGCGATCAAGCACAACCACGCGAGATTGACATTGGCAGTAAAACCTTCGCCTGCGTCAATGAATTTATGGATATAGCCTAATGGATAGCAAGAACGATATATCTTTAGAAATAAGCAGAAGAGTAATATGACAAACAAATGCTACTTTGGCTCACTTTGATATTTTCGTACTAAGCTTCTTTCAAGAAATATAAAACGTCTTCTCTGTAAGACCCTACTAAAGCCAGTATTGACTTGGTTGGTGCAGAATGCTGGACACTCAGTAAAAAAGACGAAGACTCGCTGTTAGTGTTTGAGTGCTAAATACTGAAGCGCATTTTTGGAGCTGTGATGGGAAACGAGGAATATCGGACTAGACACAACCACGAGCTGTCTGGTACAGATGGTTATACGATGATACTAACATTATCAAGACTATGAAAATAAGGCCCCTGCGATGGGCAGGACATGACATACGAATGGACGAGGCCAGGGCATACAAACGATTACTAGAAGAGCAACCTGATGGCCGCAGAAGTATAGGCCTGTCAAAGCTTCGATTGTTGGATGGCGTTAAGTTGGATTTTAGGATTATGGGCGTCGAAATTTGGAAAGACGAAGCCGGAAACAGATCGATCAGGAGGAAATTAATGGTCAGGCTAAGGCTCATCCGATATTGTACTGCCGTAGGTAACAATAAGTTTGACAATTGTCTTGATAGGCATAAAGCAGAAGGCAGGGAATCATCTATCATTACCACCATACCGTAAGATTGTGATAAAGAAAAAATATTAAGTTCGTATGAGTAGCAGAACATATTAAATATTCCACAACATTAGAATTTTTTCTTCAAGACATGGGGATAACTAACTGTAATTCGACAAATTAATAATCGTCACTAAAAAAGTTGCCTACGTAAACCAAATAGTACGGTTTCATATAGAGCAAATATTATTACCAGAATATCCATTTGGTACACAAGCTCACTTTCTAATGGCTTCATTCACACCGGCGAAGGTAGCCACTAAAAAGTTTGCTGATCGTCATAAAACGGCAGTCAAGCAGCGGTTCTACAGCCGTTGTATGACGACACCGTTTTCCCGGAAAGCTAAAGCTTCTGTATAAAGAAACACAAACATATGTAATTTCCCCATATTTCCGGTAAAAGTACACGTCTGGCAACACCATTCGATAAAACAAATCAGCCTCATATCGGGGATAATTAATAAATTCCCTAAATGCCCCTGACCTCAACCGCTTTGCTGATGGGATGAATAATTGAATCACTTATAGGCGGGCTACCAGTTCATACGAGTTTTAATATCGTTAATATAGTGAGGCTTTCATGGATTTATTGGGTTTGTTTTTGTCGGTGATAAATTGTGTTCTATAGTTCATTTTATGAAGTTGATAGAATCTATAGTTAATTTTATAAAGTTGAAGTTTGATGTTTGGTTGAACGCGCAATTCTCAGTAACTACTGTTCCGACTTGAAAAAGACTTTCACTGTTAGGTAGTGTATTTAACAAGAATGACTCTATACATGAATATCATCATAACACGATCAATAGAAACGAGGCGCTACTGTAAGTAAATATATTTTTTAAGCTATTTCATGTTTTGTAGGTTATAACATTTGCATTTAAAAATAAATATCTTGATTTGATAAATACTTTTAATCGTCATTTCCAACCCTAGCCCTGTCCGAGAAAGAACGAAAAGTAAAACCTTGCCAGAAGTTTAGTAAAAACCAACGTACAGTACATTAGATACAAAAGATATAACGATTATATCAGCCAGCTCCTACCATCTTCTCTTGAGAGACAACGACCGACAGATAGATAGGATAGAGGCAAAGGAGCAATCGGAGCTGTTAGCCTACCAAAGCCCATATACATTCGCATTATTATCACGCATATGCGTTGCTTTCCAATTCTCATCCCAACCAACGGGCCACCGGTGGTCATAAACCACACGAAACGTGACATCATAGCTGTAACTCTAAGGAGGTATCGTGTAAGCGAGTCCTGCCGGCCTTTGGTCTTGCCGGCCAATTTGGTGAAAAAAATAAAAAAGAATTATCCGTATTATCCAAAATAACACACCAGTTTTACACGAAAGTCAATTCTACCAACCTTCGGTAGAACAAGTTGGTTCGATTGTTATTAATGCTCTAAAGTATACTAATTGTTAACTAATACTAATTTAGTTGTTACCGTAATTTCTTATATTCATAAAACTTCAAATTAATATTAAATTTTTTAGATAGTCTGAGCGCCTATTTAATTTAACTTTTTTCAAACCCATTTAGCGCTACCCCAAAGTTATTCTGTTCTCGTTCGATTTATTAAAATATCATTATTGATCCTACGACGCCACCCCCCTATATTATTCGGCAAATTTCATTAGGTGGATTTTACTAAATCGTTTAAGGTTTGCTGGGTGTTTTGTAAGAAATAATTCTTTGTGGATTTGTGATACTAATTGAAAGGAGGGTGCAGTTAATAGTATTTGATGACTTATTGAGGCGTTTTATAAATGTGTATGTACATTTTGAATATTTCTATTTCTTGTCTGGTTAAGCCTACGAATACCACTGCCGACGGCCCCTTGTTGAAGTTGCTGTGAAAAAAAATATGAGAAAAAGCTTTTGTCCCAAAAGAAAAGCCGGCCAAGTGCGAGTCCGGTTTACAAACCGATGATTTAGAGCATTATATCTTTAGAAAATCCCGTCCTTCTGTCAAGAAGCTTTCCTTGGTAGCCATACATGTAACTGGAACCTTCATCATTTAAAAATGTAAAGAAATAAAAAAGTGTGTGACGGTGAATAGACGTGAAACAGCGAAGTAAATATGTGCGAAAGACACGAAGCTAAACTTCCGTTCGCTTTGCCCTATCACACTTTTTGTAACTGGTGTAAACTGGTTTAAGCTGGTTAATTTGTGACGAAAGCGCCCCCCACCCCAGCGTGCGTAAAGAAGATTTAATTAAAATTTTGCAATTACGGCATTGGTACGTCGTTATATAAAAACAATGTAACATTTTAAAATAACAATCAGATGATACAGTACAAAACTCCCTTATAGGAGGCGTAGGAGAGGAGATTGGAGTGATATCGGATAAGCACTTCCCTGCGGCATCCTTTATGTGTTTTGATTTTCTAAAATGCATTCTCGCCTCCACCGTACGAGAGTGGAGTGCAATTTCAGACGGTGTTGGGAACTGAAAAATGTTAAGTAAACTTTCTGAAAACATTCACTTTAAAATAAGGGGCTTTCCAATAGCCGATTCTATTTGACTTGACGTGAGCTCGTGGCGGCCATGTTGTTTCTTTGACTGTCTGTCAAAACATCGTCTTACAATGAGTCATTAAAGACAGGTCGCGTTCAAAGATACAGTGTCCAGCAACACGTGCAAATCATAAACTTTATTATCAAATTGAGTGTTCTCTAGTAGCAACGATGCTCCCAATTTTAGTCGAAAATAATCTTAAAGCGACGAGACACGCTTTTGAATGAATGAGTGCGTGAATAAGCAAAATTGCTGGCTTTGCGACGGCACTATTCCACGCGAGTTTCACGTGGTGTCAATGCGTCAAAATAAAGTTACGGTTTGGTATGGATTTTGGGCTACAGGCTTCATCGGTCAGTACTACGAAAATGAAACTGTCAGAAAATGAGACAGTTCATAACACGAGTAGTGCCTTCTTGTGATGTGAATCGTTTATATGCGTCTGTGGAGCTCCGGAACGTACAGCGCCTCATTGTATTCAACTACGATCACTATAGATTATCGACGTCTAGTGGTCTGAATTAGATGATATTTACACCGAAGACATTTGGTTTCAAACGAAAGTCACTACGTGCCACATAACTCAAGACACGGTCGATATTCTGCACGAGCCGTTTCATATATTCCGTTACACCGAATTGGCCACCAAGAACGTGTGATTTGACGCTTTTAGGCTTTTTCTTTTGAGGCCTTCTTACAAAAGGAAGCGCATATCGCGTGAAACAGGATATCATAGCACTCATATTGTGGAGGTATCGTGTGAGCTGGACATGCTGAGCTGAGTATGCGGTCAATAGTCATGGTCGCCCGATTCTGGCCTAAATCTGAATATTGTTTTGCTTTAGCCTTATGTCTTATATCTGTTATTGCTATTATTAATGACTCAAATGACATATGATCTACAGGAATCCTTGGCATCTAAATGTAAGTTTAGATCTCTACCGATCGAACTCCTGAAGTCTAATCTCAACGCTCGATGTTGCTCTGATGCGCCACGTCACATTTAATGCATGTTCAACCTAATAAGAACACGAGTTGTGACTGTGTCTTCTTGTGATGTGAATCGTCTATATGTGGCTGTCGAGCTCCTGAACGGACAGCACCTCATGGTTTTTAACTGTCCTTTAACCAGATACTACGGGTAAGTTGGATACTTTATATGCCTGAGTAAGGATGCCACAGCACATTTAAGAACTATAAAGCTCTTAAGTAGAGAAAAAAAAATTGCCATACGAAAAAGAACTGAGGTGGTGAGGTCACTTTAGAAGTTGTAAAATTTTTGGGTGTGTGGTTCGATGACAGATTAAATTGGAATAAATATATTAATGGACCATATCAAAAATCTTCCAAGTACATAAAGTTATTATGTTGTGTTAGTAGTTATAAATGGGGTGTCTATCATTTTCATTTAAGGAAATTATATATAAGCCTGATTAGAAGCTGATTGGATTACGGTTGTACTTTTTTTGCTAGTGTCCAAACACGTTCAAAAAACTAGACCTTATTCAAAACCAATCGTCAAGATTATGTGGTGGTTTTATTAAATCTACTCCTATTTATGTTTTAGAAAATGAGTTATGTATACCTCCTCCCTCAAAAATTTTATGGAAATATCTGTCTGAAAAATATTTTTTTAAAGTTTTTTCGCGGCGTAACGAGTATTTCTTTGTAATTATTACCAAATTTGATAATTTGTTTCAATCCGGTGTACGTTACCGGAACAAACACGACTGCACACATTTATTTTATAGTAACACGAACCTTAAAAACATCAAAATTGCACAGCACGATATTTGGCTCCATATGAACTTCCTATGAATTTGTTTGAGGTATCAATTGAAGATATATGTTCTACCGACATCCCTACTGTTAAATCTAAAAAAAAATAACGTCACGTGAACTTAAGACACCTAGCGAAAGATTTATTGCTTCTAACTATAGTAACTACGTTCATATTTATACATACGGTTCAAAATCTTTAGGTTATGGGGGATGCGCATTTTATGATTCCGTGTCTAAAATAAAGTCTCAATTTCGTATAGATAATAACTATTCGATTATGGGCATTGAACTAAAAGGCATTCTGGAAGCACTGGCTTATATAAGAAGCACTACTTACCAGCACATCCTTACTGAAACTGACTCTAAAAGTGGCTTGCTTTACCTGATTTCATGTGCCAAGGGGTCAGTCCTAGCCAATGGGCTAGGACTGATGCTCTCTTCATTATTAGGTATATTTACGAATTAATTCATAACGGGGTTAACATTTGTCTGCAATGGGTACCATCATATGTTGGTTTTGTTGGCAATGATGTGGTTGATGCCTCGGCAGGTGCAGCACAAATCGAGGGTACCTTGATCAGTATAAACTCTTGCTTGAATGATTTTGTAGGATCTATTAAAAATTTTTTTAATGAGGAATGGGAGAAATATTTCCTACAAACTTCAAAGAACTCCCAAAGTACCATGGTTTTCGGATACGAAAATCACCAAATGATATTATTATTAAGCAAAAGACATAACGCTCTGGTTTGTGCATTCTTTCCAATCACATTCCACTGAGTAATCTTTTCGTAATGGATAAAATAAACAACTCTACTTGTCCAACGTGTAAACGACATGAAGACTTATATCAACCTCTTATGGAATGTGATAGAAACGAATTTCTCCGACAAGAATTTATGATGGACACTGAATGTAATAAAGCTGAACTTTTTCTTTTGTATACATAATATTGTTGGTTCTAATTTTAAATTAGAATATAGTGACAGATTCTTAAGTTTTGTTATCCATTCGCTATATATAACGAATTTAGAGTTAAGTTTATAATTATTTTTACAGTAAATGTAAGGGTGACTTAACTCTATGATGTATAGCATTTAATTAAAGGTTGAAAAAAAAAAAAGAACTGAGATAGAGTTAGTAAAGGTGACGACATTCAACTCGATCATGAGTGTACAGGTACATACTGTGCAAGCGTGATTCGTCTTCAGCGCCGTCTCCATTTACCATCAGATGGCACAGTGGGAAATCGGATTGCGCTTTAGACCACGCCTTTGAAGTAACACTAATTACTAACTTCATTTCATGCACTGATGATGCGAGGGAGAAAACAAATAAATGTGTGCTCCCAACTTTCCTACCCCTGTAGCAATATCTATAAGAAATGTAACTCTCTTTAATATAAAGAGAGTTACATTTCTTAGAGAATTACATTGCTATCTTCGCTCTCAACTTCCACCGGATGTAGCGTCACTCCAAAAATGGTGACGAGAGGGCGGACGTACCACACAACATGGTACTCGTCATACTTCCCTTGACTCCAGAGAGCAAGGCGATACATGGCATTAAGGCGATATGCGGTCTGACGAAATGGCGCATAGAGCCAGCCAGCCAGGGGAAGGCACCTGGGCAATGCCACCGGTGCCAGCTGTACGGGCATTCGGCACGAAACTGCTATGGACGCCCAAGGTGCGTCAAGTGCCTGGGCGATCATGGCACGGCGGACTGTCTAAGGGACAGTAGACAACAAAAGAGCCTCCAGCATGTGTGCTGTGAGGACAAGTTGGTCACACGGCCAACTACAGAGGGTGCCAGAAGGCACCCAAATTCTTCAAAAGGAGGGTACCTAAGCCCCAGGGCATCCCAAAGCCGCTGCCCAGGGGACAAAAGGCCCCTCAGGTGCAAAAGCGCCCGATACGTAAGCAGGATGATTTCATCCCTGCCCTCATACCCACCACCAACGCGTGGTTCCACCCGCAAAAGGCCGCGTGCCCACCTCCGGCGCCGAGGCTCCAGCAGCCACAGAGGGCCCCGATGCCACAGGTACAAAGGGGTCAAATGGCCCTGGCTCCTGTGCCCCTGATGTCTTTGACACCCCAGGCGCGTCAACATCAGCCCCAAATGCCCCCTCAGGGTGGCAAGGACATAGCCGCAGACTGGGAATTCCTGGCGAATTTCCGGCGAGCAATTGACCTACGTGAGGTCAAAGTGTTCGCGAATAAAGCGAGATATGGCTCCATGTCTGAGAAGCTTCAGGCTCTGGAGGACCATCACGCGCTGGTCGAGACGATCAAGCGCCACTCCCACTAGGCCTACAAATGGCTACCACGGGAAGGATAAAACCCAACTCGTTAAGACTAGTGTCGTTTAACGCAAACGGCCTTAGATCTAACATCCATGAGTTGCGGGATTTCCTCCCGAAACATAAAGTAGTAGTATATCCTTCTAGCGCAGGAAACGTTTCTAAAACCTAGCCACTCAAACCCGCGTATTTGCAATTAAAATATTGTTCGAAACGACAGGACCGTCGTGGGGGTACAGTCATTTATTACAAGAGGTCCCTTCATTGTATCACTCTCGACCCGCCCCCTCTAGAAAATTTAGAAGTATCCCTATGCAAGCTATGCATGGCGGGCCATCAGCCTATCACCATAGTCTCTGCATATCAGTCAGGCTCGAAACCGTTTCAAGTTAGAGATCTCAAGGCTATATTCGAAAATGTATACGCAGATGACCCAATAATTTTAGCTGGGGACCTCAACGCTCACCACGTGACCTGGGGCAATAAATACAATAACAGTCGCGGGACTGTCCCTAGAAAATATGTCGATGATCGTAACATCATCATCAACGCTCCGTATATCCCAACCCATTATACTCCGAACGATAATGGGTATATACGTTCACCTAGTACAATCGATATAGCACTGGCTAAAAACATTTCACTCGTCATAAAGACGGCTGAAACGTTACACGAGCTTAACTCGGACTATAGACCCGTCTTAATAGAAATATGAGATAGTCGATTTAATAGTGATATAAAAATTAAGAACAAGATCATCGACTATAAAAGAGAATTTAGAAAAAAGTCAAATCGAGTGAACTCGATAGCATCCCAGACAGTATAGACTCCTCTCAAGCCGCTATCGCGGCCTCATCCTCATTAACCGCACTACTGGTTAGAAAAATAGGAGAATCGTCAAGAGAGATCTCCAACGTCCCAGAGGACCGTTTAGCTCACTCTGACAACGTTAGGGACCTAATCCGTCGAAAAAATGTGGCGAAACGTCTGTACGATCGCAACGGTGGCGAAGTGTGCAGGCTGGCCATCCGACAACTCGAAAGAGAAGTCAAAAAGGCTATACCCAAGTTCATAA
>JAFELO010001310.1:791632-825162 GCA_017140195.1 Eumaeus atala | reverse complement strand
GGCCTCCTCAGATAAGCTAAACATTAAATGAGCTCAATTATCCTTATCCACGACACCGCAACTAAAAACGGCATCGTGCGCGCGCCGTCCCACTAGAGTGAGGAGGGGGACCGCTTCCCCCTTTTCGCTCCCAAAATAATCACTATAGGGTACGCCCACAATTAACCCGGTTCATCTTTTCCCATCTGCGGGAAAAGAGGGGGGTCTGTCCCCCTATCGTCTCCCTAAACTTGAAGACAAAAAAGTCTTCGTAGTAAGTCGAACTGTTGAGGCTGGACTAGCGCCGCCAACCGGTATTAGGTCCCTCCGAAAAAAAAAACTCAACTTCCATTGGCCCCTCTTTCGTCACGCACCAGTTTACTCTTCGGTAGACATTAATAGGCTCCGTTTGTTCATTTGGCCCCCTATATATTGAAAAATAAAATACATATATTGACGATGTGATTAAAAGTAATAACGTGTCTAAACTCACTAAAATTGCTCTATTCCAACTTATTCACATTTATTGCTGACGTGGTATAACTTAGCAAAACAGCATGCAACTGGAATAACTATCTACGCGAACTTATACAAGATACAAGATTTATCAAGAGAGCCATTCACACAGACCTGTACGTGAAGCTCTTTGGCGCAATACTAAATACTAACATTGTAAACTAGCATCACCCCGCGGTTTCACCCGTGTAATTCCAGTCCTGTTAGTCGTAGAGTAATTGTATACAGCATATGGCTTTCCTCGATAAATGGATCATTCAACACATGAGGAATTTTTCAATTCGGGCCAGTGGTCCTTGAGATTAGCGCGTCCAAACATGTAAACTCTTCTGCTCTATATTATTAGTATAGTTGAAGTAGAGAATTATTAGTACAGTATAGTTTAAATTCGTAAGTTTGTTATACTTTCACAAGAACACGCGTGCCAAATGGATTTATATGAAATTTAATACCACAGCATATACACACACCTCAGCTATAGAATATATAGCAGTACCCTCGGTTCAATTGGCTTTCACCCAAAATTCACCATAGGAGACTCAGCCCCACCGTCACGATAAGGCTTGAACCAGGTGGGGGCTGCGTGCCTCACTAGTTTATGTTGAACGTCATCGATTTGGTGCGGTGAAATTAATTAAAGCCGCACTATGCCTTCTTACTACTATTGTTCTGACTCAAACTGTTGTAGAAAAGTTTTGTGTTGTAATCAAATATAAATATATAAATGAATACTTTTTTCTTTCCTTCTTTTCTTTGTTGATATTTTGGACAAGGTACATCTCCCTCATACTATGTTGCCTTAAAGTTGCATCTATGTCGTGTTTCATGGAGTGTCAACCTTTGAGCGCCCATTACCAGAAACCGCTGTTCTCACTTTAAAAAATCTATCATTCTAAAAAAATGGGAGCGCATCAATTAGTTTTTATGCGAGTGAAACCGCGGGGTGCTGCTATCATCATTATCAGCCCTTATCGGCCCACTGCTGGACATAGGCCTCTTTCATAGGATGGATGCGAGTAACAGGAGATCGGTCGTCTTGGCTTTCATTGAAAGATGCCTATGTCCAGCTGCAATACTGTAGAAAAATCTTAAGTATTATATTACTCTCTTCGTCTAACAAAAGTAACTACCAAGACATGAAGACCGCTCAATGCTAGAAGGTAGCAAAAACAAAAGTTCTCCATTTCAGACGTGTAAACGCCTCAGCCGACATACTCATACGTCTTTATACCACGGAATATTTTTATAGAAGCTCATAGCTGGGTGTATTAGCATAGAGCACATATTTGGATATGCGCCTCAGAACTAGCAAGTTATTCACAATCACGTCCTTATTCTGAAACTCAAACAGCTCGCTAATCACTAGAGCCAGCCTCAGCACACGATCCTCGGCCATTGATACAACATTACAATGTCTATTTATTTTACGGACAAATTGTGGTGATAGTTCAATTTACGTTACAATAAAATTACTTGAATGAATTACATCGTTTCTTTAATTTTAATAACTGCTACGTGGTCTAGTGGTTAGCATCTTCAGCCACAGTTGTGAGGTCCCTGGTTCGAATCCCGGGTCGGACCATGTAACAAGTTGAAGTACAATAAAAGTAATAACAAATACAACAAGCTTGCTATTAGGATTTTTCAAATTCTAATAACTGTCCGGAGTTAGGTAGATGGCGATGTTACACCCCCGTGCCTCGGAGAGCAAGTTAAGCCGTCGGTCCTGCGCCTGATTTCTTTCCGGTCGTGTCGGGTTGCCGTCCCATCGGAATAGAAAAATGAACAATTAGAGAGTGCAATTGTGCCTGCGCAAATACCTGTGCTCCATAATATTTTGCGTGCAGATGGCTCTTCTCAATAGAGATAGCCGCTGTAGCCGAAATTCGGCTATGACGATATTATATGTATCATAATAGCCTGATGTATCCCATTGCTGGCAGAGGCACTTTTCACACCTCGTTAATTTATATGTTTAACAGTTCCGGCGTATCGGTTACCTTTGAACAGTCATTGTAAGTGAACAAAACACTGCAGCTGAATTTGGCCGGCACGAGCGCGAAGGTATCTAAAGCGAAGATATGTTATTGCGTTTCAAGGGATGGCAAGAGGGCAATGGTAGCTTAACAATGTGTGTATGTCTAAGAGCGTCAGTAAGCACAAAAATCTCCAACTACTCGTTTGCCCCGTTATGCTATAGAAACAGAAGTGGGAAGATAAAGAGAAAATAAGATAACGGAAGATTAAAGTTTTGGAATAGGTAGTGCCACGCTGCATAGGATGAGGTAATGCCATGCATGGTACAAAACGCTACATCCTCCAACGCAGCGGAATTGGGCCGGCACGACCGGGGAAGTACCTCACGCTCACTTGATACCGGCGTAAAATGACAGCGTCGCTGTCGTGTTTCCTGCGGTTTGTGAATAGCCCGTGGCCCATTGTGGCGGGGGGATGATAGGGCAATGCATCTGCGTAACAATCAGGTCAATGTCCAAAGGCGTTGGTAGTTAAAGGATTCGATTTGCCAGTATGATAATGTAAATATATATGACAATGCCAATACGTTGCCCTCCCTTTCATCTCCCGGCGATGGGTCACCGGCCACTCACAAATCGCACGAAATGCAACATCGTAGGTGTCACTTTACGACGATATCAAGTGAGTCAGTGGTACCGCCCCTGTCATGATGGCCCAATTCCGTTGCATAGGAGGATGTAGTGTCATGCACCACGCATGGCACTACCTCCTCGTGTGCAGCATGGTACTATGTCTTACTAAAATGATGGTGATAACTTTGTACGAGTCAAGTGGCATTGGAGGCTTGAGAAAAAGGGAGCGCATCTAAACTACTATATGGGCCTCGATTATCACCAAAAATTTTTAATTTCATGTTTGGGTTTTGCGATTAAAAACCGTCCAAACGCGAGTTGGACATGCCTATGAAGGCTTCCTTAATATCCCCACCATGGTTTAAGCTTTGTCGTGGCGGTGGGGCTTAGTAGCCAGGGTCATCCCAGGCGACGCCAATTGAACCGAGGGCGATCTTTGCACCCGTCCCATAAGAAGAAGGGCTAAAGATCAGGAGGCGGAAGCGCTCTCTTATAAGAAGAGGGGACCATAGCTATACTTATATTATCATTGTTATTAATGTAATTTATTATAGTATTTTTTTGGATCTTAACATACTTTTAGTTTTGCAGCTTACTTTAATTCCTCTAGTCATCCAATTATGCTCTTTCTTGTTTAAAAATATTTCGATTCGCAGCTTAGGGAAGCACAGGTTATAAAGTAGGTTCGCGATGTGCGGAGCGCCAATATGGGTGGAAGTAAGATCCTCTCACAATCGGATCGCTCTGGGCGGGCTTCAAAGAATCATGGCTATTCGAACAGTTTATGGCTACCGAACGGTGTCTAAGGACGCGGCATGTGTCTTATCGGGTAGCCTTCCCTGGGACTTGGAGACGAAAGCATTCGCCGACATATATTGGCGTTGTGCATCCATAGAGGAAGAAGAAAGAAATCCGATGCCCGAAGAGCTATGGCGATGGTGCAGGTGCAGCCGTGATGAATCCATGCGGCTGTGGAAGGAAAGGTTAGAGACTCCAAGCGTTCGCGTGGAGCTGCTGACGACCATCTATCCAATGTTTAAGGAGTGGATAGAGCGCTTCGCTGGGGCGCTCTCTTTCTATCTCACACATATTTTGACGGGACATGATTGTTTCAGCCATTACTTGTGTCAAGTAATCAGGCGCGAGCCTACACCGTCATGCCACCGCTGTGGTAATGACCGGGATACGTCTATTCACATTCTATCTCAATCTCCTGCTGGTATAGAAGAAAGAAAGACGCTTACTACTGTCATGGACGAAGAGCCCTCGTTGCAAGCACTAATTCGTTCTATGCTGGATAGCGAGGAGGGTTGGAATGCGGCTGACTCATACGCCAAAACTCTAATGCGTAAAAAAGAGGAAGCGGAACGCATTAGAGAGGCAGGCAGACAGAACTCGAGAGGTCCAAGACGTAGGCGCCGTAACGTGTCACGTTAGGAAGGGTTGTAGGGTGACGGCTTGGGGTAGTTGACGCCCATTCCATGAGACCCGATAAGTAAGGTTTACCGCGTGTTCCTTTACATCTAAACGTAATAAGGAGGGTACCACCTAATTCTCCCGAAGAGAGCCTCCAGGGGCACCTGCTGGTAGAGTCGCGGTTGTATTTCATCGCGTTCCTGTGGCTCTTTCTATTGGCAGATGAGAAGAAACACCGCTGGGGTTTAGTGGGTAGGGGGAGCTCTCTTGTAGCTTCCGAGTCCCACATAACCCCACGTTTTCCCTATCCTGGGGGCATGCCTGAAAACATCAACAACTCATGGATTATGTAAAAAGCTATATTAACATGTTGTTCCATGTATATATTCGTCCAGGATAATGCATCTAAACAATTCTTAAGCTTTTGTAGAATAGTACGTAGCAGCAATCAAAAAAAAAATCCCATACATCAATAACTACCAAATTAATTTAACTCAAACAAGTTTTCGTTTGAAGTTTTTCTTAAATTCTACAATGATATTTAAAAAAAGAATCCCTGCAGAAGTTCAAAAGTTAGATCCACTTTTTTCAGCAAAAGGTTGCTGAAAAAATTGGCTCCAATTTTTGAACTTCAGGTACATAGAAGCGGATATCTCAAAAAGTATTAGCATAGTCAAAAAACTTTCTTGGAATCCTTGGTATGATTTACACACCAACACCCCACACAGATAAGTTCTCTTGCAAAAAAAAATCATCTCCCAATTATATGTGCTACCTTGCTATGCTACCTGCCCCGTGGTACATGCAGTGCTACACTTAATAAATTTGTTTTACAAAATCATACTACATAATTTTGTTGCGGTTTGCAAAACACACCTTTTTAAAAGTTTAAGTTTTTGTATAGCACTCATAACCTCTGACTAAAACGCCTGTAACATATAGACGGACATGACGAAATTTTCAAAAGAAGGTTCAGTTTTTTGACCTGATGATAGTGATGATTATCGCCTCAGCAATCACTCCCCATACTGGCTTGTATAATTCGAAACAAATGGAAATGTTAGTAGGATGAAATGCAAATTTATTCAATTAATCCGTCAGCCAGTCTGTATTGGGTGTCGCAAAGCCGTGATTGGCGTTAAGTCGTTCAGCCGCATGAAAGTGGTTGGGGTTTACAGAATAGGGCTCCGGGTATGCTAATGTGGGTGCATTGGAAATTTTGTTTGCTTATAACTTGCTAACTGTGTGAACGCGTCTTTATGAATGCCTCACAACTTTACGGAGCGTCAAACTGCATTATAACATTGAGTGAATAGCTTGTTGTTGGTTCTTTAATATTTGTGTAAATAAAGTAAAACTAATCAAGAAATATCTAAAACACGATTATAAACATAACAAAATTTCCTGATCAATTTCCAACTTAAGCGTAGATTGTATACAACGTCTTTCGTAAACTATTGATATTTCTAAAAATGGTTAAAATAAAAATTAAGGATAGGCAAATGTTACTAGAGGAATACCTGTTTGTAAAGGCATATAGACGACATATCTATATGTATCTAGGCTTGGTATATAGACGTAAATACAATAGTATTCTTGTCTAATTACTAGTAAAGTTTACGAACTCAAATATACGTTTTAAAATAAAAGTTTACTAATAGGTACCTATTACTATAAAACTATTATGAGCTATATAAATGATAAACTAAATAAACATCAAACACATTCACGCTTCACTGCGACTTGATATATAAAATTCTACTTGTCAATAAATCAAATTTTCACCATGGAAAGAGAAAGGTTCATGACGCTGAATCCTACTAAAAATGTATTAGGTAAATTGAATTTCTTCGCACAAACTTCTGCAATTGTAATAAAAGTTATGTATGTGAGAGCTGAATTAAAATAGTCCCATATTATATAAACATAGATATATATGAAATTAAATAATAAAAATGAAATCTGTGTTAACTAACAGCCTAAATACCTAGCAACATATTGTCCCGAGAAAAAGAATGGTACATGTATGACGCGGGTAAAACAGCGGGTTATAAATTGTATAGAGTATTTCCCAAGTGTGTTGTTTGCAGTTGTAAAGATAACCAAACATCTTTATATATATAAAGTTCTTCCGTTACTGAGTAATTGATGGACCGACAGACAGACCACGCACAAACGAAACTACTGTACCAAGAATCTTGAAATTTCCTTTCACAATGTAAGTGAGCTCTAAGAAAGGATGTTTAAACATTCAACCCCTAAGGGGGTGAAATGGCCCGGGGGCGAGGTTATGTTTATCATATCGACCGGGGCTCCGGTGCTACACGATAAATTTCTCGTTTTTTTTTGTGAACTGTTGTCAGTATAACTTCTCCATTGTTAAAAAGTCTATCATCTGTCGTGTATGCAGTAGTTGCATGCAAATTGTGCATTGTTCTGCCGCGCGATATACGCTAGGGTTGGGACTCTCTCGTAGAGTATATACGCTAGAGTCGGGAATCTCTCGTAGAGTATATACGCTAGGGTCGGGATTCTCTCACAGAGTATATACGCTAGGGTCGGGACTCTCTCGTAGCGTATATACGCTAGGGTCGGGACTCTCTTGTTGAGTATATACGCTAGGGTCGGGACTCTCACGTAGAGTATATACGCTAGGGTCGGGACTCTCTCGCAGAGTTGTATTGTTTTCTGTCTGTTCTTACTTTTTAGAAATTTGATATTGTAAATTGTCAAAGTTTTATCACTCTATGTTCTTTAACAAGCGTTGTACGTTCTTCGAAAGATACTTTTTTAGACTTAATATGTAAATAAATTTGGCTCGTTTCCACTTACAAAGGTTTTTATGAAATATATAAAATTATCTGTTACATATCATACTGGCATAGTGATCAAAAGCGTAAAGTTAAGACTGAAAGAAAAAAGAAACATTTATTGAGGATGTAAACATAAATACACCATTTGCGCGCTGGGCAAAGGGGTGAGGATGGAAACCTCACTCCATTGCACTGTCCCAACGTTGTTGGGGCTGTCTTGTAGTGCAGGATAATCCCATCTGTGGATGTGACGATGTTCCCTTAGGGGTTGCCTAGCCGTGGTGCCCGGATGATCATTGTTCCGGGGCCATGCCAAAGACGGCACTGTACTCGTAGTGATTTTTGTGGTAATTTGGCACTATAATGTGCCGCGAGCGCCACACACCACTTGACCCCACCCACGGCCAGTGAGGGCGCTTAAATGTGTTCCTTCGCGTCAACAGAAAAAAAGTAAAAAATATTCTTTGATAAAAGATGTGACATAAATATTTACGGCACATAACATAAAACACTTGACTTTCCATTTACTCCTTTACTGCATGTAAGTAAGGGTAGTTTTTTTTGTGAGAGTCAACGAAACAACACCGTTGTTAATTGTAGCGGAATCATGCCGTGTGATCGGAGAGGTGTCCTGTCTGTTCCTGAAAGGTAAGCTATGATGTCGCGTTAGTGCGACGAATTAGTTTCCCATGGCCCTTTTGGTAAAAGGAAGAAGGGCCAAGCCATCTGTAAAACCTCAATGCGAATGTTTGTGGGCTTCAGGAGTTATCAGAATGCTTTGACCGTTCTTTTGCCCCTTATATACTATAATAGAACTCAAGCATCCACGCCGGTAAATGCATGATAAGTGCCATCCTAGTTCAGCAACAATACCGTATTGACCCCATCCCTTAGTAATCAACTCACTTTAATTAGGTTGCACTTTTATAATCTGTCACACGAAAATAGCAATAAAAAAGTATCAGTTCGAAATTCAAATGTTAAAGCAGTTTTCTCAATAAAATGGCGTGCAAGCGAAATCCAATAAGCGCCCACCTGCTATATCTTTCTATTCGGGAATGTTAGGAATGCCGTTCATTACTTCTCTCCACTTTCAACTTGTTACCTATCCAATTTAACTGGATTTTAGGGATACTAGAGAACTCCCTGAGCTGTTTCGTAATATGAAATTTCTTAGTTCTCAGTGTCAGCGGAACTTACTTGAGAATGTTTGCGCGAAAATATCTGATATTTTTTGTCGAAAATAATTGGTGAACTTGGCAGAAATTTCAACTACGTTGCTTCTGTCTACAAATGTTGTATATATTATATATATATATATATATATACATATCTTCTTATTTCTGTCTATCTCTGTGTGATCGATTTTCTTAAAATCTGCCTAACGGATTTTGATGAGCTTTTCACCGTGAGATATAGAGATCCGGGAAAGGTTTCAATATTTTCGTTCGTTTTCGTCCAGTTTTTTTTGCGTTTGGCTTTAAAAAAAGTATAAACGCGTAAGAAACTATATATCTTTAGTACAACAAAAGAGAACCTTAAATGTTGACTATAGTTAATTTCAGGGTGTCGTGACGGTGTGCATCGTAAAAAATTACTCTCATCACCTTTTACTTAACGCGCCAAAAGAAGTATAACTTCAATAAATATAGAGAAATGGGGTGTATAGTTGGAGATCCCGAGATTCTCGCGTACCAGTTTACGGGATACCGTTTGTTGGAAAATAAATATGTTGTATGTGAAAAAAACATGGCGAAAGCGTTGTATCCAATTAAAATCACCCCGTCGCTGCGACAAGGTATTTTTACGAGCTCGGCGCTTCCCAGAAACTTTTCTAATTAGGACTGTCACATCAAAGGATTGAACAATATTTATTTCTTTTCCATCTGTGCTTAGATAATTATTTTGAGTGTGTAGTCGCAGGAGTGTCATCACAGAGGCTAGTAGTAATGTTTGAATGAATTCTAATAAATGTTCAAATTAGTATGGAAAATTTGTAAATCGACCAAGTGAGTGTCTACACGCAATGTAAGATTTCGTAGCTGTCCAGCAAAATAATTTGATATAAGAGCCTCTAAGGACCACCAAATGCTTGTTTTATTTTTATTTTATTTCTATTTTGTTAACTTTTTTCGGTTCCACCATATATTTATAATTGTTACTTTAATTTGTCATTTGACAATATTAAAAAAAAACAATTTAATTATTTATTATTATTGTAATTCAAATCTCATTTTGAACCATTACTTATTCAAATAGGTAATTTTGGTTTTCAATTATTGATGTTGGTTTTTTTATATGTTCTTAAATGTACATTTATATGTTCTCAAATGTACATTTATAATTACTAAAAGGATCATAATATAAATTCGCATGTTTACTACTTCTATTCATTTCTAATGGCAGCCACATTGAAGCACAAAATCGTGTTCCATTTAAATTTTCATCATACGAAAAGAGACTAATCGCTGCTTGTACTATGAATTGAGATTGATTATTTTAATACTTTCTTGTTTAAGTCTATAATTTAAATGTTATTTACGAGCAAGGATCGGATAGACCGCTGGTAATATTATGAAGCAAAGTTCCCAAAAGCTGTCTGTCTGTATGTGATATAGTTCATGTGGTTTTACTGAAGGGTACAGCGATTTCTGTTAAAGGCTTTAGCGTACAATTCGTTATTCACTGTGATCGGTTGTTGATGATAATACTTCAAATTCTGCTCGAATATTATTTCCGTACCTTAAACATACTTAATGTTAATGTACTATTCGTGTATTCTATTCATAACAAAAGCTGGGTATGTATATGGGTGAAAATATGAATTTGCTAGTGTTAGATCATACGAGTACATGTAAAAAGGAATGGTTAACAATGTTTAGGGTCTCCTTGGTGGCAGAATGAGAGATCTACTTTGATGTATTGTGTTGGAATTAAATATGATCCAAGTACTATAGAAAGAAGACTATTATGGCTATTAATGTAATTGTAGACAAATAATTTAGGAAATACTATTCTCCCCTACTGTGGTTCAAGCCTTGACGTGGCGGTGGGGCTCAGTAGCTTGGGGTGAACTCAGGCGAATCCAATTGTACTGAGGGCGGTGTTCTAGGAATTCCTGTTATAAGAAGAGGGGGCCAAGGGGCGGGTGGAGGAACGCTCTTTGTACCCCTCTTATAAATAACAGGACAGGACAAATGAGAAACAGGAAGTGACTGTTTTGGGCAAGAGGCATGGGGCGAGGATGGCATCCTCACATCATTGCACTGTCCCAAAGTTGGTGGGGTTGTACTGTAGTATGGAGCAACCCCATCTGTGGAGGTGGAGTCGGTCCCACGGGACTGACTAGCGATCGAGGTGCCGAGGGCCGCGTAAATGCGTTTCCTCGTCAACAAAAAAAGAAAGGGAATACTACTCTCCCCACCATAGTTCAAGGCTTGTTATTGTGATGGAGCTTAGTACCGTGGAGTGAACACGGACGGCTTGGGCGAAGCCACGTGAACCGAGGGGGCTGCTCTTTGTCTTCTTATAAGAAGATGGAGGCAAATTTACATACGGGGCAAGGAGCGAGGATAGTCACGTCACCCTATTGCACTGGTCCAAAGTTGGTGGGGTTATCCAGCCCTGCGGGGCAACATTTCTGAGGTGATGGAGACGGTTAGACGGTTCCTTAGGGGAATGGCTCATCATCGTGTTGCCCAGATGGCTTATAGTTCTGGGGCAACTCACCAATGGCGGCATTGATGGAACTCGCGGAGGTTTTATTAAGTTCAGCACTTTTTAAAGTGCCGCGAGCCCACACTGCGCCGGACCCAAGCTGAGCCGGTGATAGCGCGTAAGTGCATTGTTGATGCGCGTCAACAAATGGGGCGTAGGGAAGGCTAGCAACACATTTGCGAAATAATTATGCGTCCACATAGTTATGGGCTTTGGTAGTCGCTTATTGTACGTTTGCCCTCTTATGTAGAATAAAACTGAATGTTTTTAGGTCGGTTTATTGTGTTCTGTGAACGCATCACTCGATGGTGTACTATTGGAACATTACTATGTCTTGGAATATTAGTATGGCGTAATAATTTGACTGGGATATAGCTAGCTATATGGCAATAGCGATTTGCAAATAATCAACAAATAACTAACATAAACTAGAGGAATATAAAAAAAAATCTATTTTTTAGAGATTTCTCTGAAGATCTTCTGTTCTCCTACAGTCAGAATGGAACCCTTTATTTTCGGACCGCGATTCAATTACTTTTCCAACTAAGCCATCACTGATATGCAATGTCCAATTACCATGTATGTGACTAATTTGCGGTGTTAACTATAATTGAATTATTATTGAATCTGCATTTAACGCGCGTTATTAGCTATTAATTAGACCAGACTGTGTTGTGTGATGAATGTGGTCCTTGTAGTAAATGTAATGGAAATTTACACGTAATTATTGTAGGCGTACGGAGACTCACAAATCATACGAAACGCGACAGCATGGTTTGTCCCTTCGTGCCCGTTTTACGCGATCTAGACTTTCCCGGTCATGTCCCCCAGATTTCGATACAATGTTACATACAATGTACACTTGATAGGGTATGGAACGAAATAAAGTTTTAGAACGATGTCACCTAATTAAAATATAGTTATTAATTCGAGCCACTTTGAAAAAGTCCGTACGGGGAAAAATAATGTTGTCAAAGCAAATTGTGGAACAGCGCAAATAATGCGGCCAAACAACACGGCAATAAAGATTTATTGCACAGATTTTTCAGGGAACGTGGGCGTATGGTACAAGTTAAGGGCATTAAGCATGCATTGTGAAAAAGTGTAACTTAACTGAACGTAGAGAAACATAAATATTATTTATCTCTTTATTTATCTTAGGGCCCGGTCAAATATCGAGACATTATTATAGATTAAGTGTGAAAAGTGGCCTAATAGTCCCATAAATAATCATTAAAAAAAATTTGAGGTTACAGCTTATTTAAGTTCAAAGTACAGTTTTGGTCTAACAAAGAAACAAAATATTTAATTTAAAATAAAAATATCTGGTCTGCACAATCGCAAATTATAATATTCATTTTGTAATTATTTTGATATCGCAACCATCATAAACATGAATTCTTATTGTCGTAAGGAGCGTCCTATCGTGTTTCGTTACTAAGCAGATAGCGATAAATATATCGCTATCCGCTTATAACTTGACACAAAGTGCGAGTATGCGAAGAAGTTAATGAACTGACGGAAGATGGCGCAGGCGTCGCCATGGTGATCTTTCGAAAGAAAATTGAAGAAAATTATGACGCATTTGATTAAAGTTAGCATGTTAACTTAATTTGAGGGGGGAATTTTACGGATGTTTGTCGACAAAAGTTACGGAATTGATGCTCATATATCATCCGTGACTCTAAATTGGTAAGCCCACGAGCATATTTTTAAATTTATTTTGTTGTATTGAGATTTTTTTAATAACCTCAACTCACCAAGCTTATGCGCCTGCTTTCTCTTCGGCCTGTCGGACTGTCGCGCCGTCCCATTGTAAGAGGAGATTGAAGGCAATAAATAAGTAGTGATCTGTTCTGTCTGTTGCATCTGAGTGCTTGCCCACACTTGAGTACTTAATTATTTATCCAGGGTAGAGAGATTATGTGTCGTATATATCCTTACAGACCCAGCCATCTGTTCTACTGAGTGTGTGACCAGCCCATTGCCACTTTAGTCAGCTTATTCTTGGCGTGGTGTCGGATACTTTAGTTCTTTGCCTTCTTTGCGAATTTTATGGGACAAAGAAACACCCAACATAGCACGTTCAATAGCCCACTGAGCTTCCGCAAACTTGCAGGCCAGTCCTAATTTAAGATATCATATTTCGGCACCGTGGGTCATCAGGGGAGATACGCATTGGTTGAAGACTTTTGTTTTCAAGCTCTGGGGTATAGGCGGCGACATGAGATTGTGACGAACCTTCCGGAATGCCGCCAAACACAACTGAATCCTTCTGTCGGCTTCATTTTCGAAGTTACGTGTACCTAATTACAATACTAAAAGTACTTAAAAACGCTAAAACAGGGACATAATTTGTTTAACAAACGAAATACAAAAAAAATCTTTGCAAAGATACAAACAAAGCATTCAACTTGTCAAATACCTAACAAAATATATCCTTCAAATGAAGTAGTTTTATTGTAACATTTCTTTACTAAAAAACTTCAGTAGCCTCTTACCTATAATTATTATAGTGGCTTAAAGTCCAGACCGTATAATCCTTAAATACTTAAATAACTTTTATTACTTCGCGCTAAATCGATTCTTAATTACAAACGCTCGGAACTACTGCTATTAGCCTTTTAATTAACCTAAAATCTCCATTAAGGTTGTACAGTTGTTGGTAAGACGTATACAGGTGTATATACAAGCCATTTAATTAGAGAAGGACCGGAGAGATGGGATTGTGGGTAATTGTGATCGGTCACTTTGAAACAATGAGCAGAGCAATACTGGTAAAGGTTTTGTTTTATCGATACTGCTAATGTTGGGTTTATTTCTCGACTAAGTTTCGTACACGAATCGAAAATATTTTCTTTTCTTATAATGACAGTGAACTTGTCACACCAATGTTAACCTGGCGCTGTACTTAACTACCGTAAGGATTTGTGTTGCAGGTACTACACAATGGAAATATTTTTGATATATTTTTATAAATTTAAATAATTTTATATATTTAAGATTTTGGTTATAGAAATACATATAATACATATATTAACATCCTAGACCTAGGCCTTACGAACTGAGGCAGTCGATCGTCTAAATATAACAAAAGTGTTATTGCTGTTGTATCTCTTAAGTGTATGTTTATCTTATTATAGGGGACAAACGAGTCGTTAATGACTTTATGTTAATGACTTATGCCTCCATTGCTCTCCCTTCCTTCTCTCCTTCAATGAGCTATCGGCTAATCATAACCCGCACGTTGCCAACATAGTTGACACTCGGGCGTACCGGTCCAATCGTCGTCTATTACAAAATTGATTATTACAATTTAAAAAAATAAACGAATAATTTCATAAATTAAATCTCTTACATGTTACGAATGCTGGGGTACCTGTAATAGTGCATGAATCAGAGTTCTTTTTGATATTTATTGTACGAACTGTTGGTCTCCTTTAATAAATAAATATAAATATCGATCTGGAACCATGCTTCATTATTTCTGGTGTTATATATGATGTGCTTTGTGTAGTAAATGTTTTCTCTCATTCATTCTTTAGTTTTGAGGCGGGTTAAAAAAATCTGAAGACTTCTACGGTAAGTGAAACTAAAATGGTTTATTTAATTATTTAACTGTCGCGACGTTTCAGAAGCTTCACAGCGACCGTGTTGCAAAGTCTGCGCTCGGTGCATGCTGAAGGAGGACCGATTCCTTCAAAGTATGATCCGTGGGGATATTGAAATTAAAAAGAAACATTCAAATTTCAATAGAGAAGATGGCTAGGTTCTTTCCCCTGCTTGGGACCCACTGATCAAATCAAGTACTTAACATAACACCTCAAAACAGCAAGGTATATTTAGTATATTTGGCTTAAACCGGTACAATTAAATAATTATAATTCTTCGGTTACTTTTGATAATTTGTGAAATCAGGGCATCAGCCATCTTAGTCTACACGTGACTATGGTTGCTGTAAAGCTTCTAAAAAGGGCTAGTGAAATAAATAAATATACCGCGATGAATTCCGTAAAAGTAATTTTATTTTAATGAGTGACATTCGCGTAAACTTAAGACATCAACACATGGGTATAGCGTTGTTCCAGTACCTCTGGATTACATTCAGCCGCGAACCGATCTGGCCTCTGAATGCGATGATTGTTTTATACATAAAGCCAGGCATTAGATGCGGCCCTATCGACTATTATAGTGCCCTTGTAACAATTATGTTTTGGGACTTAAATATTATATAAAAAAAAATATCTGCCATCTTTGACTGTAAGGCTTAATGTGCTCTGTGTTGAAGAAATGGCACTCTTTTTCCTTTTGACGATGGCAAGGATGGATATAATTGCGATAGCTGACACTAACTGCCATCGCCAAACTATAATTAAATAGTTTTTCTCTTCAGCCGGGAACCTACATATTCGTGTCACAATTCTTGCCGACACCATGTTTCATATTGTTAAATTCTAATTCATGTTAAGTACTATTTAATTGTAACTGAGTTTATATATTGCCTGATTTTGGTTGGCTCATTAATCCAAGAGAATGTGAATCTTATTGGTTGTGTGTTTCTTTTCGGAGCTCTACTCCTTTTTAATTTTTTATTTTTGTTCTCATTAAACACTACATTATTCAAATATATTAAATGTAAAAAATGAAGGACAGTCAGCACAATGTAGGAAAACAAACAATAATTATATATATAAAGGACTACCAGATAAGACTTCATACCCTCACTTTAAACTAACCAATATCAAAAACTCCAATGTATTTCTTGTACTATTCTAAGTCTGTTCTGGATTGTGAATGTGGACCAATTGAAATAAATGTATCTAAAAATTTAATTAAACCTCTATAATCTCTTTAGCCCCATGTGAAGTTCATTTACAGAATTTATAGAACCTTATAGTACACAAATTGTAACATCCTTGTCGTACGAGGAGCACTCATAGCAATCCGAGAAAGAGTATTGGGCTTCCCTTAAGAGTATTGGGCTTCCCCTAAGAGTATTGGGCTTCCCTTAAGAGTATTGGGCTTCCCTTAAGAGTATTGGGCTTCCCTTAAGAGTATTAGGCTTCCCCTAAGAGTATTGGGCTTCCCTTAAGAGTATTGGGCTTCCCTTAAGAGTATTGGGCTTCCCTTAAGAGTATTGGGCTTCCCTTAAGAGTATTGGGCTTCCCTTAAGAGTATTGGGCTTCCCTCGAGAGTATTGGGCTTCCTTTAAGAGTATTGGGCTTCCCTTAAGCCCAATAGAGTACCTGTAGTAAGTTTAAGTTCTAAAGCATTTCAAATAAATCCAATAATTTTTATGTGATAGACGGAAAAACAAGCAGCCAGCACATTTGATAACCAACTACGCCCTTAGACATCCACACAACAGATATGCACATACGATACACAATGGCTACCCACTAACCACAATCCGCACGGAACGCGACAGCGGTCAGTTTACGCCGGTATCATGTGAGCGAGAGCTACCTCCCCGGACTTGCGGGCCCGATTCCTCTGCAATACAGGATGGCACTACATCTTGCTTCGATATTCCTTATTAATTATGTGTGAGTAATTCTTATTAATTGCAAGCTACAGTTGATTATAGATTCACAAGAAAGTCACAAGAAAGCATATTAAAGTGAAAATATCACGCGGGGAATACGTCTGCTGAAGCAATAAGGCTGGGCTACACCCAAGTGATCTGAGTGATGGCTGATATAGGGAGACAAACGAACAATCGAAGCCGTTCGACGACTACCGACGCCCATGAACATCAGCATTTCTATGCGTTGGCGTCGCCAAGTTGTTCGGGAGGCTTCTGCTCCGGAGGCTGAAGTTGTCCCATAAGGGATGAACAGTTCGGCTTCCGGAGCGGCCACTCTACCACGTTGCAGCTGACGCGGGTGATCTACCACTTATCTGTAGGGATGAACAAGGGGAGACACTCTGTCGCGGTCTTTCTTGATATGGACAGGGAGTGGCACCCGGGACTCCTGTACAAGTTTGTGGACGCCGGCGGCTCGCTGGCGCTTGTGAGACTAGTGGCGTCTTTCTTGGAAGGTAGGACCTTCCGGGTAGCGGTGGAGCGGAGGCACACCTCGGTGAAGGCCATACGTGCCGGAGTGCCACAGGGCAGTTGTGTATCCCCTTGCACGTACGCGGCCTACACCAACGACATCCCGACACTCAATGATCCTACGGGAGAGGGTGAGGTGGATGTCATGCTCGCGCTGTTCGCCGACGACAGCGCATGCGTTACCTCGTCCCGAAAGCAGGAGCTCGCAACTGGGCGCATGCAGCGCATGTTGGATCGGTTGCCCGAGTGGCTCGACAGGTGGCGCATGTCCGTCAACGTGGATAAGACGACGGCGCTATATGTCAGCAAGAGGCACTCCATGCCGGGGTGGTTAAAGTTCAGAGGCCAGGATGTGTCTTGGGAATCCCCAGTCGTGTGTCTCGGTGAAGTATCGACCGCCTGCTGCGGATGGGCTCGCAGGTGGACCGAGTGGTCGACCAGGCGAGAACAGCCCGCGCTTTGCTGTGTCCGGTACTAGCATCCGGACTTCCTACACGGACGAAACTGGTGATTTACAAGACGTATATCCGGTCACACCTCACTTACGCCGCCCCCGCATGGTACGCGCTAACCTCCCAGGCCCAGCGGAAACGCCTGCAAGCCCAGCAGGACATATCTGTGTGTGCTGTAGCCAGTGATGGATGGGAACGCCAGGAGTTTGGTGAAACAAGAATTTAAAAAAAAAAACTATTAAACTGTCCAGAAGTCTATGTCCTTCCAAATATATACACATTTATACCAATGAGACTGCGTACTTGGCACGTGTTTTAACGTGGGTCCTCGGTTGGCCTCTTCTACAATATCTTGTAATCCTGTTTTGTTTCCTACTTATCATTAAGGACTACATATCCAACCATGCCCCTTTTCGAGACGTAGTACCCCAGGACTCTGCATAGTATGTGTGTGCATCCCTGTGATGCAATGCAATGTTCGCAGACGACAAATGAATTTGATGATAAAAAAGTGATATTCATGCTAGAAATACTGGGAATAGACACAAACTGAATATATAAGACTAAGCAAAGTGAGTAATTCGATTCAGGCGCAATGTTCACGTCTGTACAATAGGATCCCAGGAAACGTTCAAAACGTTTTAAAGAGAAATTTAAGAAAACAGTAAATTGAAGTTTGTGTGTTAAATAAATGATACAATAACTCTATTATCGAGGTGTGGTACCTTCCAATAAATAAATATTTTTTGGAAGGTACCACACCTCGATAATAAAACTCTCCATCTAAGCAGTTTCGTCATTTTTATAGTAAATGTAACAGAATAAGAAGCAATTATAATGAAACTTGTGCATACTATCTCAAAGCATAAGTCCCGCTGCTTTTGTTGTCGGTTCTACAAAGATCTGGATTAGTGTTGAAACAGCTGTAATGAAGTCGTTCAAAGAGGGGTTTGTAAAATCAATATTTTGAAAAAAATATTTTGCCTAAGCCTAAGGTCAATTAGGGTATCAAAATTGATTTGGTAGTTTAAGAGAAGTGATTTTTTTTTGGTTTTTCTGCTACGGAAGCCTTTATACTACGACTCACGCTTGACTGGTTAATTTTGAGTTATCAAGTGAAACACTAGTCCCGTTCAAACAGTAAAAATCATGGAAAATGCTTAATTTATATATCTTATAACATATAAATTATAATCAATTATTTTATTTATGAAGTGACGACAAATCACAATATATTTTCTTAATTCAATGTTTTATTCATTGCGAAGCTATTAACACAATAATGAGAAAACTGGTATAAATATTGGAAGAGCCCATTGATGTTTCAGAGTCGCCTGAAAGATTTCAAACATGTTGTATCTTCTCATATTAGTGTCGCTCTGTTTGTGAGTATAGATTTATTTATCTCACCGGGAACATCTCGTTTAGCAGTGTCGTACTATTGCGAGATCAACTGAGTTGAAAAAATGGATTCTAAATGGATTCCAATCCAAATTGCTCTAGGCATTTTGTCATAGATGAGTCTTGCGGATGATTCACCCCCTACGGTTCCTACTGCTTAAATCGTTAGCGAACGAGCAATATACACTTCGTAGAAGTGGCTACCGCCATTTTGCTTTGTGGCAGGCAAGCGATGGCAGGCAGACCCGTGTGATCCACCAGGCGGACTAGAGACTGCGTGTCCGGCGATCCGCACGAGGATCACACATGCGCACGCATAACACACCCAATCACTACTCACCACAGTCACAACACACCACACAACATGCAGGCCCTAAACAGGCCTACATTCCCACTCTGAGCCCATAAGCCACTATGGCATACCCGCAAGTTTTCCCCTTACTCAACAACGCCATGATTCTTCGTATGATTCAGAGATGGCAGCTTCATTTTGCCACCCTGTTCTTTGGTATCATTAAATATCAACCACCACCATAACTATTCGACAAACTTCAGTGGGCCTGCGATAAGCAGCTTACTAACTTTACAAGGGGATCTGCGTACTTGCTCATTATCCCACTTCATAGAACTGCAGCATTTCGGGGTAATTTTAGGTATTCGGCCACTAGGTGTTTAAATAGTTCACCACCTCCTCTATGATCGCTAAATACAACAAATAGTTTTCAAAATAAATATAAGACGTATTTGTCACACTACAAATCCAACCTATCTAATGGTAATAACTAACAACACATTTGTGTATTTTAGAAATTAATTCACGTATGTGTCACGTACGTTGTTTTCACGATCATTACAATAGTCTACTCCAGTGCAGTAGTGGCAGACTACTCCAGTGCAGTACCAGCATCATTTATTATTCTTCTCGTATTTTTTTAATGACACTTAACCCGAGGTGTACTGTTTGTATGATAATTACACAATGTCATTATTATGAATATATATTTTATTTCATTATTTATTATGCTTTGTGATTTGAATGGGTTTTTTATTTGTAATATTCTTACAATAAAACTAGTAGTTTTATTGTAATGTCTAACAATCGCGTAAACTTAAGACATCAATATGTAATATTCTTCTACTATTATATAGCGAGTATTCTTAATATTCACTGCCTTACATATTACTTCCTGGATGCGAATGAAAATCGGTATCGGTAAACCTTACTTCTCCGTCACATGCCGATTGATGTCCACTTCAATGCTCCTCACACTGCATCGCTGTGCAGATAGCACTGCGTAGCTGTTAACTTGTTGTTTATCGAATGACTTTTATATTATTTTTCTATTATTATTTTATTTGTACGTTCTTTAGCATTATTATTTTGTTGCATTTGACTGTATTTCAAAGGTGTAGGTTTACTGAATAAATCTTTATTTTTTGTACTCTAAATTTAAATTTTCTATTCTATTGTACTCTAAATACAAATAAATAAAATAACAGAATCAGGTCGGTTCTGATTTTTCGTACCTATCTGGGCATAGTTTTTCTTACTTACCTGTATTCGACAATCGACGCCACCGTTGTAGTCAAGAAACCCCGCGAGTGTTAAAATTAGGAACTAAAACGTGTTAAAGATAAAGAAACATTGTAACATATAGCCGATATGAGACACCGACGTATCACAAAATCTCACTCGGGTGATCAGATGGCTGAAGGTTTTTTTACATCATAGGGAGACAAACTAAAAATCGGAGCATTTCAACGACTACCGACGCCCATGAACATCAGCATAATTATGCTGATGAGTTACCCCCTTTTTCAACCTCCCCCAATGGGCTACACAAACCGCACGAAACGCGAGACGTGAGGCCGTACGTGTCACTTCACGGCGGTATCATGTGAGCGAGATGTACATCCCCGGTCGTGTCGGCCCAAAACTTTTGCATGGAAGGATGTAGTGTCATGCGCAAATCATGGCACCACCTCCTACTATGCAGCATGGCACTACACCTTACTGCATGGCCCTGCATCTTACTGCATGGCACTGCCTCTTACTAGTTGTGCTTCGGTGCACCAAGGCCTAAAGGGTGGGTGATGCGCTTAAGGTGATGCAGTATCGCAGATGCGCGTGTGATCCCCGTACAGTAGCGAGTGATGGATGCGAGCTCCAGGAGATTGATGAAACAACGGTTTTGCAAATGTAACCATTAAACAGATCAAAAATCTATGTCCTTCCTAATATATACAAATTTATACAAATGAGACTGTGTACTTGGCACGTGTTTTAACGTGGTTCCTCGGTGGGCCTATTGCACAATATCTTGTAATCCTGTCTAGTTCGTGCAAGTAATGGGTTCCTGTACTAATTCCCATGTCACTCTTTTAAGAATATTTTTTTTAAAATGCTGCATTACTCTCGAAATATCTGATCGTACTTATCGTTAAAGACAACATATCTACGGCCCTCCTCAAGACGGAGTCCGAAAGGGTTCTGCATTGTCGCCCACTTTGAATAACCTGTACACGAGCAATATCCCGCACCATCCTGGCGATGTTCGCATACAACAAATGAATTTGATAAGAAAAAAGTGATATTCATGCCAGAAATACTGGGAACAGACACAAAACTGAATGTTCCAGTGATAAGACTAAGTTAATTGGGACCCCAGAAAAAGTTTCTATTAGTAAATTTAAAAACACCGTAAATTAACCTTTCTCTGGTAAAGGATACAATAAGGTGAAATACTTTTTGGAAGGTTCATAATAAAACTCTCACTATATGAAGTTTCGGTAATTTTATAGTACAATATTACAGAATAAAATGCAATTATAATGTAGCTTGTGGCATACTATCTCAAAGCTTCAGTCCTGCTGCTTTTGTTGTCGGTTCTTCTCAGATCTGGATTAGTGTTGAAACAGTAGTAGTGAAGTAGCGTCGTTCAAAAAGGGTTTTGTAAAATCCTATTTTGAATAAATTATTTAGATTTTTAATACCGCCCTTTGCACGACTCTAAGGTCAGTCAGGGTATCCCTCGCTAATCTCCAGCGGGCCGTCACTGTACTTGGTGCATGGTTCACATGATGGAGATCCATTATTATTTTCTCTCAGTACTTCAAAAGTGTCCGATTTATGAACTACATATAGGAAAATTTGTAAAAATAATTGAGATTATTGGATTCAATAGAATATCAAATGAAAATTGGTTTGAAAAAAATTGATTTGGCAGTTTAGGAGATGTACAATTTTTTTCGTTTGCTGCTACGGAAGCCTTAATATTACGACTCGTTCTTGGCTCGCTAAGTTTGGGTTGTAAAACACTACTCCCGTCGAAACAATAAAAATCATGGACAATGCTTGAAATATATATTCTTATATCATATAAATTATAGTCCGTTAATTTATTTATGAAGTGGTGACAAATCACAATGTTTTATCCAAATAGCTGTTTTGTCACAGATGAGTCTTGCGAATGAATCCCCCCTCCCCCCGATATTTGTTAGTGTACTCATCAGAGATAACATTGGGAAAATCTCTGTAGACGGCCTGCAACATTATTAATTCTGCTTTTAATCTTAAAACACCTACTATTAATTATACGAACATTACGTTAATTAATGCTTTTGTATCGTAATATATTCTAAAGCTCATGTTGCAAATTTTGCAGACCATCGGTTAAGAATTCGTTAATTTAAAATTTTGTTACTTATTTAGGATCTTTTAAAAGGGCGTAAGTTTGTGCACAATATACGAAACCAATGACATGTAAGAAGATTTTTACAACTAAATTTTCCCTGGACTTCGGGACTAACCCTAGGAATATGAGAACCTCATCCACCAGTGAGTTAAATAATTTAAATTTGATTAACATAGGTAACGCTTATTTTGTCCATGGATTCCGTTGGCATGAAATCACACTTTGTCTGATGTTAATATGACAATGGGGAAACAGGCCCTAAAATTATGAATGTTATTTTTATATAAAAAAATTACATAACATTATGCCTGAAGACGGTGGCAATGGTATCACATATGACATGGCAGCAACAGACAAAGCTGCTTTTGCCTTGGCACCGATTTCAAGCATAAATAATTAATTATTCGAAATGACCAATACTACGAAACATGTTTTGTGACAGGTGTGTGAGTACACAGAGCGATGGCGAACGCTGTATTTGTCCAAAGGATGATCCCCCGAACGTGTCAGTGCTGGACGGCAAAAGATCGTTCGGTATCCCACTAGCGGAATACGTTGTAAGTGTTAAACTTAAGAGGCTCCTGGCTATTATACGTATTTCTATAGTAGAAGTCTTAATACAATTTCTTAAATTTAAAAAAACGTTTAATGTATTTACATTGTCCAGACACAAGACACAGGTACTTAGGCTAGGCTGATGTGACGTGACAAGTACACAGATGTTATTGTTATTATATATTGTAAATATACATAATATTGAGCTACAATTACCATGTTCACCACAGAACAAAGAGCAACAGCCGGCCGTAGTGCGCAGAGCCGCAGCAGAACAACAACGACCAGCACGACACATGCAGCTGCAATGCAGCAGTGACAATATCTCAGTCACAACTTGGGCTGTACTTATTCATATTTGTATACGGTCACTTCGAGGGGACGAGCAAAGGAATGCAACGCACGTGTATAACAATGATGCGGATGTCTATGGTCGTCTACCGTCGTTCCCTCCCACCCCTCGCACGAATAAAAAATCTAGGACAAAAATTAATCATTACAATCACTTTTTTTCAGAACAAATTCAAATCTGGTAGACGTTCTAGAGAGGAGGACCTGGATGTCCTCGGAGACCGTCCATTGCGCTATTTCCTCCTTCACCGCAAATGAAATAAAACAAGCTATACGACACTCCTGCTACTGAAAACAGATGTTGGAAAATAAATGTTTTTGACAACTATTTTATTATGATAATAAACAATTAATGGCATAACACTGTACTTTATATTAAAACTAAATATTTGCTTTATATGTTATATGTACGTATAAAATGTTCTTTATGTTATATCAAAACCTTGAACCTTTCACGTAAAGCAAAATTACTGAATTATTTTTAACATACGTGAAAATACTAACATGGGTTTCGACACTAGAATGACAATTTCCTTTTTTTTCACGTGGGGAGACGCCTTTGCCACCATTGGCCCTAGGTCTGGTCCGGTGGTGTTGTGGGTTCGCGGCATATTGAAGTGCCGATCAGCCATTAATCAGTTCCACCATCCGTGAGGTGCCCTTAAATCATCAGGGCACCCCGACGACCCGTCGGATGGTACAAAAGTTGGGCCTTGTGGTGTGCCTTTTGCTCACGTGATTCCGTTGCAAGTTGACCGAAATTCTGCCACGCCTTGCGAGGAGGAACGATGATATGGACCTATTGGCGGAGGTAGTCCAGGATCTAATCTGAGAAATATGAATTAGAAAATATATGTTTAGTTTTGTTATCTATAATATAATAATAAATAATTAACCATGATCTACTCACAAACCGAACGAAACTCGACAGCATACTTGGCTGTTATTTCACGCTCCTAGATTGTGAGGGAGAGGTACGCGCTCGGACACACGCTCAGTGCATGATGTATGGCACCACCACTTGCTAAATTAGAACCAATCCAATCATCACCTGATGCTATCTACTTACTACTTTATCATATTAATCCACTTCTTAATAACTTATTTTTATGAAATTTCGAAATCGAAAACACAGCAAGAAATCCGAAAATAAATAAACAGAAAATAATTCGAAACTTAATTTTATTTACTCGTTGTTTTATTTTTAATTAGACTGTTCCCATACATCTCTCTGTAAATATTAATTACTCATTTTAATTGGACGAAACGAAAATGAAATAATTAATTTAGATAGACTTTCCTTCGTAATATTTTTTTATATTCTCGAACTAATAAAGCACTGTTTCATATACGTTCAGTGCACTTATTGTATTTATGGCAACAAGTAGGCGGTTTCTTTGGTGATATAACCGTCAACAGCACCGAATAGGTCGATGTTGGGCTGCAACGGCAAAGTAGCTTATTGTGAAGGACATACTGCTAACTAATAATAGTAATGTCCGAGTAGCCGAATTTCGGCTACGGCGACTATTTCTATAGTACACAAGCGTGTGCACAGGTACAAGTGCGCTCCCTGTTCCCTTATCCTATTGCAATGGGACGGCAGTTCGACACGATCGGAGAGAAATCGGTCCAATGTCGTAACGTGCTCTTCGAGGCGAATACGATAATGTAATTAGAAATTGAAAAATACCAATTAAACTTTGGTCCGACCTAGGACTCGAGCCCACGACCTCTCGACTGTGATTGAACATACTTATCACTAGACTACGGGGCAGTGAAACTGTTATGCATTACTGTCGCTTTCTATTCCGATGAGACAATATTTCGATACAAGCGGAGAGAAGTAAGCCGCATTGTCAAGAGCTTAAAGTTTCGCTGTCGTTCTCTGGTTTGTCATACACATTGGGCATTGTGAACTCGGATGCGAGGAACAGGGATTACAATGATGCTGTGTCTTTTCGACATTCGAAAGACGGATGGGAGTTTGACGCTGCGTATAGCTCATATTAGGACCCTATTTAAGCTTAGGGAAATCGGATATTGACCCCAAAGCACGATCTCAGCGTCCCGTTGATGTGAGCTCTGTCTATTATCTTCGAAACAGCTGTCCTGTGGGTCAGTCCTTCATGAGGGATAGTCGGTGAATTACTTTGTTTGTGGCAGAACTGGAACGTCTCTATAAGTCTACCACAGTCTCACCTAGCCCGTCACCCGGCGTGTCTTAATGTCACCGATGAAGCAGTACTGGACGCTTTCGTACGTGCAGTTCAGCCCAAGGCAGCAGTAAAAATTTTATCACACTTTATTCTATCACGCATTTTCTATCTGTGTCAAATTGACCTCAAGATAACATTTTATATGAAGACATTTTTTATGTTTATTAGAATGTAATCTAGATAACGGATAAGGCAGACTACGATGACAAAAGTGAACGCCTTTTATCGGATGAGTTCACTTACATAAGTGTCAAAACCGACCCAACCAACAGCGCCTTAAAAGGTACTAGTGATCTCATTAAAAACACTCCGAATAATTGAGTCTGGACGTTAAAAACGTAATCCCTTCGTGTGCAAAACCGCCGAAACTGTACAGTTACGAAAATAGACAAGACTAGTGCTACACTACGTACTCAACATGTGGCGAGTCCTATCACCACATCGTGAACTCACTAAGGCACTTAAAAGGGATTCATAACACTTTGTGGAAGATATACAACAGCCACATCTATATGACAATGAAATTATGGTCAGTTTTGAAGTACAGTCCTTATTTACACGCTTACCAATAGAAGAGTGTATATTAATAGTAACATGAAAGCTGAAGGATAATAGCCTACCACCGGAATATGCTGAGCTATTAAAACATTGCCTCACGTCTGGGTATATGATGTGGAATCATCAATTCTACAAACAAGTAGACGGAGTAGCGACGGTTTCGCCAGTATCCCCTGGAGTCACAGATATCGTTATGGAGGACTTTGAGGAAGCTGCCCTTCGAACTTCACCAATAACACCAAGGTTCTACAAGAAGTATGTTGATGATACTTTCACAACTTTATTTAAGTGTAAATTAACCATATTCCTTAACCATCTAAATAATATAAACTCCGAAATACAATTTACAATGGAGTTAGAGGCAAATATTTCTTTAGCTTTCCTAGATGTTTTGATCATCCGTAATCCCAAAAACGCCTTAAGTCACACTGTTTTTAGAAATCATACCCATACAGATAGGTATCTAAACGACAATTCTCATCACTATCTAACACGGTTGTCTACCGTGGGTAAATCTTTCTTCCAGGGTGCACGAGGCATCTGAGACAAGCAACACCTGGATACTGAACTTCAACATATCAAGCAAGTTCTGAGAGACAACAAGCTTCGGTTTCCCCGTTTGCTCCACAGAAGCCGAGTGAAACCAGCCACCGTCAGACGATTACCTGCAATATTATCATATTTAAAAGTGGTTACTGACAAAATTGGCTATATTCTCAAGCAGGTTTCAATAAAAGCTAATTTTAAGCCGCCATAGAAGGTTAGTCATTTCTTACCACCAGTGAAATGCCATATCCCTCTGCAAGATGCAGGAGTGTACAAGCTTGATTATGGCTATGGACTCTCTTATATAGGACAAACTAAAAGATCTATAAAAACATTGTAACATATAGCCGATATGAGACACCGACGTATCACAAAATCTCACTCAGGTGATCAGATGGCTGAATTTATTTTTTACATCATAGGGAGACAAACTAAAAATCGGAGCATTTCAACGACTACCGACGCCCATGAACATCAGCATAATTATGCTGATGAGTTACCCACTTTTTCACCCTCCCCCAATGGGCTACTCACAAACCGCACGAAACGCGAGACGCGAGACCGTATGTACAACCCCGGTCGTGTCGGCCAAATCTTTTGCATGGAAGGATGTAGTGTCATGCGCAAATCATGGCACCACCTCCTACTATGCAGCATGGCACTACACCTTACTGCATGGCCCTACATCTTACTGCATGGCACTGCCTCTTACTAGTTGTGCTTCGGTGCACCAAGGCCTAAAGGGTGGGTGATGCGCTTAAGGTGATGCAGTATCGCAGATGCGCGTGTGATCCCCGTACAGTAGCGAGTGATGGATGCGAGCTCCAGGAGATTGATGAAACAACGGTTTTGCAAATGTAACCATTAAGCAGATCAAAAATCTATGTCCTTCCTAATATATACAAATTTATACAAGTGACACTGTGTACTTGGCACGTGTTTTAACGTGGTTCCTCGGTGGGCCTATTGCACAATATCTTGTAATCCTGTCTAGTTCATGCAAGTAATGGGTTCCTGTACTAATTCCTATGGCACTCTTTTAAGAAAAAAATTTTTAAAACGCTGCATTACTCTCGAAATATCTGATCGTACTTATGGTTAAAGACAACATATCTACGGCCCTCCTCGAGCCGGAGTCTGAAAGGGTTCTGCATTGTCGCCCACTTTGAATAACCTGTACACGAGCAATATCCCGCACCATCCTGGCGATGTTCGCATACAACAAATGAATTTGATAAGAAAAAAGTGATATTCATGCCAGAAATACTGGGAACAGACACAAAACTGAATGTTCCAGTGATAAGACTAAGTTAATTGGGACCCCAGAAAAAGTTTCTATTAGTAAATTTAAAAACACCGTAAATTAACCTTTCTCTGGTAAAGGATACAATAAGGTGAAATACTTTTTGGAAGGTTCATAATAAAACTCTCACTATATGAAGTTTCGGTAATTTTATAGTACAATATTACAGAATAAAATGCAATTATAATGTAGCTTGTGGCATACTATCTCAAAGCTTCAGTCCTGCTGCTTTTGTTGTCGGTTCTTCTCAGATCTGGATTAGTGTTGAAACAGTAGTAGTGAAGTAGCGTCGTTCAAAAAGGGTTTTGTAAAATCCTATTTTGAATAAATTATTTAGATTTTTAATACCGCCCTTTGCACGACTCTAAGGTCAGTCAGGGTATCCCTCGCTAATCTCCAGCGGGCCGTCACTGTACTTGGTGCATGGTTCACATGATGGAGATCCATTATTATTTTCTCTCAGTACTTCAAAAGTGTCCGATATATGAACTACATATAGGAAAATTTGTAAAAATAATTGAGATTATTGGATTCAATAGAATATCAAATGAAAATTGGTTTGAACAAAATTGATTTGGCAGTTTAGGAGATGTACAAATTTTTCGTTTGCTGCTACGGAAGCCTTAATATTACGACTCGTTCTTGGCTCGCTAAGTTTGGGTTGTAAAACACTACTCCCGTCGAAACAATAAAAATCATGGACAATGCTTGAAATATATATTCTTATATCATATAAATTATAGTCCATTAATTTATTTATGAAGTGGTGACAAATCACAATGTAGTTTCTTTACTCAATGTTTTATCCAAATAGCTGTAGGCATTTTGTCACAGATGAGTCTTGCGAATGAATCCCCCCTCCCCCCGATATTTCTTAGTGTACTCATCAGAGATAACATTGGGAAAATCTCTGTAGACGGCCTGCAACATTATTAATTCTGCTTTTAATCTTAAAACACCTACTATTAATTATACGAACATTACGTTAATTAATGCTTTTGTATCGTAATATATCTAAAGCTCATGTTGCAAATTTTGCAGACCATCGGTTAAGAATTCGTTAATTTAAAATTTTGTTACTTATTTAGGATCTTTTAAAAGGGCGTAAGTTTGTGCACAATATACGAAACCAATGACATGTAAGAAGATTTTTACAACTAAATTTTCCCTGGACTTCGGGACTAACCCTAGGAATATGAGAACCTCATCCACCAGTGAGTTAAATAATTTAAATTTGATTAACATAGGTAACGCTTATTTTGTCCATGGATTCCGTTGGCATGAAATCACACTTTGTCTGATGTTAATATGACAATGGCGAAACAGGCCCTAAAATTATGAATGTTATTTTTATGTAAAAAAATTACATAACATTATGCCTGAAGACGGTGGCAATGGTATCACATATGACATGGCAGCAACAGACAGAGCTGCTTTTGCCTTGGCACCGATTTCAAGCATAAATAATTAATTATTCAAAATGACCAATACTACGAAACATGTTTTGTGACAGGTGTGTGAGTACACAGAGCGATGGCGAACGCTGTATTTGTCCAAAGGATGATCCCCCGAACGTGTCAGTCCTGGACGGCAAAAGATCGTTCGGTATCCCACTAGCGGAATACGTTGTAAGTGTTAAACTTAAGAGGCTCCTGGCTATTATACGTATTTCTATAGTAGAAGTCTTAGTACAATTTCTTAAATTTAAAAAAACGTTTAATGTATTTACGTTGTCCAGACACAAGACACAGGTACTTAGGCTAGGCTGATGTGACGTGACAAGTACACAAATGATATGGTTATTATATTCTGCTATAGCTGCCATGTACAATGCAGCAATGACAGTATCTCATAGACAAAAATCTAGAATAAAAATTAATCATTACAATTTTTTTCAGAACCAAGTCCTCGGAGATTGTCCATTGCGCTATTTCCTCCTTCGCCGCAAATGAAATAAAACAAGCTATACGACACTCCAGCTACTCAAAACAGATGTTGGATAATAAATGTATTTGACAACTGTTTTATTATGATAATAAATATGTTGATATGGAACGGAAGTCAGGAATCCAGGATCTAATGTGAGTAATACGCATTAGACAATATATGTTTAGTTTTGTTATGTATATTATAATAATAAAGCGTTAGCGATGGGCCACGGGCCATTATTATTTACCTGCCCACAATGGGCCATCGGTCACTCACAAAACGAACTCTTAATATCTTACTTCTGCAAAATTTCGAAATCAAAGACACAGCAAGGAATCCGAAAATAAATAAGCAGGAAATAATTCGAAACTTCAATTTTATTTACTCGTTGTTTTACTTTTAATTAGACTGTGCCCATGCATCTTTCTGTAAATATTAATTATTCAGTTTAATTGGACGAAACGGAAATGAAATAATTCATTTAGAGAGACTTTCCTTCAAAGTACTTTTTTTATTCTCGAACTAATAATGCACTGTTTCACATACGTTCAGTTCACTTATTGTATTTATGGCAACAAGTAGGTGGTTCTCTGGTGATATAATCGTCAATAACAAAGAGTAAATGTAAGCAGATGTAGCTAATTATGATAGACATACTACTAACTCATAATAATAATGTCTGTCTATCCGTATTTCGGCCTCGGCGACTATTTCTATAGTCACAAGCGTATGCGCAGGTACAAGTGCGCTCCCTGTTCCCTTATCCCAAGCCGTTGGGACGGCAGACCGACGCGATGGTAGAGAAGTTAGGTGCAGGATCAATGTCGTAATGTGGTCTTCGAGGCACGGAGGTGTTACACCGCCAAATTCCTGATTTCGGACTGTTATTAAAAAATTGAAAAATCGTAATAACACTTTGGTCCGACCTGGGAGTCGAGCCCACGACCTCTAGTGTCTCGACTGTGGTTGAACATGCTTACTTAATATTACTGTGCACAAGTGTTTGCGCAGAAATAAATGCATTTTGTATTCCGTCGCTTCCTATTCCGACGAGACAGTATTTCGATACAAGCGGAGAGAAGCAAACCGCATTGTCAAGGGCTTAACGCTTTACAGTCGTTCTGGACTCGGCTTGTCGTCCTTGGGCATCATTGGGCCTTGTGAACCCGGGTGAGACAAACAGTCAGTACATGGATACTGTTGCGTTTCGATGCCGGGTGGGAGTTTAACGCTACGGGCGGCACATACTAGGACTTTTTAATCTCAAACAAATTGAATCTTGACCCTATAGCATGGACTCAGCGTCACGTTGATGGGAGCTGTATCTTTGATCATCGAAATAGCTTCCCTGAGGGCAAGTCCCTCCTGAAATGTCATTCCTTCATATGGGATAGTAGGTGAAATATTCGGTTGGTGGCAGAACCGTAGCATCTCAACAAAGACCAATAGCATCCGCGTTGGTTTTATCATTATTGGGGCATCACACCCCACCGGACCCAACCCAATTTCGGCGATTACCCGGCTCAGGTCTGGCGATAGGATGGCACATAAAATGGTTTTCCTCTCGTAAACAAAAAAATAAACTGGCATAGTTAAACGAAACGTCACAGATGATCTTTGCACCAGCATCATCTTCTTCGGACCACAATTACATTATACGACACTTTCGTATGGTTCTAACATATGTGAAATATAATTTGACCCCACGTTAATGCAAGGCCAACTTTAGCTGCCGGGCGTGAGCTGCGCCCCTCGGCAAAGATAATAATAGTTACTTTAGCTAGTCTTAAATGATTATCGGTACGCATCCTTCCCATCGAGAAAGGTCTGTCCCCCTATTGATTATTGCACTGGGCGCTTACGTCTGCATAGAACAGTCTCCGACAGATGCAAGAAGTTTATCACACTTAATTCTTTCTATTTGGTCTCAATCAGTAATAATACCAATAAAAATACATGTGTAAAAGTGACCTCAAAATAACTATACATTTTTTATGAAGCAATTTTTATATTATTCCAGATTGTAATAATACCCGTGAAAATATTTATCCAAATTTGCTTGGTAGTTCTTGTGTAAAACAGTAATAAACATACAAACTTTCGCATTTGTAATATTATTTGGACTAAACTACAGCCGGACCGTTTTATTTCGTCCATATCAAACGGGCTCCCTCGCAATTGGCTGGCTGAGTAAATGTTTATTAACATTGTTGGCACAGTTACGTGAATTTGTCAACAACACCTCATCTAGCTTAATCCGAAACAGTATTTGAGAATATGTATTGCAGACTTTAGCTTTGGACACACTATCGTGAAGGCAACAAATATAACATGAGCTGGATTTGAGGATTTTGGTTATTTCATCGCCAACGGGTCGCCTACAAACATGTATTGCAGACTTTAGCTTTGGACACACTATCGTGAAGGCAACAAATATAACATGAGCTGGATTTGAGGATTTTGGTTATTTCATCGCCAACGGATCGCCTACAAACATGTATTGCAGACTTTAGCCTTGGACACACTATTGTGAAGGCAACAAATATAACATGAGCTGGAGTTGAGGATTTTGGTTATTGCATCGCCAGCGGGTCGCCTACAAACATGTATTGCAGACTTTAGCCTTGGACACACTATTGTGAAGGCAACAAATATAACATGAGCTGGAGTTGAGGATTTTGGTTATTGCATCGCCAACGGGTCGCCTACAAACATGTATTGCAGAGTTTAGCCTTGGACACACTATTGTGAAGGCAACAAATATAACATGAGCTGGAGTTGAGGATTTTGGTTATTGCATTGCCAACGGGTCGCCTACAAACATGTATTGCAGACTTTAGCCTTGGACACACTATTGTGAAGGCAACAAATATAACATGAGCTGGAGTTGAGGATTTTGGTTATTGCATCGCCAACGGGTCGCCTACAAACACGAACCGTGAAACTGATCATCTGCTTAGCTGAGACAATAATATCCTCCTGTCATTAATAAAAATAACATATGGGCTATATTTTAAGTTTGTTAAAGTTATATATCGGCATAGCTGTTTCGGAGATAAGCCAGGACAAATGCAAGTGTAATGATGTGTCCTGACCGATTGTCTGAAGCTTCTGGAATAATTAAGTTGATAAAATGAATGCTTGACATCGCTATGCTTTTGCGTTTCGTGCGGCTTGTAAGTATCCGATGGCCCAATGGACGGGAGGAGGAACCGAGCAACACATCTATATAACAATAATGCTACTGCGTGGGCATCGTTAGGCGTCAGAACGCTCCGGTTGCCCCACTTACTAAAAAAGCAAGATTTATAAAAACGAGGTTACTACTATGAAAAGATTTTCCATAGTTTAGTGTTTCTTATACATGGTCATTTATATATCTCCATGAGCAACATCATCATCAGCCAGACGAT